>MU006780.1:0-15411 GCA_010093635.1 Massarina eburnea CBS 473.64
CGTCAAAATTGACTCTCAGAGAGTTGAGAAATCGGCCGTCTTTTCGGCCAAGACGCTAAGGGCGACAGGGGGAGGGGGCAACCCGTTCATGCTCCACCCTTGTATATCGGGAATATGGTACCACATATCCGTGTGGGGCCTAATGGTACACGCTATGTAAATCTTTTCCATTCCGCAAAGTTAAGTGTTTGAAACAGCACACATTTACCTATATTCTCGTCAATGTACTACAAGTAATAATGCAGGACGGACTGTCTCTTATCTTGATGTAGTTCTTTTTACAAGCAACTCACTCTACAGTACATATCTAATAGTAGCAACAGTAGTAGTAATACAGCGACTAAAGCAGTACTATTTGTGCATTTAAGAGCGAAAAATTTCGAGGACGAGTCTAGACGCTACACGCGTCCATTTCTCCTTATAAAATCGGGAGACGATTGATAATTAAGAAACCAGGAAGGAAACGGCCCCCAGATTCCTTACGCGCGACAAATCGGCGGCCAAAATACTAGTCAAGACTCTCAGCCTCCGTACCGGTACAAGAATGACATTTACACCGTGAGGCATGCTTAATTCGCTCATTCGTTCGTAAAAGCCGCTACCCGGGTGGAGCTAGCAGGAATATGATTCCCCACGACTAATCATCTACCCTCCAAAATAGTCTCCATGCCTAGACAGGGGGTTGTGAAACAGGGTGCGAGTCTTCATTCACTCTGATTTTGGTGGACGAGACGGGGAAACCGATCTTCCGCATGAATTTATGAGTGCGACAGGAAGAGGCGGGATAGCGACGTCATCGGAGAGTAGTTGTGTATGAGTCCCTAAATTGAGAGTGGCACTACGATATGTCCCTATTGTCACGTTAGCCGCCTGTCCCTTTTCTCCAGTTTCTGAGACCTTACCCCAGTGAACATATCCAATTACATTTCCCCCGTCCCCATGTCCCTTTTCACCTTCTAAATCTCGTCGTACTCTCCCAAGTGAATTTCGAACCATAAAAGACATCAGCCCCATCCAAAGTCAGGGAATTGAAGAATGTCATCTCAGGTGAGTTCTGCCCATATACCTCGAGCTTAGGTCTCCATATCTTTCCACTAATAGATAACAAAGGCTTGCTCCAAACCGTCGACCAGAATGGTACGTGGAACGAGAGAAAGAGCTTAGTGGGGTTGATTTCCAGTGTGACTTTGTTCGCGTTGAAGTAGTTCCTGTGCATGGGTTGCTTGTCTAACCGATCAGGTCGTGGAGAACCCTTTGGGTAAACCTTCCTGGAAGACTTGCGCTCGCGCGCTACCAGTGTGTAATGGAGCGGGATGATGACGTGTTCGAAAACGATAGACCTGGAGAGACGCCGCTCTTTATCGTCATTATATATGGTGATGACGAATGAGTCAGTGATGATCCGGAAAAGAGGTGATAGGAAGACGGGTATATATAATCCGAAGAGTCTAATATAGTCTTGCCGGAAGAGAGAGCGTGCGATGCCGATTCTGACTTCGGAGACCGCGCCATTTTTGAACGTTGTTCTGACGCGTAGGGTATTGGAGGGGAGATAGTGATTCCAATGTCGTTGTACAGCTTGGACGATGAGGGTGGCGGGAAAACACTCCATTTCCATCTTTGCCCTCTGACATGTCAGAAGGAGATTATCCCAGCAGGACAATGGCTCATTGTCTCGTTCCAGTAAGAAAGCCGATTCGAAGACATGTAAATATATCTGGGTTCGAAGTTCGAGCGGAAGGTTGAATAGAATGGACTGAGTTTGCGGCTGGTGCTCCAGTCTCTCTCTTGGAGAAGATCGTCTTAAGAAGGCGGCCTTGACAATTTGAAAGTCGCTCCGTTTGTTGCATTTCACTGCCTTTTGGGGCTGAAGTGGGACGTAATTCAATTTAGAGTCGGAAGACAACAGTGTTACTGCTATCAGAGCTTGTGTTTTATCAATCATGTTCATTATATTGATCGTAGTAGAGTTGCTTCTTCGTTGGTACGGAGGGTGGGCGAAAGAGGGATATGCATTGAATAGTAAACCGGGTGAAGGTGTCGAGAAATTGTTGCTTGAAAAGGAAAACAAATTGTACTGCTTGTTTCACGTGTTAGGTATCTAAATCCTCAACATCGAACGGATTACCTTGTTAGGCAAAAAATAGTCACTCGTGTTATCGTCCAGTTTAATCATTTCGGAATCAGCTCATTATTCACACAAAAAGTTCGGAATCTAAGACTTGGGATGCGGTATCGAAATCAAGCAGTGCGCAACTGTAAGCCATCAAATCGCCTCGTTCGATTGGGTCCCGTCCAGATTTGCTCCATCCCAACACTAATCCCAATACTGCCATTTCTAATAAGCATCTCCAGGGAGACGCTCAGAATATACCACAGTGTCATCTTCCTTCCCAACGAAGCTTCCCCGATACTTCGAATCCCAAGCCAACGTCGAACCCCTCAGATCCACCGCATTCGGATCAGGCGTCTCTCCCGGTATGGGCGAATGATCCGTAAACGTATTCGAGTTCAAAGTCAAGCTCGACGGGATGTTATGAACCATCAAATGCGCTCTCTGTGACTTCTGCTCTATGTCACGACCGCGGTACTCTTCCGTGTCCGACTGATCGCTGGTCACGCCGGATAAGATCGACGACCCGCCCTTACCAAGAGGCTTTGGATTCTGCCTTCGCTCGGATTCGCGTGCCCATAATTCGTCGTGGCGTTTTTGGCGTTCGGCAGCGCGCTTGCTTTCTTCTTCACGTTCGGCTTGCTGTTCAGCTTGCTGGAGACCGTGTTCTTCCTCGCGACGGGTTTTTTCTGCGTCGATACGCGCTTGTTCAGCGACCTTGACTTCCTTTGCGCGTATCATGGCTGTGACAGGGGACTCTGGACGTGGGGAAGGTGGTGTAATGGAAACGTGAGGTGCTGCCGACCCGTAGTTGTACTGCGCACGTTGGCCGTTCAAATGTCGCTGTAGATCCTGTTGCTCACTTTCTGGGAAATTCTCATACGCTGATCTTCCAATACCACCACCGTAGAGCCTTGGTGTTACCCTCTGATTCGTAGGGACAGGGATAGTCGGATGCGAAGGATCTGGTCGAGTCGTTGACGTGTTTCTCGTACGGGCCGAGGAAGGTCTCGTTATACTGCTGGGAAGTGTATACTGATTATATTTCACTGATCCTGTTGCACTTTGAACACCCCGAAGAGATTGATTCATTTCAGGCTCACCATCCCACAACTCGAAATTGTCCGGAACAGCGATGGGCTTGTTTCGTCGATGGTGTAGTGGCGGGACGAGAACAAGAAATAGCAAGGCTATGACAGCAGTAATAACAAGGGGAACAATGGAAATTTGGTGTTTAGATGGCAAGGTGCTGTGGTGCATGGCGGGAGGCGGCGCGAGGGTTATAGTCGGTAGATGACTGTCCTTTGTTACAGTCGTCATATCTGGGGAATGAATGTGGCCCGTGAGAAAGAATGCCTTCAGTAAGCGGGAAAAGGCGAGGTAAAAAGGACACACGATTCCTTGGATAATATATGGTGCGGGACAAACGCTAACAGCCTCGTCACTTCGATGTGTCGGTCATTGAATGTGCATCATATTGGAAACTCCGTGAAGAAGGTATTCACTACGGACTTCACACGTTGCTTTTCTGCCCCCTCCGTCGAATCTCAGCTGCACTGATCTCCTTCTGTAGTTCCTTCTCATGATTTGGCTCCAATGCTTTGCTGTCGTCCCTCTTCTTGAGATCAGCCATCGAAATAGGTGGTGGCTCTTTTTTCGCGTGTGGCGATCGCAGCTTCTGCATCTCGCGTTCAAGTGTCGCCGACAAACTCTGCAGAAGCCATACAGCCTCGTCTTGACTGCCCATCAACGGACTTCGAATACCTAGAATTTGAATATTTAATTAGCAGAGTTCATTCCACGGTTTATCTGTATATGGTATCGCGAAGTGAATTTGTATAAATCCGTGTATACGACGCATCTGTACCGGGACGTACCAAGCCAGCTCCACGTTTGCTCCTCGCCGTCGTTCGCAGTTCCAAGATCAGTGTTGCTGTTTGCCTTCCTATCCTGGTGTATTTTGGGTTTTCGATGCGCTGAAGTATCGCCTTCGTCTTGCCCAATTAATCGTAAATAGTAATTCCACTCTTGGTATGTGTATTGTCGCGGTGGTGAAGCATTGATGTCGCGCATAACTTCGCGGAGTTCTCTTGCTAGAACATAATGGTAGAAGCGGATATCTCGCTCCAGGTAGTCTCCGTGCTCGCCTGCTTCTTCCGCTTGTTCTAGCTCCTCATCTTCGATGTGCTTTGCGAGTTTATCAAGCATACCCTTCTCCGATGCGCCAGATGATGTGGCCCCTTCCTTTGGTTCATATAAGTTTCCTAGCCTCAGTCTTTTCAAACCAATGCTAAAGGTTGAGCTGATGCCTTTTTCGTCCGGAAGGACTGTAAGAGAACCAATCCATATGGTCAAATCTCTGAACGCCTTGATAACCGTATCGCCCATATTCGAAATGAGTATTGTAAGTGTGGGAACTGCCATCAAGCTCCAGAATACAAAGAATGCTTTGCCAGCGTTACTCGCAAGAGTATAATCGCCGTAACCGATTGTTAAAAGGGAGGTGTAGGCAAAGTACAGCGAAACAAAGTAGGACCAGTCTTGAGGCTTCTCCGCATACATGAAGACAAGCGCCCCTAAGAACCACAGCAACAATGCAGCGACGGAAGATATAGCTAATGCTGTATATCGTCTCTTCCGTCCGGCTTTTTCTTGTACGCGACGCATAATCCTAAATTCTTGTTCTCTCCGTTGCGACTCGCTCAAGCCTTTCTCTGAAAACTTCATCTTCTCAAACAAGCCCAACTTCACTGTTCGTTCTTCGTCATCCATACTCCCGAGGACCTTCTCTCTTTTCATTTCCATGAAGCGCGCAGACATCTTCTCTTTTCCGCGCTCCAAAATGAGCGATCTTATCGAACCTATGACGAGACCGACCATGACAATTCCACCAATGGCGTAGAAGAACAGCAAAGAGCGACCAGCGTGCGTCGCGGGTACATACTCACCACCTATGCCAACGGTAAGTAGTGTGAAATCAGCCCAGTAAACGGCGTCTAAATAGTTCCAGCCTTCGACTTTGGAGAACACCAAAGCTCCGATGAGAAGGTAGAACATGAAGCCAATAGTTTGAAGCATCAATGTCCTCTGACTTGATGTGAGTCGAAATTCCTTCGGATAATGGTTTCGATAAGCGCCGAAGACGGTGAAAATCATCAGTGATGAAATTATGAAGTATATTGCGGCAGCCATGATGCCATAATAATAGGCTTGGCTCAGGGCGTGTTCGGTCATTGGTTCAATACGAAATATAGACGTAGAGGCCACAGATACCTAATTGAGTAGTGCGATGTCAGTGAAGCCCACATAGATGCACCAATGAGTCATATGTACACGTGACTGTAGAGATTTTAGAAAATGCTTACGAGGGCAATGAGCAGAAAGGATGCCATGAACCAGCCGACAATAGTGATCGGCTGCGCGATGGCAAACTTGAGACGTTGTGTCATGTTGAGGAGCAAGGCGATATTTGCTGCGAGGGCGAAAACGAGCGAGACCGAGTTGACAGCTACTAACCATACCGGATCTTCAACTTTAACACCATGCCCCTCATCTGCACCTGGAGGTATATAAACCCTCCACTTCTCGACCAAAGCGCAAATACTGAAGGCGTTCGCAATCGGACCAAACGTGCCTGCAATTAGTGGACAAGCTGTAGAAGCAAACCACCAACGGCTCGGATCGAGGAATCTCTGCTCTTGAGCTTCTGCTTTCTCTTGATCTTGCTCTTTCCCGTTCTTCTCGACATCCTGGGCGGCCTTTTGCGCTGGTTCATCGAGACCGGGGTCGTTCATGGCTACACGGAAGAATGTCCTAGGAGATGAGAGGGCCAAAGGGTTTCGAAAGGTTGAGTAGTAGAATATCTCTGCGCATGGCCCCTTGATAACTCTTTCAAAATTACCCCAGAATTTGTTGTTTAATAGTGGAAGCAAGGTTTGTTGACACAAGTAGTGCCGATGTAGCGCGTGGACAAGGCATGCGGAAGAATGACGTCGTTTAAGAGGACCTTGGACAATCCGATCTGATTGGGTGGCTAGCGCGCCACCAGCGTCGCATCTTCACCGGTCACGTGAGTGATTCTCGGTCAAATATTTCGTCGCCATATTCCCATCACCTCATCTCACAATCGAATAGTGCAACATGCGTCAACTCGGTTTCTTCTCGTACTTGCGGTTGAAGATATTTGCTACTCTCTTCCGAGTACTCCTGCGGTTCACAGGCCCGGCCCGCCTCCGTCGCGACAACCTTTTGACTCAAGGCATTCAAGTCGACCGGAAAAGGATCCAAATACCTTCCCGTGATGGGAACCGCTTCATCGATGCAGACGTCTACTCTCCAGCTGGTCGCACCGCCAAAAAGTCACCTGTATTGGTGAACTGGCACGGCAGTGGATTTATATTCCCCATGCTGGGAAGCGACTCACTCTACTCTACTCGCATCGTCCGTGACACTGGCATCACCGTTATTGATGCAGACTATCGCAAGGGCCCAGAAACGAGCTTTCCAGGCGCTGTGGAAGATGTCGAAGACGTTCTTCAATGGGTAGCTGCGCAACCCGATACCTTCGATATTGCACGCGTTGGGGTATCTGGCTTCAGCGCTGGAGGCAACCTCGCTCTCGTCGCCGCGTCGTCTCTGAGGGAGGCAACAAAAGGTTTCGCGCCATCTTTTGAGATTCCCATCGTTATCGCCCACTATCCAGTCACGGACCTGTCAATTGCCCCAGAGGCCAAAGCAATACCGAATTCTCCCCACTCCCTCCCTCCGTTTATGCAGCACCTGTTCAACGATTCCTACGTTCCCGATCCTTCCACTCGATCCGATCCTCGGGCATCACCATCGAAAGCCCAGCCGCACACATTCCCGGCGTCCGTGGTCATCTTAACATGCGAGCACGACAATCTCAAGCCAGAGGCAAGTGCTCTCGCGGATGCTCTGGATGACGGGAAGAGAAAGGTTGTGAATCATACCTTCGCCGGAGTCGGTCACGGATTCGATAAGGGATGTAAGAGCGAGACAAACGAATGGGAAAAGCGTGAAGAAGCGTATAAGATGGCAACTCGAGCATTGAGGGAAGCCATGGGACTTTAGCCTTTTTCAGGACCGACACTTTTGGATGCATCGCCTGCATACGTACGCCAGCCGGCTGGGCCACTCATTGCATCATTTGTTTTAACTTTGTACCATGTATTGTATCTACTCTTGAATCCATGAAGCCGAATATGAGAAGGAAGCCCCTGGTTACTATTATCATTAGACAATATCCCTTGCGTTCCATGCACAGCATTCGATACATTTTCGATGAGGGGAAGTACATAATCTAGAAGTAGTCCTTTTCTTGTAAATGACACGACCTCTGGTATGAATGATTATTTTCGGGAATCTTGTCGCAGACTGTAAATGCATGGCGCACAAAGTCAAGAAAGTGAGAAATGGTTAGCTTCGATTGGCAAGACTATCTTCGAAATCGCGTAATCCGAAACTGAGGATCGTAGGTCTGCCATATAATCAAAGGCAATCGAATATCTCCAAAGGAGCATTTCCGTTACGGGAAATGTCACATTCGATGAGGTTGTGACACTGATCATTATGAGTGGTATAGATCAAGTGCGGGAAGAGCACCAGTGCGTGTTCGAGAACCTACACAGCGCTAGCATATCCTTCCAACGATTCTGCCCCGCATGGCAAATTGGATTGGGGAAACTGCACCTGTGTTGGAATGGTTCAATATCTTCAAGAACATCCTTAGGTTGGACCAGGATCACTGACGAGCTGTAACCTGAACACTACGCTTACAACTCTCTGCGAAAAAAAAAGTCGAGAATAATGAACAAAAGGCCAATGTATCCTGGCATGGATATGAGGCCGACACATACACTTACAGATTCCTCCATGTTTGGTTGGAATTAGTTCATCTTGTGTTATCCGAGTTCCGAAGGTCTTCCGACCATCTGCGGAAGCACGAGCTAATCTGGGACATGAAGCGTCTCCACGGCATAGAGGGTACGCAGAGCTCAGTTCAGAGAGTCCCATACGGGTCTCCTGGATTATGGGATCAACATACGACTATCGTAACTGCGTGGAGATGTCCATCACATATGTGGAGAGTTTTAAAGACGAAGTAGCGTGGAACAATGGGAGATCACTGCGGCTACTTGCGAAGGTGTTGGCATCGTTGAATGGGTTGAAAGGGATCCACTGATTGCAATATCGGCGCAAGTCTCGATTCTAGACCAAACAATCTTTTTATGGCGCAGAGGTTTGGAGTTGAGTTAAAAGTCCTGAGCAGTATAGTAAATGCAATAAAGGGTGAAGGTGAATAGAGACCGCGATCAGTCGCCTCTTAGTGAAGTAGGAGTGAAGAAACGTATCCTGAACAATGGGGGACTTTTGTTTTTGAGGAATGCAGTCTTGTATGTATTTCTTCATCACGACCTTATTAGTTCTTCCCCTTGTAATTTTCCCATGAGAGGCATCGTTCAAGATTAGAGAGCGCTCCACTTATTGCTTACAGTGTTTCATCCCTGCGTCTCTTTTCACTAATCACAATATTGTGCTGAATCCCGAACTGCGCGGTAATCGCGATACTCGCGATTGAAGAAATACCTTACGTCAACGATCTAGACTTGCTCCCCCCCTGTGTGATCGACATGATATATTTCTCTATAAAGTAATTTGCCGCGTCGCCTCTCGCGCTCCCTACTATGTAATGAACCCTCAGTGTATTACGAACCCCGAGTCGCTTTGGGGGCGACGACGTACGGCGCGCGGGGTCGTACACACCACCAACTCCAGTAGTGGATTTTATCACAACACTAGTGCTATAGACACGCATATAAAGTTCAAGAACACTAGTTCCAGAAACGTTGTCGTTCAGTTTCAACTTCCCAATTTCACAACAACTCATCGTTTCCCAAGTCCTCATATCACTCAGATAATATGCCTCTTGAAACCGCCATAGTTACTTCGCCCTCTGAGCTCCCGGAAATCGGCGCTCTGGACTACGTAGGTTGGCAAACCCCGTACAACCCCCAACTCAAGCATTTCCGGCCCTCTTTCTCCTCGCGCGAAGAAGCAATAAAATGGTACATCATAGATCGCACGACACTCCTACAAGAAGGAAACCCCAAAATCACCTTCATCAAAGCCATCGACACTGAGATAGGCATGATTCTCGGGTATGCGTTGTGGGAGTACAATGATTTAGCGAGTGAAGGCTCTACTGGGGCGATTCAGGCATTGTGGCATCCTGAGGGGAGTGATGAGAGGGAGTTTGCGGAGCGGTTTGTTAACGGTTTGTGGGGATTTAGTAAGTAACTTTCACGGTAACGAGCATGTGCGATAGAGGCTGACTTTGCATGTCTAGTCGGGAAGAGAGTCACAAGACCGCACATGGGTAAACGCATCATTCATTTCCCTATACCCTCCTCAAATCACTGACATGCCCATCCCACAGACCTTCTCGGAATAGTCGTCCATCCCGACCATCGAAAACGCGGCGCAGGCCGTCTACTCATTCGATGGGGCATTGACAAAGCGGACGAACTAGGCATAGAGACCGTAGTCAGCTCACTTCAATCAGCTGTAGGGGCGTATGAAAAATCTGGTTTGGGGGCCATCGAAGTCATTCCCCCGGACCCGTCACTCAAGGTTGAGAGTCCTAGTGAAAAGTGGAAGGAGCTGCAGCAAGATGATCTGAGTGTAAGTGAAGTCTTCTGAAGGGAGAAAGGCGGTGGGATGGATGGATTGTAACTGATGCAATGAATAGGGAGTGCTGATGTGGAGGCCGATAGGACATGACTATGTGAAAGGCGTGGACAAAGCTCCTTGGCTTTGAGTGATGTGGTCTTAAAATCACTATGTTGCGAATTCATGTTTGCGAGTGGGTACACTGGTAGGCTATTGATTGAATCACGTGAAAAATGTATTATAGTACACAAACATGTTGCCCGATCTTACGTTTGTGCTCCGGAAAGACCCCGTGATCAAACGAAAGTGACCTTACTTGAACCTTATTTCTTATCACACCTACGACATAAAACCCACAAGTACTCTATAGTTTCCTCCTGCCCTTATCCTAATCTGAATCTCCACACACAACCCGTTGTGTGACTGTGAGACTAGAATGAAAATCGACGGCCTAACCCACAGCCTCTCTATTCCAACACACCTGCAAAGGCCCAGCGGCAAATATGGATCCTCCATTCCCTCCCTCTTGCGTCTACAAGTAGATACTTTGGATCTGAAATTCCTCCTAGCGTCCGGCGACATTGAACTCAGCGGACGAGATATCATTCCAGCACCACCTCCTCTAAGCCTCGTCCTTAGATACGACGGAGAAGAATCCCGTTTTATCGGCAAGGAGAGCTCCCACAACACAGCCGAGCAATGGGAGAAACTCTGTCATTATATCTTACAGCATGGTACATACATGTGTTCGCTGAAACACGAGGAGCGCGGCAGAATGGGGGTATGTGCAGCTAGGGTTGTTAGTTGGGGCGCTGCGCCGTCATATCATGGGTCCAAAGAGGTGGAAATCCGGTGGGTGGAAAAGAAGACGCCTGTGAAGGATTTGATGAAGAAGGGTACAAAGTGGCTGAGTGGCAAGCTGGAACTTGGTAAGAAGACGGGGAACTAGGCACCTGTGTCAATGGCTTATGTCCGTAGAAAGTGGGGTCTCGGAGGTATGCTACGCGTAATCAGGTAGATATGCCCTTGTGTACACGAATGAACACCACTGTTTGAAATAATGAGGTAAATAGAGATCAGACATATAAACGCTGAGTAAGTGAATCTATTAATGACCCCCTTGACGAGGACTTATTCGGCTGTTGACTTGCGGACAAGCATGAAGAGGGTTTCCACGTCCGGCTCTTCATTCAACAATGACGAAAGGTTTAAAGACTTATCTTAGGAATCTGACGTTCTATGGGTCGGGCAGATATGCTTCAATTTTGCTCACAACTGTAGTAACTAAGAAAATTAGAGCGAAAGATGACATGTTTGATTACCAGGCTCGGCTCCACGAGAATGCGAAAACAAGCCATGCATCGTGCTGATTTCTCGATGCTATTAGAAAGACCGAGGAATATACCTTAGTGTGATAGTCTTTCTGTAGTGAACTGTCCGAGGGTGTATTCATATGCGCAGTTTTGTGCGAAGTTGGGTCGATCTGGTGGGAACACGGATACACGTAGAAGATGCATGCAAGACAAGAAGTGAAGACCTAGAAGTCGTTTCGTGAAGGTGTGATTAATCACGGTCTGTAACTTCGAACTCATGATGTCAAGCGGACTTCATGCCTGAATGAAATACGTTTATGTACTATTTCCTTGGCATTGCTTAGTCTAGTATGGATACGAGACAGAATACCGATGTTACTATGGCTACTATGGCATAACAGTGCACGTAACGCTGCGGTATCTTTTCCAGCATCTGTTCATCCCCATCTCCACTTCAACAGCAGTGTTGCGGAATATAGCACGCTATTCATATAGCCATGTAGATGTCGAAATCAAAATCGGTATGCCATTACGCCCTTTTATGAACAAATACGTAAGACTATCCACCCTCATAGCTTCCATCAAACAATAGTAAACGTGCGCCTTTCAAAACTGGATTCAGGATATCGAGACCCTTTAGGTCCATGGAATGAAAAGAAGCCGATTCGGCGATAAGTGTCGACACCACTAGGTGATAGAACTAGTCCATATACACGAGCATGATCCACCTCATGGTCTCCAATAACGTCTCCAATACGATATTCCTGCAGTATATGGAGAGCAACCAACTGATCAATCTCGTCGTATGGTTTTAAAGTCGACATTGGACCCTCAATGGTCATCTTTGCTTCGGAACTTGGCCGTAAGGGTTGCGAGGGTCTACAACCTTCACGCTAACATCGATTATGGATGCGATGATTTTTTGGGATTCTTGCCACTGGTGAAATCGACCACAATGGGACCACCAATGGGAAAGTTCGCCGGACCCCCACATTGCAGCAGAATAGTCGGTTTTGCCATCGACGCTGGCCCAACTCCTAAAATGGGACGATGATTGTCAGAGATTGTTTATCAAACGGGAGTCTTGACTTACCATGAAGGTGCCCGATATGTAGAGTCACGATGCCTATCTAAGGAAATGGTCTCTCGCCACCCATATTCGCATGTCCACCCATCTCTTTCACAAACTCTAAGACCGCCTAGATTCTCTTCTTGTTGCCACAAGAGTCCGACTGGAAGATCAGAGTAGAATAACCCGGCAATATACTGGTTCGGAAGGACCCTACCAAATTTCTTGGCAATTGCCGCAAATGCTATCAGCTTGTCTTTGTGCGGATACGTTAAAGCTGTCTCGTTATATTCACAAACTAACTCGCGCCACCAATAATGAAGATCATGGTTTTGTTCTTCAACCAATGGCTTTGGCGTCGGCTCCATAACAATATCCGGCAAGGAGAATACCCTCTTGTAATGACAGTCGAACGTGTTTCCGGAACTTGCGACACCCCAGGGAAGGTACTCGTCTCGCAGCATCCCCTTGCATTCCCAGTATATTCTGTCTTTGCCAAATTGCAGTGTCCGCGGAGACATGATCCGTTCCTGCATAACCCATGCACGTTTGTAAAGAGGTTGGTCCCAAAGAGCGGTTCGAAAATCGTATCTGCTTGACGATATCGTGACTAAACGAACGACGCCGTTAGGAAGCGCAGTCTTATCTTTTTTAATGATATTCCCATTCTTTCTATTTGACTCCACAATGTCGGACGGGTGGGCATCCGGTCCATCGTACGAAGATGTGTCGGTTGTATCATATTGATCCATGTCGAAGGACATGTAGACGGAGGCGGTCTTGAGGAAGTCTGGATCTCGATCAACAAATGCACCTTGCTGCGCATTCTCCGCGCCAGCCAAAGCTACATTCAATGTGCAGTTCGCATAGACTTTGTCCATTGCTGCAGCGTGGATTTGCCAGTCCTCTTGTGACCCTGGACCTGGCTGAATGATACAAAGACTGTCAATCCAGAGATATCGAAAACCGAGTCGTCGGCAAATTTGCATGGAATCCACAAAGCTTTTCGGAAGGCGACCGAAGGGTATTATTCGCCGCAACTCATCCATGTTATCCGCTGTCAAAGTCAAGAAAGAAGGATCTTTGCCCCAACAGTGACTCAAAGCGACATAGCCACTGTCGTGGATCTGTTTCCCGTTCTCCACGACAAGAAGGCGGCAACTTTTGGAGTCTACGTCGGCAAGGTCGAGTACACGTGGCGGGTAATAATTGGGATCGTGCGAGTTCTCGTCGTCTTCACAATCTTGGTGGTCACTCTTGCAAGACTTCAACCACTCGAGGGCAATTTTGGATACCTCTTCATCCCCAGTGTTGACTGGAATACTTCGACGAGGGAACTCGTCGTCTCGTACACGCCATGGTTCCGTAAGAAGGTCTTTATTTGCTTTTTCCAAAAATCGAGGCCACCACTCGGGAATTGCTGTCGGACCGCCTATGTGAAGAAACATTCTTTTCCAGGGAGGCTGTTCACCATCCCACGGAGCCGATTCACGGGCCCAGGAAACGTCTGCATAGAAGCTGATACATGCAACTTCGTTATCGACCTGTAAATAACGAAAGGAGGTAAAAGGATTATTGGTACGAAGTTCGCCAACTTCGTCAGGGCCAAAATCCTCGCGGTAGCGACGTAGACACTTGCATATCTTGCAACCTGATTGCGCTGCCCTCATTAGATCTCCAAAGGTAGCATGGTGGTCCCCTTCTTCTTCTGGGCCTTGGAAAATGGAAAGACATATAGCGCACAGCATACTGGCGTGTAGGGGTCAGGTAGGAGGCCACCAAGAGGAGAGGACAGAATGCGAAAGAAAGAGTTACATACTGCATGGACAAGAGGGTCTACTTATGCCAAATATGCGAGCCCAGCACATCAATGCTTATTTGTATGGCTGGCCAACCAGGAGCAGGTGGGGTAAAGCTACAGGATTTGCGGTCAATGACCTGGGGTTACTTGACGCCCATAACCGTCAGCTTATGTACCTTTAGACCCAGGTTTTTCTTGCATACCAATGCATATTGTGGGGTATTCATGCTCTTGGTGCCTTGTAGGGACAAACGAAAATGCTGCTCTGAGCTTACTTACAGTGAACATACAGTGAATTTAATGTTGCCTCCACGACAACTCTATCACGTGAGCTCAATAGCCGGAATACTGTTCCGAGCCAGTTCCGAGAATCTGACTAAGCACAAAACTTCCTAACTTTTTTGTGTTCCTCGACCACGACCTGCGTCGCCTTTGCGCACGTTATTTCCTCTCGTCCACCCTCTACTGTTCCCCCCCAAGTCAATTCCACTCTGCTTTACTTACGACACGCTTTTGCCGATCTAGAACCAGTCACCGATTCCACACGCGGCATCCGCGCATCTACAGTATGGAAAGTAGACACTAGAAACACTGCACGAAAGATCCTACCTTATCTAAAACTATAAATCAATACCACCGCAATGGAAACGCTACAGAAACTTCCTCTCATCCGAATGATGATGCGCTCCCCCGCCCCATCATCCAATCCCTCCTCCAATCCACCACAACCCACACCTCCACCACCGCCTCCACCACCACCCGAGCCCCTCTACGAGACCACACCGCTCACATCCGCACGCTCCCTCCGCCAACTCTCCACATTCTGGCTCGGCGCCGCCTTCTTCCTCGCCTCAACGGCCATAACGCGCCGCGCAATCTACCGACGACACCTCCGCACCAAACCCAAATTCTACGACGCGAACACGAACCCGCACGAGCATTTCAGTCCCATGCACGATGCGCTGCAAGCTTTAAACCTCGCGACGATCAATTGTGTGAGTCTGGGTATGATGGGCGTGGGCGGGACGTTATGGGCATTTGATATTTCGGGGCTGAAGGAGGCGCAGGGAGCGCTGCGTGGGAGGTTGAATTATGACACGATATATCACGAGGGAGGGGAGGTGCCAGAGGGGATTGTGGGGTTGTTGGTGGCGTCGAGGGAGATGGAGGTGGCGGAGGATGGGAAGAATGGGAATGACGGAGGGAAACAATAACGATGGTGAGATGTGTATGATTATGAGGATGTGTGTATGCGTAATGTATATATGTAAGAGATGGAGCTGCTCGAGCAACTCTCCATGTATTTATTCTCGGAAGTGTAAATGGAGTGGTGAAATGAGTCGATTGTCCGACCGACCTACAAGTCCGCTCCCTCAAACTCTACCCACCAAACCTCAGTTCTTGGAGACAATGCACCCCCCCCCCC
>MU006780.1:15511-177796 GCA_010093635.1 Massarina eburnea CBS 473.64
TCCACCCTCACCCCCCTCACCCCATCCCTATTAGCCCTCCAAACCCCCTCCCCACCCACAAAAACCTCCAACTTCCAAATCTCCGCCTTATCCTTAACCATCTCCAACGCCTCCTCCCCCGCCCTCCACGCAGCCTGTCTATGTTTCGCACTAACCGCAATAACAATACTCTGTTCCCCGACCGGACACTCGCCGAGTCGATGAACAATAGCGATTTTCTCAGCGCCATGGTTCGCGAGGATGGCGTCAGCGATGGAGGATAAAGTGCGCATGGCTAGGGGCGTGTAGGACGAGTAGGAAAGGGTGGAGACGGGGAGGTTGTTGAAGGAGTTCCGGGTTGTGCCGATGAAAAGGACGGTTGCACCGGCTGAGGGGGAGGAGACGAAGGTGGTGTAGGTTGTTGGGTTGAGGGGGTGGGGGGTTAGTTGTATGAAGGTGGTTGGGGTTGTTGATGTTGTTGGTGTGGTGGGGATGGTTGGTGTTTGTGGTGTTGGGTCTGCCATCTTTTGCTTTCTTTCTGTGTTTCCTTTTCTCTTGTGGTCTGTGTGGAAAGCTCCTTTTATTTCCCTGCTCTTTCCTTTTAGGGTGGGTAGAAGGGTTGGGCTTGCTGGTCTTGTCGTAGGAGGGGAAATGGTTTATTCGTTCGCCGTGTCTATCCTATTACACAGTATCAGATTCCATTTTCACCCAGTCAAGTGCCTTAAACTATAATCGATCCAGCGATCTGAAGTACATCAACGACATACGGTTTACCATAGTCTCCCTAGCATATCTCTTGACAAACATACGTACTCATACGGTCCTATGATGCTCGCATTACAAACAAGAAGTGAAAGAAAGTTTCTTACCTTCAAAAAAACAACCAGTACCATACAGCCCTGATATCTAGGCGTCGGGTGCGGAGTTCAAAGTGAAAGGATGTCGCGATATAGTGGGTGACTAAGCACAACAGAACAGTCTCTATGCCCCCGCCTCGGGCCGCCGCGGAGCATGATTGGCCGATTTTCGGCATGCAAGTCGTATCTTCTCTCTCCGGTCGGCAACATATTATACCGACTCCAAGTACCATCTTACCACATGAAAGACTTCTGCTCCTGCTGCTGCTTCTTCCGAGTACCTCCTACTTACGTTTTCCAGTGCCGCTTCCCCAGCTTACCAACTTACATCAAGAACTCTTCCTAAGTGATACAATGAATGCATCAAGACCACAGAGAAGGATTGAACGTTTTCACGTGAATTGATATGCAAACCTCGATCTAGACGGTATCCAAACAGACAGAATCCCGCAACTCGATACACAACAAATCCCAAACACCAGAAAGAACACAATCAACCAAACCACCAACATCCATTTTCCGCCCCTTCTCCCTACAGTTCATTCCCCACTTCACTCAAAACCGCTGTCTAGTCGCCGGCTTCGACCAAGGCTTGGGCTGCTCTTTCATCATGGCCAACCTGGCAGGATGAATGCCGACATTCTCCTCCTCGGGCACCTTCTTCTCCTTCGCACCTTCCTCTTTTCCGACACCCCGGGCCTCCTTCTTGTCCTTGCGATCCTTTTGCTTGGCCTCGTGTTCATCCTGTCGCTCGCGGATACGTAGACGCTCGTTGGAGAGTTTCTCGTTCTTGGCCTTGATCTTTTCTTGGCGGGCTGGGGTGTTGCCTCCGCCGCCGGCACTGTGTATTCGCATTAGTCTACATTCCGTGCGTGTCGACAATGGCGATCTCACCTTAGCTCAACGTTGATCTTCCTACCCCCCTCCTTGGACTTCGCATCCGCGAACAAGGAGTGATGGTACTTGGTCAGCGCGGTCTGCATATGATCGAAGCGCTCGAACTCGATGAAGCAGGTGCCCATGAACTTCTTGTCGCCTTTGTATGTGCGCATGCGGATCTCGAAGGGTTGGAGTTTGGCGAAGTGCGCCTCGATGGTTTCTTTGGTGGCGCTGAAGGGGAGGTTGCCTTGGGAATGGGTTAGAAGGAGGGGAGATTGTGAGGATGGAGGGTGGGCAGCGTGCACATACCGACGAATACGATAAAGCGGCTCTTCTTGCCTGAGCCATCTTCTTCGCCCTCTGCTTCTTGCTCCGCGCCATCTACGGCATCACCGTCTGCGGCGGGCTCCTCGGCGGCTTCCTCTGCTTCCGCTTTGGCTGCTTTGGATGACTTTTTATCCTTCTTTTCTTTCTTTTCCTTCTTGTCCTTCTTTGACTTTGGGGCTTCGGCCTCGACCTCTGCTGCGCCGTCTACGTTCATGGGTTCCGCGGGTGCAGCCTCATCGTCGGATTTTGACTTGTTGGCCTTCTTCTCTTTCTTCTCCTTCTTGGATTTCTTCTTGTCCTCTTTGGAGGGGACATCGGCTACGGTGTCGACGTCCATGGCGTCAGAAGCTTCGGGCTTGACGTCTTTCGACTTGTCGGCCTTCTTCTCCTTCTTAGCCTTCTTCTTGTCAGCCTTCGCGTCGACGTCCTTGGACTTGTCTTTCTTGGCTTTCTTGCTGTCCTTGCGCGAAAGAGTGCCGTTCGTATCGCCGATCATGAGCTCGTCTACATCGAGGCGAATAAAGTCTTGCTCGAGCGCAGCATCGCCGTCGGTGCCATTGGCCTGGGGCGCAGGCGCAGAACCTTGCACGGGGGTTCCAGCCTCCTCGCCGCCTTTCTTCGCCTTCTTTTCCTTCTTCGCTTTCTTGTCCTTTTTGTCTTTCTTCGCGACGGCCTCTACAGGCGCATCCTCGGTCACTTTCTTCGACTTCTTGGACTTTTTCGGCACCTCTTCCGCGGCTTCCTCCTGCCTCTTGCGCTTCTTCTTCTCGTCCTTCAATTCGGCGTTCGACATGGTGGCGGTTGTTGTATGGGTTCAATTGTAGAGGGAGAGAAAAGCGTGGGGAGCAGGAGTGAGCTCGCGCGCGTAGCCGAAGTATATCTCGAAATTCCGAACTTTTTCTGCCCCGGGCGGTGTGTGCTAGTCCCAGGAACTCTTGGCATTCTTGGCATTATGCACGAATCACGTTCACGAGTCTCCGCAGCACATCGAGCTCAATATAATAATCGTCCCATCTCCCCGCCGCCATATCTAGTAATATGTAACAATAATGCGACCCGCCACACATCGCATAAGTCTGCCGGCCCGGCGACCACACACACCTCACTCCCATCTGCGTGACCCACCATGTCCACGCCAATTCTCCCACAAGCCTGCCCGTCTGCTCCTCGTCTCGCACCGTAGCACTCCCCGCCCACAGCTCCCCTTCCTCTACCCTTCCGCCAACACCCTCTCTCAAGCCCAGATCTCCCGTCTATTCTCCATATCTGCGACCCAGAAGAAATTCTTAAGAGATACGGGGCGGGAAACAGTGCGCTGGACGATAATAATCTGGATCCTGTCGACTTCATTCACAATCGCAAGTTACGGCGTCCTGAGCGAGAGACAAGAGCGCGCTTTTCCGTCACCGCACGAATGGAGTTTGATCTCGCGGTTCCGGTTCCGGCGAGGCAAATGGTGGCAGGTCCCCGAGAACAACGAGGAAGAAGGATTTCCCAATTGGGCGCGCGTGTACGATGAACTGGAACACACTTTGCGGAGACTCGAAAACCCCAACAAAGACGGCGCAGGTCTTCTAGAGCAGGAGGAAGGAGGTCTTCTGGTCCCCGGCGTAGGGAAGGCGGGCTATGACCTTACAGGCAAGAGCGAGGAATGGCGCCAGGGATACTATGAAGTGTTGATAGACATGGCGACAGCGGCCGAGCGCCTGGAAGGCTGGATAACGACGAAAAGACGCCGTACCATCTGGGCTCCCGAGTTCTTCCTCTCGCCCACCAATCCGCGGCCCAAAGCCACGCTGCCAGGCTCGCCCCCCATTCCTCCCGAAAAGGACCGCATCCCCGCGTCCGACGTACCTGAGACTTTTTACCTCAAGATCATAACATCGAAAGGATTCACAACATCACAGCGCCTACACGCAGCCCTCGGCTACGCAGACTGGCTCTCCTTCAAAAACCTCCCCTCCGCCGCCATAGAAATGTACAACTGGGCTCTCGACATCGCCATCTCAGGCCTCCCCACCCCAAACCCCTCGGAAATAATCTCGCGCGAAACCGGCATTCTATCCGCGACAGCGCCGCCGCACGCAATAACTCCGAACATAATCTACGCAGCTACAAACCTAGCCACCTTCCACGCCTCCCAAAAGTACCCCCACAAGGCCCTCCCAATCCTAATCTCCTGCCTCCGCGCCCGCCTCTCTGCGCCCGAGTCACCAAACAACCCAGCCCCACCACGGCCAGACTCAAGTCTAGTAGGCACCATCCTCTCTCTCCTCAGCGAACCCGAATACCCACCCTTGCCCCCAACCGGCGACGAACCGCTCGAACGCCGCCAAGAAGACCGCTGCGAAGAAGCTGCCCTGAAATCCTACATTGGAGAAATCCTCTTCGCGACTTCGACTTCGACTTCTCAATCCTCGCCATCTTCCCAGCGCAAGCAAGGCCTCCAATGGGTCCGCGACGCCGTCTCTACGGCAAAAACCGCTCAATCCCTTCCCCCCATCCAATCCAACGACCCGCTGCGCAAAAAATGCGAACAATGTGAGGAAGTCGGCCTTGAGGCTTGGGGCAAAATGATGACCTATCTCGCCGCCGAGGCGCGCGAGGAGCGGGATAAAGCGAAGAGTGGGGGAGTGTCGGGGTTGGTGTGGAAAGTGCGGGGGACGCAGGGACTCGAGAAGAAAGTTGAGGAGCTGGAGGACGAGGAGGAGGGGGTTACTATGCGGTTGAACAAGTTGAGGCGGAAGATGATGACCGAGGAGTATGAGGATATGGATAGGAAGTTTGCTAGGACCTTCGTCTTTTAGTTGTTCTCCATGGGATGTGTATATGTAGATAGATAGGTATGGAGAATGTACGATATCACTTCACTTCAAAATAATAAGGTGCGAGAACTGCGTACATGTACGACGATATGAATCAGATCACGGCAAGGCACACACAAACTGCAGCATATACACTGTCATTTTCACCATCGAACTACATATCCTGACCATCACCATTAACATTGCAGGCGAGGGTAGCCGCCAAAAGAGACTGGCAACTAAGCCACCATCAAAGCAAACAGATGTCGTGAAAAGGGAGGCATCCACATGGAACGCCAAGTACCAAAGATCGTGTTCATCGAGACAAACACATTGACCGGAAACATGTCTCAATCAGAGATCGAGATCAAGGGGAAGATGGTTGCGCATGGAAGCGACACGCTTACCAGCCGGTAACTTTGTTGGACGTGTCCTGGCCATCGACACCCCAGGCATCGTCGGCAACGGCGACAGGAGCACCGAAGCCAACAACGTTGGTTATATCGAAGTCGATGCCGTTAGACGCACCAAAGCCACCGTCACTACCAAAAGCGCCGGCACCAGAGGCCCCGAAGAGAGCTGCAGCGAAGTCACCAGCCTCAGACTCACTGTCAGAACCGTCGTGCCATTCAATATTGTCGGGGTCGGCAGGCATATGCTCCTGGAGAAATTCGGGAACCTCTTGCTTGTTCTCGAGGAGGATCTTGACAAGGTCGGGTGCAAGGTCATCGTTGCGGTCGTTGAAGAACGAGGTCGCCTTACCCTCATTGCCGATACGACCAGTACGACCAATGCGGTGGATGTACTCGGTGATACCATCGTGCATGGTGGACGGAAGATCGTAGTTGATCACATGCTTGATGGTGGCGACATCGAGACCACGGGCAGAGATGCCGGTAGCGACCATGATGGGAGCCTTGCCAGTGCGGAAAGCACGCAGAGCATCTTCGCGCTCACGCTGGGTACGATCGGAGTGGAGCGACGTAGTAGGCAGGCCCTTGTTGTACAAGAAGTCATCCACGATATCGCACTTGGCCTTGGCGTTGACGAACACAAGGGTGCGCTGCGGGCCCAGGGAGAAGATAAGGTCGAACAGAGCCTGCTTCTTGGCGCTCTCCTCAACGAAAACGATCTCTTGCTTGATGTTCTGGTGGGTGCTGCCTAATACAGAGTTAGAAAGTCGCATCTAAAGGGATCAATGGATATACATACCAACACGGCCAACCTTGATGCTAACATGATCATCCTCCAAGTACTCACGAACCAGCTTGCGGGCCTCCTTGGGGAAGGTCGCAGAGAACATGAGGTATGTGTGATCACCGTCGATATTGGAGGTCGAGGCTTGGAACAGCTGCTCTATGGTATCCTCCCAGCCGGACGACAGGAGCTCGTCGGCTTCGTCAAAGACGGTATACTTGAGGCGGTTGAGGGACAGCAGATTCATGTTGGACATGAAATCCTTGAGACGACCAGGCGTAGCGATCAGGATGTCACAGCCCATCTCGAGCTGCTCACGCTGGTTCTTAGTGGGGGCACCACCGTAGATAACGCACGGGCGGAGCATAGTCTATTGAGGGTGTCTGTCAGCAAAGCGCATGTAGAGGGACTTTGGCATTACTCACGCGGTAGCACAGACGACGCGCCTCGTCGAAGATCTGGCAGGCCAACTCGCGTGTCGGGCAGACGATCAGCACGAGGGGCTCAGCACGAACACGATCCGTAGCACGGTTGTAGCGGGTCGGATTCGGGCGAGGAGCCGCAATCTGGCGAGCCTTACCCATCAAACGAGACAAGATGGGTATGAGGAACGCAGCAGTCTTGCCGGAGCCTGGTGTTGTGTTAGTGAATGCACACAGCAACTATTCAAGTTCAAACGGTGTACATACCGGTCTGCGCAATGGCAACAACATCGTGACCAGTCAGGACTGCGGGGAGGCAGTAGCACTGGATCGGGGTCGGGTAGCTGTACTTGGAGAGTACCACGTTCTCAAGCATGATCGGGTGGAGACCGGCATCCTTGAAGTCGCGGATGGGCTGGACCATATCGGGGCCCTCAATGGAAACCTTGAACTCGAGAGCCTTGATCTGATGACCGGCACCTAAGGTTGGAGAAATGAATTAGCTCAGCTCAGCGGAGACAGTCAATGGGTTACATACGCGTAGCATCGGGGTCCTCAAAGAGGATCTTCTCGATCTCTTCATTCTTGGGTCCAACGTCGCCGATGTCATCGTCAAACTGGTAGATGACAGCGTCGGAGAGCCAGGCGACAGTGTCACGAGTGTTGTCGCCAGCAGCCTCGCCGGCGGCAACGGTATCGTACTGGAAGGGGATGGGGTTGGTCCATCCGCTGTTGCAATGTTAGTCAAGCGCTGTATCAGACTTCAATTGGGGAGCGTACGCTTCCTTGGCTTTCTCAACGTCTTCCTCGAGCTGCTTAGCGCGAGCTGCAGCGGCAACAGCAGCGGCGTCGGCAACGGCGGGAGGCGTAGAAGCCACGGAAACCGCGGAGGTCACGGAGACCACGGAGGATCCAGCGACGGACATGATGACGACGAGGAGAGCGAGAGACAATAGAGGTAGGTGCTATTGACAAAGAGAGAAGTGGGTGAGGTGGGAGCGGGGTGCGAGTGGAAAGAGTGGGTGAAGGAGGGAGGGAGCTGCTGGACAGCGGGGGATATTTGTACGCTCACCGTTTGCCAAGAGAGCGCTAGTGGGGGGTTCGCTGCGGTGACGGCAGGAGCGATTGTGCTGGAAGGCTCCTAGGGAAAGAACAGAAAGGGGTCTGTGCTTGCTGGGCTGGCTGGGCTGGGGAAGGAGCTCTGGGTACGGTGGGACGGCGGGCACTGGGTGAAGGTCTGCCTTTGTTGACAGGACGGCCTGCAAGGCTGCGTGATACCGGCTGTTGAATCCCCGAAGGCCTTGTCGTAGAGTGTTTTGGCGATTTGGCCCTTTTGGTTGTTGATTGTCTCGACCACACGAGGTAGAGGAACGCTAGCTCGACGACACGGCGAGGCCAGGAGCAATCCAGAGACGACGGGGTATACAAGGGACAGCAAGGCTCCGTGTCGCTGGGTGAGTGGCAATGGGGACAGACGATAATGAGGGCCACGGTAGTAAGGTTCAGCTGATACCCGTAGGGAGACCCACCCCGCCTCGTACGCCTACGGCCTTTATCGACGAAGAACCGAACGGCACAGCGTATCGAACGGATGGACACTGAGTCCGATGCAGCATGGGAGCGACGGGACATGTGGCAGGATGGATAGATGTCTCTGGCAGAGGGTCGATGGCGACGAGGGGGTATATTGCTCCCTTGAATAACGAATGGACATGGACGGGGCCGGCATAAACATCGTATCCCAGGCCACACTTGGTACAATGGAAGAATGCGCTGGAGGATCTGGACGACAGGAGACATGAGGGTCGCATACCTCTTTTACCTGGCGTGGGGAAGGAACAGTGCGACAGGACGTGTATCCTGTAGACCTCCTGGGCGACGGTGTATCAATAGATGAACTTCTCATTCTGAGCATCGTCTCATCTTCATCCAACCTTTACTCTTTCTTGAACCTGAAGTCCATCTATCCTCGCCTCGCATTACCCCTTTACTTTCCACGGCAAACAAGCCCTAGTACGTTAGCTGAAGTCCCATCTCTTAAAGCTCTCCGGCCACTCGTATCCACAATACTCACAAATATTCTCGCCCACTGTGACAGTTGGAATTCCTATACGCATCAAAGACACTACACCCTTCCAAGTCATTACAGGACACCATGGTATGAACAGAAGAATGCATTCAATGATCATGAGCAAATGGACGTGAGCGCCGGCGACCCTACAGTACTAAGTACCGTCAACATTAGCAAAAGACATCACATTTGCCATGAAAAAGGGGGTCAGACATAAAACTCACAAGACTCAACGTAAGCAGCGACGATACCATATGGCGCGTCGTCAACTTAGCCAAGTGGATCATCCCGTCCGGCTGTGGGGCCGACTGGGCACATGCACGCACCGCACCGTGCCATGCATGCGCGAACCATCTCCGCTCCACACCTTCCAACGTCATCCCAAGTCCTACCGAACGACCTTGATATGTGCTTGGGGTTTTTTTCCGGGACGGATGGAATCGACATTCACGAGTTCTGTTCAAGAACGGAGGAAGGAAAGAGCTGTACATGGATCAGTCACACAGAGCCCGCCTTCCCCCTGATTTCACGGTAGCGCGCGGAAAGACACACTGGCAGCGACATCGAAACCAAGCCCTGAGAGCGCACTCCCACATGTACCCCTGATGCAACCCTCGTACATACACATGCTTGCTCGGTTTGTCAAGCACTCACACGCCCTCTAGACGGTGACGAGCCCGTTGCATGGACGAGCATGCGACCGCGCAAGGGCTTCACATCATACAATTCCCCATGGAACCGCCAGCCATGGTAGGTACGTTGAAGTCATGTATCTACTTCGTGCACATACACCCCCTTCCCTTTCTCGAAAGGAGGAATGTAGATGCCCATTCCCCCGTGCATTGTTTTACAGCAAGCAACTTAGAGGGAAATTGGCCGATGATGCGCTAAAATGCCTTCCATCTCTCACGAGGACTGAACAAGAGGGTACAGACTGCGATATCCCACGAATCTTGCTCGATTTCAAGCCATGGCTGGCAAGAGGTCACAGACGCTTCAAAGCATACTACAGGTGTGCAGCGGAGCGGCGAGAATGGAATTCCCGACGCTTTACAGCAAGCAGCTTCTAGTGAGAGACTGCGTATATGCTGATCGCCGCTCCATCGCGTACCCTGGCAACGAACACGGAGGCACGAGGAGAAAGGAGAGCCTTGGAGGAGATGGCTGGCGGTTTCCACACTAAGGACCTGCTCATCGATCTATCACCGACTCCGCATTGTACGTAGTACGTGTACGCCAGGGTGGTGAGGGTAATTTTCCCTTGATCGTACTGCTTCTCGCAGTTCGTCGCCCGTCCTTACCCCTCGCAATCCGCGCTACACCACCACCACCACCACCACCACCGCCCCCTACACCATGACATGGATATGCGGGAGTGGGGTAGGGCTTCTCGAGGATGTTATTCAGCTCCTCGGGATTTCCAGCGTCTTTTCATAGACCGTGCAAAGCTCTTGGTGGGTGTAGGTCTGGGTTGTGATGGTAGCGACCGGCTTTTCTTCAAGCGACTCTGACCCACCGCCTCCACTGACCCTCCCCCATCACCACCACACGAAGGCATGGAGCAGCATGCCCCGGCTTCATTGGGGCATCAGCATATGCCGGGTTTCAGGGCTTTCACAACTTCATGTAGATTACCGACTTCCTCGCAGACGGCTAACAACCCCGTGTAGACACACGATCGTGCGGTGGGGATAACCTCCATCCTTTTCGCTGCCCGCCCGACGACCGTTACAGAACACCAAAACGCTGACCGTATACAGCGAGGCTGTAACAGAGCGACACGGGACACCGACTTCTTAGCGAGGTACGCAAGCACCCGAGAATGCCGGCAACTTGCCGCGGACTACTCAGAATAGAGCAGCCTGCGGATACCGTGGCGGCGACGAACTTCGCGAGCGTCCTTGTTAGAGGACACCGGACTACAACACCAAGAATGCGTTCAGGATGACAGCAAAGCGTAACCTGACATCTTCTCCAGATGGATAGGCCCGCAGGCGCCGCTGTAGATAGAGCCAGCACGGCATTGCAAGCCCTGCAAAGGCGCCCCACCAACTGCTGCTGGATGCTCTCCCGCAATACAGTACCCCCTGCGCAACCCCCATCATTTCGAGAGATAGGCCAAATGGGGCACGTACTGACTTGACGCAGTAGAATCGGCGCAAGGAGAGCTCTCAGCGCTGCTCATCCTTTCGTTGCTACGACTGGCATCACGCGCATCAATGACCGTGCGGAGATGTTCCAGATGCTCCCCTTCGGCGCTCGCGACCCTCGCCTATCACCACGTTACCGTCGTACCTGCGAGAAGGTGTGGTACGGGGCACAGACGGAGAATCAAAGTGGATGGCCAGATTGGGGACACTTTTCTGAACACCATGCAGTCGGCCATGCACAACGGTGCAAGGAAGCCACGTCTCTCAAACTTCGTCGCGATCGCGAGTAGCAACGGCTGCTCTCTCCTTCCCGCCCGACATCGAGACCCTCGTATGCACGAATCTCGCGCCATTGCACCGTTCGAGATTTGTCCCTAATCGTGGGCATGTGCCTTGGAGGCCACGATATGACCCAGGTTGGCATCAGGGACATGGTTGAAGAAGGCGACTAAAGATGAATCCCACATTTATTGCTCCGGCTGATGCTTGTTTAGGTTCTGGGCGGACCGCTGGATTATACTCTCGACTTTCGAGAACGACACCATGGCGGTAGTGTCACCATCTCTATTTCGCGAGGTATCCGGAAGGCGAAGTCCACCCGCCCGTGCATCGCAAGAATACGGACAGTATGCCGGCACTGGACAGCGACCCGCATCTCAGGACAAGCTGGGCTTAGGTACAGAACGGCCCTCGTATAACAGGTATGGCTCCCTGTATGAATGGAGCAGACGTATTCGGTAGCTGACATGATATGCAGTCTTCACCGGCTAGGACTGGGACGACATCGCTAGCAGCAACGGCCGATGCAACGAATCCGATGGCTCGTCTACCGAACAAGTATCGATACCGAGATGCGTACGCTGTATAAATGCCTAGGCCGATACGGTCACCCCGAAGGGCCGTTGGAAGAATCCGTTCTTGATGGAGTCTTTGTCGATGCGGTGGAACGCTGGATACGTCCAGGATATGGAAGCACTTCGATATTTCCTAGGACTTATACCGACCTAGCCAGGATGACAGGAACTCGATATTGACAAGACTTCCGTGGAAATGGCGCCAATTTCGATATATGGAGCATGCCATGGTTTTCCGGTTCCACAGGATAAGTTCGACTTGGGGCATGCATCCACGGAATCGTCGGGATGGCAAGAGATATAAGAGGTATTAGAAACCTTCATCGGACGTCCTGTCGAAAGAACGACCAAACCATTTGCCGAGGATTGCGCTACAATTCCACGGCCAGGATTGCGCTTTCTCGTTAAGCACGGAATTCGCCAGCATAAGGATATATGCATAGATGACACCGACCCAGTGATCAGACGCAGAGCCTTCCTGCAAAAGAAACCTCGTGAGACCTAGAAGTCGACTATCATTTCTCTATTACCGCCGGCCAGAAACTAGCCTTGAAGTCAAACGTGGCATTCCGCAATATTCGGGGACGTGCGTGAAGTGCCGGCTTTTTAGCGATTGGCTTCGGATCGGATATCAGATGGTCCGCCGTCCGAACTCGTTGAAATCAGCCGAATTTCGACGCAACAGGACGAAGCGAGTCATCCTTCCACGGTCTCATGGCAAACCCTGTTCCTGTATGGTCCAACTCTTTCTTTCGCCATGTCTGCCTTGGGAATCGTGCCGGCGCTGGACTGGTCAACCGATTCCTGACCGCCCTTCCTCAAGTCCTAGGGTCCATGGGACCTCATCGTTGTCGCTGCTGTTCTCTACCCAGTATGTGTACATCCACGGTGGCTAAGCTCGTAGAGGATTGGACCTAGAGAACTCCACTCTTCTCCGGAGCGTATCGATTTCGCTCATCCGTCTAGCCTAGAATACCGAGGTCTTCAAATCCTGTTCCATTAGATGTTTTCCCTACACACTCCTTTGTATACCGGGTAGCCGAAATTGGACATGCTCTATTATGTCGCTTCTGCCGTCTGGTGGTTGGTGCCGATCCGGAGCCGATCTACACGCCTTCGATCCTGGAATTATTATCGCCGTCTGCCTCTTCTCTTCGCCATGAGGATATTTGGACAGTTCGTCGGGATGCATCCTTCTACATCTTCCAATTTGGCGCAAAATTGGGGATTACCGTTGCAGATCTGACGTCCCGTCTTTGGAGATGTACCGTGTACTCTTCCTCACCAACGTATGCATGGTCCTGGAACTCTCTCAGGTCCTCCAATGTGTATCCCGGCGCACATCATGATGTATCATGATAGATCGGTCAGGCAAACCCAACCGTGTCGACTCAATCAGGGTGTTCCTGGAATTTGCCTCATATGACATTCGATACCCTGACGCAGCCAGGGCTCAGGAGCACATCTTCCTTTCTTTCTCCTGAACCCTCTTGAGTAGCAATGGCGTCATCTGACCAGGCTTCTGTATATCCTCGGTGTGACATCTCTTCGGATGGCGAGCATTCTATTGCCAATGCCCCTCGGCTTCGGAGCGCAGTTCTGTGATCGTCCATCTTGCCACGGTTGCCTTGAGGCGTGCTGTATCGTCTTCGAGTTACAGGATTGCTACGGTCGGTACGGTCGGCGTGGGCTCCGCGGTTCTACGAATCGAGGTCGTTGTTTCTTCACAACGTCGGCGCGCCTGCGAATGAAAAGCAAGCCAGGGGTATCACCAGCTGCGGAAGGCATAGGCTCGAGTCGCCTTCTTACCCGAATACATACACTTGCTTTATCCGGCAAGTGGGTGAAAGAGGTTGATGGTGCGGGGAAGAGAGACAACCTACATACCTTCGGATCATCGGCGCACCTTCGACTTCGATGCTATCATGATATCGTTGTATACCAGAGTTGCTCTGCCCACTCTTTGACTCCTGCTATAGCCCTGGGTCTCTTCGACGTTGTGGCGATGCTGTCGCGATCGCGGACCTTGTGGGATGTCGGGGATGTCGCCGCAGCCGCAATGCTCGGGTAGGCGCATTGAGAGGATCTCTCCTCAGGATCCGCTCATAGGAGTTGTCGGGCAACTCAGGGCTTCTGCAATTGCCCTCCTAGTTCTCCGAACTTTTGCCTATGGTGTTGGGTGGAGAAGGGAGAGGGGTGCCGTTGTGAAAGCGGTGAGCACCTACCGCGCATGAGTTTTTCATCCAGACCACCGCTCCAACGTGTATTGCGCCGAAGACAAGCCCCTCATCCTTATCGAGACGCTCATATTCGACTGCGTAGCGGCCTTGTAGTTGTGCCTAAATCGGAAGGGGTGTGTAAGCCAGAGGGAAGGTTACCGTGAAGCCAGCGCAACTCGTAGCCTGACAATGCCGGCTTCCTCCCAATGAGCCCGTGTAGCTATTGCGGATGACGGTTTCAATGCCTGTTATAGTGTCGTCCTCAGGTTTCGAGTTGCTCGAGTGTTGTCGGGGGTGATGCGGCCGGGAGGCACATCGGGAATGCTCCAGCTCATGAGTCTTCACAATCCGAGTATTGCCCTCAACCCCTAGGAGATAATGATGCTGAGGATCGTAACGCGCATCTTCGGATCATACTCGAAGTTCGAGTCGTTCGAGGATTGTAAGGGGTGGGTACGAGCGGGGGAGTGTACCGGAGGTACTCTACACGCTGCGTCTTCACAACGCCAGTATCCTTCCCAACGCCCAGGATTGCTCCTGCTGAGGATTGTACTGCCTGTTAGATCCTCCTATCGCCTTCTAGACCTTGCATATGTCTCGGCGGTCCGGGTAGCGGTCGTGGGGGGTAGCGGAGAGGGCGGGGATGAACTAAGGCAGCCTGCGCTCACAACGCTTGCGCTTGTTCTAAGTTGCCAGGAATGCCTGCTACTGGGATTGAGGAGAGAGGGATTGAGCTTCTTACCTTACTGCCGCCGTGTCTCGGGTCAAGTTTGTGTTGTAAGGTTGATGCGAGGGTGTGGTTGAGGCGGCGTGAATTGCACCCAAGACCCAATCCCCTCATACGCCGCCCGGACTACAACACCAAGCGTGTGTACAACGACTATCGACAGTCCAATGCACGCCACGAGCAACGCTGCACGATCTCCGGAATGTGCGGAATAGCATGGCCTGACTCGCCTTGATTTTTGACCCGCATATTATGACCATGCACCCCTGGGGTGGATACACACATGCCCCCGGTCTACGCCACGCATACACAGAACGGCAAAAAGAAGGCCTATCTCCCACGCGCACCCCACCTCCCTGCCGGAACCGAACCCCAGCCCTCCAATCGCTCCAAAATGCACTTTGGATGCAGAAGTGCATCTATCCTCTTCCCACCCTCAGCATCTACAACACCAACCATCCACCCCCAGGGCCAAAAAAAACAGCAAAAAAAATTCAGTTTTCGCAAGTCACCAACGACTCCGAACAAATCCAGAATGCCAGAGTCCAGTATCCAGTATCCAGGTCCAGATCCAGGTCCAGGTGGGTCGAAACTGCTATTATACTATACCCTATTCTGCTGAAACTGCTACTGCCACTGAATGAAACATTTCACTCAAGTAACATACCTATTCCTGTAGAGTAGGATAACTTGGATTCCGCAAATTGGGGGGAGCCGTAATTGTCGGAAAGCCGCTTGTTTAAAGAGCAGGGCGACTCCCGCTCGACCAAAACGAGCATTTTGTAAAGATTCGAGGATTTAACGTGTATTTATACTGCCGTGGGTTACATTGTGGGTGCTCGGATGGGGTATAGCGCCGTATGGGAGGGGTCGCGTGCTACAACGCTGCGTCACAGCTGGGTCTGTGCTATGTTTGCGCTTGTGCTTATGGAAGGAGCGGTGCTTCTGGCTTTGGGTATGTTATTCGGGTCTTGAGGCTGTACATGGCTTTTGAGTCTACACTAATTGTACATTTTTAGAACTCTGGATTCCGCTTTTCTGGACGGCGGGAGAGAGGGATCCACGCCTTCGGCGAAGTTTTCGGGCATGTACACTCTTAATGGACTACATACGGGCGGAATTAACGAACCGATGCCGGGATTGATGCATCCGATGAAGCTTTCGGGCATGTGTACACGATGCATGTTCGCCATTTTCATCTCCAGCACTTAATTGGTGTTCCTTGACTGTTTTCGATGTTACGGGCTGCCTACATTCAACATCCTATGAAGACTTTCGACTCCTTACAAGCCTGCGTTTTAGGCTACGCACAGGGGAAAACTTCAATAACAGCATCCAATAACAAAACGAACGGAGATAAGTTTAGAAGCAACAGATTAAAGATATAACTTGAGAAGCAACAGATTGAGGATATAACTTGAGAAGCAACAGATTGAGGATATAACTTGAGAAGCAACAGATTAAGGATATAGATACATTGGAAGAGAGTGGATGTCTAATCCAGGGTATTCATCAGCGCATATCTTAACAACCTCGACATTGGACAAAACGAGTGAGGCAACGGAATTAAGTACAGCGGCGACATTGGGTTACAAAAGATCCAAAAACCGTTCAAAACTTTACAACGTTCAAAGAGAACATATCGACGGTCATTTCCGAGTTGGTTAGCACATCCAGAATCGATTTCCCGTCCCAAACACTCTACACGGTCGTATTAGGGATATGCGACGCGGCAGCAACTCCATCATTACCAGCACCATCATGTCCATTCGAATGCCCATTGCCCACACCATTACCAGTCCCTCTCTTCTCCCTCACCACATCATCGCCCTCATAATCTCGAATATTCAACCCCAATCGCGACGGCTCGATATTCCGGTGTCCCCAAATAAGCAGAGCGCCAAAGATCGGCTTAGCAAAAAGATCCAAGACCCCGTAAAAGACGGCTTCGGAATCCGGAGCAATGACGTTTCCTCCCTCACACACGCCCCAGGCAACGGGATACAGGATCCAGAGCACGGTGGTGAGGGACCCGGTCATGAGGAATACGCGGCCGATGTCTGCGCCGAGACGGCTGGCGTGGCGGCGGGATTCCCAGGCTAGGTGGTAGACGATGTAGAGGAGAGCGAAGCATCCTGAGATTTCGTCAGTAATTGTTCGTCTCATCACATCCCATTACCATTCACCCGACCCCCATGAGGTAGAGAGAGGGAGGGAGAGGGAGAAAAACTCACCGAAAGCAAAATACCCCCATTTGTAAATACTCCTCACCAACGCGCCCACCAAACCCGTAATAATCATAATCTCATCAACCAACACCACGAACAAAATCGTCGGCCACGGCATCCCCGCCGTAAGCAACAAATCCATAAGCAGCAACGGCGTCGTAATAAACCAATCAATATACCTAACGTAAAAGATCTCCCTAAAAGTGCCGCGAACTTTTGGGTCCGAGCGCGGGAACTCGACAGCAATGGGCGTGAACCCGAGATTCGAGCCCATGGACCAGTAGGCAATGGCGGCGACGAAGACGACGGCGGCCGTGATGTAGTGGAATATGCGGTCGCTGCGGGGCTTGCGGGATGCGAGGAAGATGAAGGAGAAGCCGGCGACGGTCATTACGGCGCAGACAGCGAAGTACCAGTCGGAGCCGTGGGTGGTGATGGCGATGTCGGCAGTGCCGCCGTTGACGGTGTTGCCTGGTGAGTGTTGTTAGGGATGTGCTTTTGAGGCAAAGCAGAGGTAGGGAAGTACCATTGACAGCCAAAGCATTATTATTCCTACGTTCGAACATTGTTGCGGTGAATACAGTGTGCACGATTCCAACAGATAGACTCAAGCGAGAATAATGTATAAACACGACTAAGGTGCGATACCCCTACTAGATATAGCATTCCAAAGTATCCTCCCAAACAAAAAGCCACTTCGACTAAACAATGACGAACCGCGCCCGCAAATCGCAAAAGAAAAGATAAAAAACTCAAATCCCCACGCCCGCATGCATGCATGCAGAAACATTCCCTATCCCCCTCACAGTAACATCATAATTACACCAACCACAGCTAACCCCCATATCTATCTGCACCCCGCCACTGCACCGCCGAAACCCTCCGGGCCCGCAACTACGGTAGGATCTGGTCTTCGAATAATGAATGTTCTAGGTAGCCAGACCATATCCGATCTAGTCTCCAAACATGCCCAACATATGGCGGAGATAAGTCCTGGTAATCTCGGACTCGGCTCCGACGGTAATAACGATAATTATGATGTAGGCGTACCTTACGAAGTACGGTACCGTTGTTGATCTTGTGCCACATCCGTGGATCCCGGTGCACGGCTATGGGGCTAGGTTAGTGTTGGTTGTTGTTAAGCGTTTTGGCGTGTTGCTTGCTTCGACATCAACTCAGAGGTCGTTCCGAGTTGGGCGGGTCGGCGAGGAGATGTGGGTGAGTCTTGTTCGGTTTCTTTTAGTGCCGATGGAGACGTGCATGGGTTTGTAGATCTTTGGAGTGTGGCGGTTGAGGGGGATGCGGTGAGGATTTAGGGAGGTGGCGGAAAGAAGCGGAGATATTCGAGTTTTGGGGTGCTTAACATGCATGTGGTATGGTGTGTCATGTATCACGTTTCCCTAGCTACAGACTCCGGGGGTCATTCCGAGGCGGAGTGAATTGCTGTAAGTTTGTCGCGCACACTTGACAGTGCAGAGATGTGCTAAGTATGCTCAGAGTTATTGAAGGAATAGAATAGAATTTTGGATTATATCGTACTACCTACAGACCTAGTCTAACGAAAACAATTACCAAACCACTCATCTACGCAAAGCAGCCCAGGCAACCCTCAACCGTCTCATCTTCGGCACAGTAGCTCTCCCAGCCTTGACCACATACCCTTCCCGTTGTAGCACGCGACCAATCTCCATGTAGCTCTCAACAGCCACTCTGATCGGTCTACGACATTCAATCGGAAGCTCCTCAATTGCATCCCTGGCTCCCTCGTACAGTTTGAATGCTTTGCTGAGTAGTCTCCGGCGCAACGTTTCAATGTCAGGTCCATGCGGGTTTGTGATCACATCATTGTAGGTCAATCCGGCTTCTTTCAGCCAATCCAGCGGCAAGTATACTCGTCCAATCATATTTGCGTCAACCGTAATGTCGCGGGCGATGTTAATGCATTGGAGTGCAATACCCATGCGATCTCCAGCTTCGATGATGCGTTGCTTGTCATCGGTTGACCTCGTCGGATCGTGGATGTGAAAGATCAATTCGTTGCACATCTGTGCCACGGTCCCAGCAACTCTGTGCGCGTAGGCATCAAGATCCGCTTCCGTTTGTATGGGAGACAGGGTACTGAACTCTAGATCCATATTGAACCCACGAAGAAGATCTTTCAGTGGCTCAGGGGAAAGCTTGTGGAAGGGCAGTTGTAGAAACGCAGACTGTGTTTCCGGTGGGAAGTTTTCGCGGACGTAGTTTGGAATGCGTTTTGTAGACTCTTCATCCGTGTAGGCTAGTTCGAGGAATTTATTAATTTTCGCAATCCATTTCGTCGCTTCCTCCAGCGACGACGATTCGTCTACAAGGTCATCTGCAACACGGCAAAATGAGTATAGCAGCATGAGATCCGCGCGGATCTTTCCATGAAATGTCGCAGATGCAAGATAGAAGCTTCGACTTTTCCGCTTGAGTCGGACCACCGCCTCCTGAAGCCCTAACAGCCGTGCCTCGTCATACTTGGAAGTCGGCGTTAAGAGGGCCCGTATCAACAGATAAGGAGACGGTAGAGCCAGAGTCCCAGGGAAGAGGTGTGGAAACGTGTCGAGGATAGCGAGTGCATTATCGAAAGCGAGTTGGCCGAATACAATGAGTGTGTTCGTCAAGAGAAAGAAAATCGCTTCTTCAATCTCGAGACCGTCCCATAGGTGAATTCCGTACTTGGTGCCTGTGTTGATGACCCAAGTGCCTCGTTTCAAAGCAAGAGTGTCGACGATCCAGAGGTAAATGGTGGATATCGCAATGGGGAGCAGAGTGTTCGATAACGGAAGCCCGATGATGAATTGATAGGCGAGAGTCCTGTTCTATGATCAGCGATATACCTTGCAGAATTACCACCGTGTACTAACCATAAAAGTAATATAAATGGACATGCCCAAACGAGTATGAGACCGGTGTATGTGCCCACATGGTTTGTCTTGATCAGGTACCACCCCCACGCTATCACCCCTAGTAAGGCGGCCTGTCCGATTCGTCTGTAGCACGGCCAGCGGCTTGCAGATCCGCGTTCAATGCGAAGATGGATTGGTTGGAAGGTCGGCTTGCTGGAAATAAAATACAACAGTGTCGTGCTGTATGTTTGTATGATGAAGAAAAACACTTCCTCGAGCGGGATGTCGAACAACTTTGGTCCAATTATGACATGGCTTGGATAGCTCCATATGTGGGTGCGGATGAGGTAGGAGTCCCAGGGTATGGTAGAAGTCACAGCAATCTTACGACGTTAGTTGTGTGTAGAATACGTTTGGATTCCGACATACCGTGATCAGGAAGGCAATTTTGTAGACATCACGCCTTGTTTGAAGCGGCCAGTATAGTACAGTAAGGAGAACCGCTGGTGGAATGTTATATTTCACATGCCTGTCCAGAACCGTTAGTTACAGCGAGTCGCCAATTAACGCAGAAGGACCTACACAAGTGCATAGTCGAATCCCATGCTGTCAACCCGGATATGGTACTGTGATGCGTCTCTGAGTTACGTTGCAGTCTCAACCTCGGTGAACTCCACCAGTTGAGTAACGAGGATTTCTTGCGTTGACCCCCTTTCACGTGCACAAAGGAAATCAGCCTCCCAGTGTCGAAGAGCCGGAAAATAGCTAAAGGAAGCCATGATTGTGTTGTCGACTTCGTTGAGTGCGGCGAGAATATCCGGCATGGTCGTTGTCTACTAGCTCGCCTGAATCGGTTAGAGCGGCCCGACAAGCTTTCTTCGCAACGTCATCAATCGCCTTTCTGGTCAATAGATACCGGCATCTTCGATAATTGACATCAACTGACAGCACTGACGTTCAGTATCTAATAATGACGGTGCCTTGCAAACCCCTCTGGACCGCGGTTCCGACTTTGCCGTGCCATTTGTCAGTCGCTTTCATCCGATTAAGGACGGTCGAATTTGAATTACTTCATGCTTCTGATACAGAAGCAACAATCTAGACTCGAAAATGGGCATTATTTTCCATTACAAAGCCCGATGACTGTAACAGGAGTCACATGAGTAATGTGGGCCGAGTTACCATCACTTTGGAAGGTCCGATGCGACTGGCTCTCAGTACTTCGCCTCAAGACAAAACATAATTTTCGGCCATTGAACACTGCGAACAATGTCATTACACAGCTCAGCATGACCCATCAAGAGGAACAGGAACAATGCAAGCAGCAGAAGAAGTTATCAAGCCATCCGTAAGATCTTCCAATTGTGTGCCTCCGCATTCGCTGAGTGAGAATAGATACCTTTCTGGCAATTTCGCACCAGTGACTAAGACTTCAACATTGACACCAGTTGGCTACACCGGCACAATACCGAAAGAGCTCCATGGCGGCATGTACGTTCGCAACGGGGGGAATCCCATCGTCAACTCGGACCTGGGACGGAAAGCGCACTGGTTTGACGGCGACGGCATGCTCACCGGCGTATGGTTTAGTCGGTCAAATAACCAGCCTGATGAGGTGATGCCGCATTTCGTTAACCAATACGTCCTGACAGATCTGGCCATATCGAGTTTTGAGAACAAGGAATTACGCACACCCATTCTCCCCAGTATCGCAACGCTTGTCGACCCGTTAGCCAGGCTTTGGGTTATTGTGTGGAGTATCCTACGGAGCGTCTATTTGGTATTTCTATCCCATCTCCCCGGATCAACACAAGCCATCAAAAAGATCAGCGTCGCCAATACACACATCGTATATCACGACGGACGCGCGCTAGCGACATGTGAAAGTGGACCTCCTATGCGCGTTCAGCTTCCTGGGCTGGAAACTGTCGGCTGGTATGACGGTATAAAGGCCGAAGGCGAGCCCGAGAAAGAGATAGGGAAGAAAGAAGCAGGCTTCGGCGGGACAGGTTTCAATAGCTGGATGCGTGAATGGACAACCGCACATCCCAAAATCGACCCTGATACCGGCGAAATGGTGCTTTTCCACTGCAACTTCCTACCCCCATACGTTCATTACTCCGTTATTCCAAAAGAAGAAAGCGGGGAAGAGAAAATGATCAGCGTTCCCGTCCCTGGGTGTTCAGGCGGCAAGATGATGCACGACTTTGGCGTATCTAAGCACCACACCATCATCCTCGACCTCCCTCTAACCCTCTCCCCCATCAACCTCCTCAAAAACAACCCCATCGTAACATACGAACCCGACAAGCCATCCCGCTTCGGCGTATTCCCGCGCAGAAACCCGTCCGCCGTGCGGTGGTTCGAAACAACGGGATGCTGCATATTCCACACAGCAAACACCTGGGACGAGCACGACGCGCACGGCAACGTAATCGCCGTAAACATGCTCGCATGTCGCCTAACCTCCGCGTCCCTAGTCTTCAGCGCCGGCAACATACCTCCCCCACCACGCCCAAACCACTCCCCATCCCACCGCAAATCCTTCTTCACCCAACCCTCCACCCCCAACACCGTCGCCGACCCCGAGAAAACGCCCCTCCTCTCCCCCTCACAAACCTCCCTCTTCTCCTCTCCCCCTGACCCCCCGATCCCTGACGACGACGAAGAACAGTGCCGTCTCTACCACTACCGCTTCGACCTCCAATCTCGGACCGCTAATAAAATTACCCATGAACAAGCCCTCTCACACATCCCGTTTGAATTCCCTACAGTGAACCCGGCTTACGAAATGCGTTTCGCGAGATACATCTACGGGTGCAGTACATCGGCGACGACGTTCGGCGCCGCGCTAGGTTCAGCGGCGAAGATTGACAGGATTGTGAAAATGGATGTGCGTGCCCTAATCACGGAAGCGGAAGGGAAAGCGTCAGCGAAAACGGAACGAGAGGATAGTGATGCCAATGAGCATGACGATGAAAATGCGCCAACAACAACCTCCCATCCCACCCCCAGCATCCAAACCTTCACCCTCCCACCCCACCACTACACCCAAGAACCGCGCTTCATCCCGCGCACCTCCCCCACCGCCGAAGACGACGGCTACCTCCTCTTCTACGTCTTCAACGAAACACAACTCGATGCCCATGGCCAATGTCTCCCGGACGCTACGAGCGAGTTGTGGGTCGTGGATGCGAGGGATATGCGGAATGTGGTGGCGAGGATTAGGTTGTCGGAGAGAGTGCCGTATGGGTTGCATGGGAATTGGTTTGGGGAGGGGGAGATTGGGGGGCAGAGGGGTGTTGGGGGATGCAGGGGAGAGGGGAGTAGGGGTGAGTGAGTGGGTAATGTTAATATATATTTCAACATCGGAATCTCTTCCTTCCTTCCTTCTCTATCTTAGACTGATGTTTGAGGTTGGGTTTAAGGGGTTTATGTATCTGTATCCACCCACCTAAATAAAGTAGACATATACATTCTACACTCCAATCAGGAATTACAGTTCAGGGTCCCTGCACCTACCTAGTCTACGAAGTATTAAGTACCCATCCACTCATACATGCAACCACACGGCAAGAAGAAAAAGACAAGCAAGCAAGCACGCTAACAACAACAAACATTTTGCATATCTATTGGGTATCCAAACAGCACGAAAAAGACACACGCACGCACGCACGCACGCTGACACCAAACATTCCCCCCTACCCACGCCTTCTCGTCTATTGTATCTAATCACATCGTCCCACAACCATCCCTCATATCATCACGTAAACATGAGTATTCCATCCCATCCCACCCCACCTCCCTCCTCCTCCCCCTACTGTCCCACCAACCTACCTCGCAACACCCGTCTGACAAAGCGCAATACAAAAGGCCCTAAAATCGCCCTTGGTCGCCTCATCCACATCCTCCTCCACCAACTTGCCATACTTATCCTCATACTCCATCTTCACGCGACCGAGATGCAGACGATCCCAATGGAGGCGCACGAGGCGCGAGATGAGGAGTTCGTAGCGTTGCTGGCGGTCGTGTTTGGAATGGGTGGATTGGGAGGAGGAGGAGGGTTCGATTAGGTCCATGAGGGCGTGATGGAGGAGCATTGCGTCGCGGGCGGGACGGTTGATTACGCCGTTGAGGATGTGGGCGATTACTTCGCCCTGTGGGTAGATGGTGAGTATTGGTAGTTTCGGTACTGGAAATGGGGGGGGGGGTGAGTGTGGATGGATGGGTGGACTTACGACAAGATTGTTACTCTTCCTTAGCGCCTCCCGCGCGAAATTCCCTTGGTACTTCCTCTCATACGTCCTCAGCACCTCGCGCAAATGCACATCGCTGCGCAGCACCACGATTTGCAACATCACGCTCTCGCCCCCCTCCTTCGCCTTCAAGGCATTGTACAACGTGTCGACGTCGCGGTTCCTGTGCTCCGTGAGCCACCCGTCGCTTTCTTCCTGGCGATCGCCCTCGAGCGCGAGTAAGATAGCTTTGCGGAACTTATCCGCCTTGAGCTCTTTATCCATGCACTTGACCAAACTGTCGCTGTAGCGCTTGTCCTTGAACGCGTCCTTGATTTCGCGAATCTCGTGGTTCTGGCGGCCCATGAGTGCCTCGATGAGGAGTTCGCGCCGCGCGCCGTTGGATTGGTACCAGTAGTTGGCCCAGTAGCCCTCGCTCTCGTACCTGCCGAGCGCCGTCACGTAGGCGATTTTCCCAAAGTTGCCGCTCGTTTTGAGTTTGATGTGCTTGGCGACGTTGATGCCGCGGCCTTGCACTTTGCAGTGCTTTTTGTACTCGTGGCGCAGCTCGAGGAGTTGGTCGTGGGTGAGGGCGGGGATTATGTCGATGATGGCGTCGGCGTCGACGGTGCGGGTTGCCATTGCTTCGACGAGATCTAGGGCGTCTTGTTCGGCGTCGTAGATTTTTACCCGCCGTTTTTCTCGGGTGCGGTCGTCGCGATCGAGGCCGCGGCCGCTGTCGGCGCGCTCGCGGTAGGCTTGGAGAGCCATTTTGTCTTGTTCGAGTTTGGATTGTCTGGATGATTTTGGCTCTCGCGATCGGCTTGGGGAACGTCTTGAAGTGGAGTGTGCGCGACGAGGTCCGTCGTGGAATGATACACCTGATTCTCGTGGGGAAAGAGTGTCCAAGGGCTCTAGGTGATCAAGGTTGTCGTCGAACCTCATGACGTGCGGCATTGGCGATAACGATTGGTAGGTTCCATGGTATGCTTCCAATAGCGGACTCGGCGGTGGAAGCCCTCCTCTGTCGTCAGGAAAGGCTCCAGGCATGATTGTGTCAAGATTCGGTCTGTTCCCGCTCACTGACAGTCTGTCCATCCGAGGCGCCAATCCAGCAGCTCCTCCGCCGCCGACAGAAAGACTGTGCGGTCGCTTTCCAGCTGAAGATTTGGTCGCTCCAGGAACTACCTCTACCACGTTATGATCACCATAGGAAGAATGCGACCGCGACCTGGGCCGGCCCGGCAGCGGAGAAAGGGTATCCATCGTCCGTGAAGAACGTTCCTCCAGCGGTGGAGCATGCACATCTATCGGCGGTGGATGGTGTCTCTCTTTGGACAGTCTAGAATTCCTACCCATCGGCGGCGGAGGATAGGCACTTTGGGCAGGCGCCGAGGTGGTCCGAGGAGAATACCCCTGTGGACGAGGACTGTTTGGTAGAGGTGGAGGAGGCGGAATAGGAGCTGGTGGCATATTGTACTGCGGCTGCACAGTCTGATGCGGTGGACTCGAGTTCGAGGGTTGGCGACTGTGTCTCACGGGCGGCGGCTGCATCGTCGGCGCCACAGGCTTAGCAGTGAACTGGAGCTTGTCGGGCGTCGCATACTGGAAGCTGCCATTGTTCGCCTGGGTAGTTCTTGCTAACCCAGGCATAGGCACCGGAGTTCTTGGTGACCCGGCCTGGAGTGCCGGATTGGTCGCGTACGAGTACGGAGATTTCGAGTATTGCACCTTTCCCGACTGCGCGAACGAGATGGTCGACGGCTTGGGCGACCTTGGATCCAACGAAGACGCCAAAGCAGCATACTGGGGGTTGGCGGCCTTCTGAGGCTGCGGCACATAGCCGGGACGTTCATCGCTTCCCTTTCTGGCCGCCATGTCTCAGTCTTCTCTTCTCTTCTCGAGCGTTGTTCTGGGGCAGAAAGGAAGAGCGTAGCAGAGAGGCACACTCACGCGTAATGCTGTCCGGGCTGGCTGACGTCGTGTTGCGGGGCATCTGCAGCTCCATACCCATGTTGAGCTGAGGTGACATGATAGCCATACGGCTGCCCTGGCGATGACGCGCGCACATGGCTGCGGCTACGCGAACGTTCGCGTCCCGGCGACTTAGAGCGTCTGCGGCTTCTCCTGTCATCGGGTCGCAGCGACATGGTGCACAGAACGGAGGGAGCAAGTGAAGAGGCAAGGGCTGTCTGTTAGGGGCGCCGGGCATTCAAGTGTAGCTGCTGCAGAGAGGGCCTGAGTGTAGTGACTGTGGGGAGACGGGCAGCGAGGGATGGAGGGCTACAGAAGGGAAGGCAACATTATTGTCGAAGTCGCGCAGACAAACATGGGTCGAAAATGCGAGGGCGGGGAGGACGCGTAGCGCAGAGAGGATGCGCGGCGCTTATGCGAGATGGGAGTCATTGGCCAGACGCCGCCGATTCTCGTGATGATGTGGGGGCCGAAACTATTCGAGGAAATGGTCCACCGCGGTGCATGTCGCCATGTCAAGAACGGCGTCGCGATTTAGAAGAACAGCGCCCGTTCCGCCAACCACACATGAGCGAACAACGCATCCATCTCCACACTCCCAACCCAATTCACCAATACATCATTATTGTCCCCGACCCTTGCCCACCTGAAAACTTTGAAATACTTCATACACTTTTCTAACGTCATAGTTGTTCCAGTTTGCTACCTACAAGACAAGACCCGCCGACACTTGAGCACCTTTTCCACGAATCTATTTTGACTCACCGTCATTCCAAGATAAAGAAGTCTTTCATACTAGTTTCACCACTACAATTGATCACATTCTCGTCACAACTTGCTCAGACTTTACTCCAAAGATACATATCAATTCACCGCCATCACCGCCACCACATACAGTGACTACCCCAACCAACCACGTGACCACAACTCCTACGTAACATCCAAATCCCAACTATCATCAGCTTCACCACCACCACCACCTCCATCACTCTCACCGTCCCCCATCAAAAAAAAATCCCTCACCCCTCCCCTCCTATGTGGTAAAAACAACAACATCTACGTAGTGCGACATCGGCCCGTCCAACCATCGTGCCTGCCGTGCCTGCATACCTAGCGTGCTAGCGTGCTAGCCCATCGTAGTTGCTCACCGCTCCCCCAAAATCCCACCTCACCACCTTATCGATAAGCTTTATCCACTCCACTCCACTACTCCACTCCACTCCACTCCACTCCGCTCCACTCCACTCCACCGCCAGAGCCAGAGGTCCCACCAAAACCTTCCAGAAGGAAAAAAAAAAAAAAAAGTTAGTCAAACGACTTCGAATCCAACAAAACAAACCTTCCCCATAATAAAAAACCCCCCAAACACAATAATAAACAACTGACGGGAGACGCGCCCACACGCCGATAATCTAGCATCAGTCCAATCCAGCCCGGTCCAGCCCAGTATCTACCTACTATCCATTATTATTATTCGCGATTCGCGATTCGCGCTTCGCACTTCGCAATTCCAGGTCCGTGGTAAGCGAACATTATTTCCCGCGCAATTGGTGTGGCAACATGTGAAATAATGTGAACAAGCGGTCTGCCATCTCGAAACGCGCCGGACAACAAAGTGACAGGCCTTGGCAGCCTCACTCTCACGCAAGCCAAACCCAAAAATTTCTCTTCCTCACTACATACAAATCCCATAATAATAGAAACCAACCCTTCGACCCTCCATATCCCCCAACTTTCTTCCAAAACCCAATTCCCACACCACTCCACACCACTCCACCAACCATGTCCACCCCCACAATCGCTCCGCCTTCCAACTCCCAACTGCAATCCCCCCTCGCACGCCTCCCAGCAGAAATCAAACACCTAATCTTCCGCCACACCTTCGCCTCCCCGAAACCCATCATCGACGCCATCCCCGGCCGCGCGCGATCCTCCAACGAAGCCGCAACAACCCCATCCCTAAGCCTCGCCATCCTCCAAACATGTCGCAGACTCTACCACGAAGCCGACCGCCGCCAAATCTACACCCAAAACACATTCCGCTTCACAACCGCCGACCGCGTACGCGACTTTTTCCAAACCCTCGGGAATGAATACAGCAGCTGCGTTCACGACATCGAGATTGACGCGCGCAAAGTACGCTCCAACCACCCCGAGATCGCGAAAGAGTGGCTGCAGTACCTAGCGTGGGGGAGCGGGAACTGGACGGGCGGGACATGGCGCAAGACGATGGATTCCCTGCGCGTGGATGCGCCGGGGCTGAAGTGCCTGAGGCTGAACTTTTCCTCTTGGCCGACTATTCCCATGTTCAGGACCGTGTTGTGGAACTTATTGCGGGCAATGGTTTTGCAGGCAAAGGGACTGGAGAGAATCGTTATCGTTGGAGCGAGTAGGGGCAAAGCGATGGCGAGGAGAGATCCTTGGTCTCCTGTTCATTTCGTTGGCGGGGATGATGTTGGAGCGGACGACCTTGTGGAACTCATGTGGGCAACGGTAGGCAAAGCAAAGAACACCCAAAAGGTAATCAGGTGGGAGCGATGCGACGGGAAGCTTTATCTCGAGGTCGTTACGACGGAACATCTTCGCAAACAGGTGGACAGAAGCTGGACGGGGCCTTGCACTCGGAAAGCGTATACCGATGCATGGCCAGAGAACGGATCCTGTACCTGGTTCGGGTACCAATACCGCAACTCGGATGTGACGGAGCCCACGACAAAGGGCCTCAATCCCAGCGCCGCCGAATAACGGGTCTCGCGGGGTCCCAGGGTCCGTGGATCTCGTTCTTGTACTTCTGCAGGCTGATCAACCACCAACTGCAAATGCCCATGCAGACAAAGGTTATGAGGCTCCCCAATATCACGCCAGCGATCCATACCCCACGGGTACCCCCAGCCAGTGTCGCGAAGAGGGCACCGCTTGCCGTCACAACGAGAAAGATGGTTAGGGCGAGGTGGCCGTACCAGGACTCGGCGCGAAGCTGGCGGCGGAAGATGGGAAAGAGGCCGAAGATTTCGATCGAGAACAGGGTCAGGGAGAAAACGTGCGTCGTCGAAGGGAGTCGCGAGGCGAGCACAGTCGATGCCATGAGGGCGGAGTTGGTGGAGATAGACGCGGGTAGACTGTTGTGATTAGCAGCTGCGCGAGCAATAGACTTATTAATAGACTTATTAGACTAGATTTATAGACATACTGCGATCCATTACTTGTGCCATAGTCGAAGAAGGCTATATTCATGAAGAGAAGCCATGAGCTGAGGGCCCAGATAGAATCGCTCGTCGTAGATTTCGTGAGAGACTTGAGAATCGGGCTAAGTCCGAGCAGCGCAGCATAGATCAACAGCGCAGATTTCGCCGTCGCAAGCCGCTGCTGGTTCTTCGGCGAGAGTGAAGAATTGGGATCGATGTATGGCGGCTGATGCGCAGGGTTATCCGAGTTTGAAGCAAATGTGAGCTTGCCATTCTTCGCATCATCTTCCTGTGGGTCGGTTAGGGATTCAGATGAGCTCGTCCCATCTACGTCTTCTTGGGCAACCGCATCGCTATCTGCCATCCAATAGTCCCACAGTAGCCAGGCCAGGAACGTGCAAAAGCTTGCCCCGCTCACGACCGACAGCGGCGACACTCTCTCCTGGAAAATGGCGGTAAATGAGCAGCAGAAAATGGCGACAGAAGCAACCTGCTGGACGATGACCGTCGAGTTAGCCATCAGTGACCAGAACTCGTACGGCTGCATGCGGGGGTTGCGCTGGAGATGGTCGAGGAACGTTTTTTCATCTGTATAATTGTCGGGGACTACTAGGGTAAGCCATTGTCAATTGTCTATAGAATTCATACTGACATGGTTGCTTGAACCATAGTAGCTTCTTATAATGGCCTTTGCGCCTGCGACTCGCACTACGCGTCCTCTCCTTTCGCTTCCTCGCGTTCAAGGTGGCTTCGGTGGACGAGCCATGGTAGTAGACATCCTCGGGTGCAAGATAATTGGGATTGAGGGATGACCATGTCGCAGTGGTTTGCGGATCCGCGAGATGTGTTGATGATGGCGGCATTGGAGCTGTGCGCTGGAGTCGTAAGCTTCGCGTTGACGTAGTGGTGCCAAGACCGATTTCTTAATTCCGGGGCATTAACTCCGTCAAAGTCTCGTTTTCACCATCGTAAATCGTAGATGTCACCAATAATGTTTGGTGACGGAAGATCGGATCCAGATAGTTGGCAGTGATGCACATTCCATTGATTTAACTACTCGACACCAAAACCAAACTGCCCGCTCGTCCAATTCTGCCATGGTTCGCCAATTCGCCCACACTGCAATATTGTCGCTGGTGAATTTTGGTTCCGTCCCTTGTAACATGAACCTCAGGTAACCTCCATCGTTCCTTCCCTAAGCTTGGCGTGTTCCTGCATTTAGGTGTGTAAATCGTAATTAGTGCTCGCACGCGCTCACGCCACGGTGCTCCATGGACAAGCAATAAGGATGCGGCTCTGCATCGACTGGATCAGGGGGACTGTCTTGTGCACTGTCTCGCCCCAGCCTTCAATGCTCCAGCTTTGCTCGCGGCGGACCTTTCGCTCCTCCAAGTTTGCAAATTGCCAAAGGTGGTGCACCGTGTTCAGTTCGCCAATCTGCACGAACCATGCGCCCACGCCCTCCATGACTTCCCGACGCGCCGCGAGGCCACGTCTCCAGTGTGTCTCCCACTCCAACAGATTTCCGGGGTGAAGCGTGTAGGAACGGAGCTCAAAAATACCGCCGAGTCGGCGCGGCGGAGTCGTCGGCCAGAAGGAGAATTCCTGCATGAGCGAGGTGCGCTTGGAGTTGATGAGCTTCTTGAGTTTGGAGTCGAATTGGGGAAACTCGGGATGATGCTGGATGTTGTTGAGCGACGAGTGGTAGCCTTCGTATCGCTGGTACTCCCAGATGTGGACTGTGTAGTAGATTAGAAATGCGTTTCATGTCCATGAGAAGGGAGCGCCTACCGAATGTGTCGCAGTCGCCCACCTCTGTCCTCCAGCTACCGACCAGGTGCACCTTGTTCTCCGGCATCGATGCCATCTTAGGGTACCAGCTGCCCACCAGCTCCGTGTATTCATCGACCTTGTCGGGCTTGACTTCGTGGGTGACGATCGAGTGCACATACTTGCCTCTAGCGAGGACCTGGGAGAAGCTCCGCTCGATGTCCTGGTCGAGCTCCCGCCCCTCGGGCGTACCGTAGATGAGCGACTTCAAGGCCCCGCCCTTCTTCGCTTGGTCGTCGTGCTCACGTGTTCGCGCTTCTGCACGGGTCACTATTAGTCCTGGAATGCCAGACGCAGAAAAAGCAGCAGAGGGAGACTGACTTTCTTCGTCCTCCTTCTTCTTCTGGGCCGCCACCAGACCGTCGCGGAACTCCTTCTGTCGCTTCGTGAAGTCGGCAGCATCCGAGGGCTTTACGTCGGCGAGTGCAGGGGCGCGGACTGGGCCATGGGCTGCGGCGAAGGCGGCAAAAGAGCGCGAATTGGCAGCAGGCGGCGATGGGTGTGCGGAGACGGAGACAGCGCTGCGCACGCTGGCACAAGCACGGCGGGTGAACATCGTGGGGCGTTAGGCGAGGGAAACAGCGGAGGTCGATGCAGGTGGGTAGAAAGCTCAATGGCTGTGGAGGGTGTAGGAGTGATAAATTAGGGCTTGGGTGTGTGTGACCTGAAGCTTCCCCCGCTCAGTAGTGACATCGTACAGCTGGGGAGCTCTTCACGGGAAGGTCCGTGCTAGCGCGCCTTGAAAGCTGGGGAAAGCTCTCGGCCACACACCATCGCAGAGCTCGTTTTCATTCGACAATTATTGTTCTTCTGCGTCTTTCATCTTGATAGAGCAGGAATTAATTCACTTGGTTCTTTTTGCGCTCTCTCCTACGTCTCCCCGTGTCCTTTCGACGTTGGTGACGTTGTTTTCTATTGACGTCATGGGTCCCTTCCCCAGGAGCTACCTGAGCTCGGGGCTGCATACGCCCCCGTCCGATCGTAGTCCGCGGCCGAGACGGGTTAGTGCATCACAACTCCAAGGTTCCTGAGATGATGGATGCACCGATCTCTCTGCACGTGCATCTTGATTATGACAGCACGTGGCCGGATGGCAGACAGCGGTACGCTTACAGTACCAAAATGCCTTACTCAACATTCGACTCCCGAAATGGGTTTGGGGACTTACTATCCGCTTTTGGAAGCACCCTTCTCCGCCCGAGTATACCAAAGTATCTTGTTACATAACAAGTCATCACTACAGAGACGGCTTGTCTATTTCAACAATGCGGTGGGGCGATGTGATAGAAGAGAGTACTGGGAGAAAGAGCCAGACCTTGTCACAATTAAAGTCATGACAGACTGTTTCACGGTACTATTACCGTTGGGGCAGTTGAACCAATACAAGATCGTTCATTATAGAAGAGAATGAATTTTAGTGAATGGCAGAACAATAGCTCTCAGCAACCTACCTACCGGTAATGTAGGGTCCAACAATAAAAATCCGCCTAGTGCGTGCGATTGCTAGCTTTCTTCTAGCAGTATCTATTCAACCCGTGCCTCCGTCACCCACTCTTTTCTTCACCCACTTTCTGCGTTCTGGAGGTTCACCTCTACTACAACAAACCCTCACGAGAACACTTTACCCAAGCAACTCTTTACTCAAGTAACCTTTCTCGACAGCGACCCTTGACAGCAACCCTTCACCCAAGCAACCCTTCACCCCATCAAAACCTCACCCAGGCAACACTCTCAGCGAGTCCCCGTTACAATGCACACCAACACCACCCTTCGCCGAGCATCTTCTTACCAAGCACCTCGCCGGCGAAGCCCTCCAGACCTCCCCCCAGAGATCCGCAACCACATCTACGCCTACGCCACAGAAAAGGCCTACCAAACCCCAGACAGCCTCCTCCCAACACTCGCACGGCGCAACAAACCGCTCCACGCGATCCGAAAACAGCCAAAACCTGGGCAAAGCCAACTCCGCCAGTGGCTCGGACTGGCGCAAACCAGTCGCCAACTGCGGAGCGAGTACTTGCCGCTCTGGCAGCGCCGTGCGGAAATTGGTCTGCGAAGCCCTGACCTCGCGCCTTTCATGGAGACCTTCTATCCCGAGGTCATGGCCATTACCTCCGGTGCTACTACAGCCACGGCAACGGACTCGGAACCGGAGACGGAAACAGAACGTTTGACAGGCATTGGATCCGGCAGTGAAGATACCTCAGCACCAACAGCGAACCCCGAAGTCAACGGTCCCCAACTCCTCCAAATCTGCCTCGAGAGCTACAAGACCCTCAACATCTTGCCCCTACTCAAGCTCCGCGCAACATCTCCCCATACAAACATCGTCTTCCAGCCCCCCACGGGCTCTGCACAGAGGCACGATACCAAGTACATCGATAGCTTGAACAAGTTCTTCGCCACCATTGACACGTGCTGGCTCGACGATGCGATGGCGAATAAGATACTCACCGTGGACTTGGAGGTCTGGGGCTACTATATAATGCTCTGTACTTTGAAGTTCGTGTACAGGAATGAGGAGGATATGGTGGTGAGGGAGGGCTTGGGTCGTGCGTTTGTGGCTAGGTCGTTGGTGATGGTGATCTGTGCGGATAGTGAGAGTGTTGAGAAGACATAGTCGAGGTATTGAGGAGGGCGGTTAGAATGGGGAGGTGATGGGATGATCTGAGGGGGGAAATAGCGTCGATGTATCTGGGGATTTGATACACCATCTACGTCACAGACGGCTTTCGAGGATTTACCGGCACTACACTATTGAGACTACGTTACTATATATAGTATCTATAATGCATCCTTTCTACATCCCCACCATCTCCCCCACAACATCCCTAAACTCATCCCTAAACTGCAACATCCCAACCCACCTCTCAGGAATCCCCTCCACCCCATCCCTCGCCCCCAAAAGCCCCCCAGCAATCGCCCCATTCGTATCCGTATCACCCCCCAACCCCACAACATCAACCAGCACATCCTCAAACCCCCTCCCATCCAACAGCGCCGCAACCCCTACACTCAGACTTTGCAGCACGAACCCAGACGTACGATCAGGTAACTCCTTCCCAGGCCCCTCCCTAGCAAACTTCCTAAGATCGATACCCTCCCCCCTCACAATCGCATCTTCAACACTCTCACATCTCAACTCCCTCGCCACCTCCACCCCAACCTGAACAGCATCCCCACCCTCCATACCCCCAAGCAACGCAGCAACAATCTCATTATACACCGCACAAGCCACCGTACACCTACCATCATCATGCGTAACAGCACTAATCTCCATCGACTCCCTTATCCTCTCTTCTCGAGTCCGCGCGAATAGTGCCGTCGGTATACACCGCATCAAACTCCCATTCCCCGCACTCCCCTCCCCCGCACCACACCGTCGCGCCGCCCATGTCGATAGGAGGTATACCAGGACTACGATTAGGCCAGTCCCCTGTGTACCATTTTAACATCCAGTCCGCGGCGTGCGTTGCGATGTCGAAATTGTCGGCGCCGGTGCTGGACTTGTGGCGTGTGTGGTAGGCGAGGAGGACGCAGCGCGTTAGATCGGTGTCGTCGGTTGCGGCGCCCGCAGGCCAGGAGAAGGGGCCTCCGCCGGTGATTTCGCGGTGGCCGGTGGGGTGGGTGGCTTTTATTTGGTGGTGCGGTTGGAATTCTAGGGTTGCGCCGAGGGAGTCGCCGGCGTGGACGCCGAGGAGGGCGCCGAGGGTTTTGGAGAGCTGGGGATTTGTGGGCGTGGTTGTCATGGTTGGGATGGGATTGGGGATGATGTGGTGGGAGTGATTGTAGGTAGAGATTCGTATGGACTGCGGGTTTCACTTGTTTCTAGCTCGGACTTTTCTCTCCTGAATGACTTCAATTGATAGTGAGAAGACGTTGACAACGACATACTCTTCCAGATTCACTCGCAACCACCATTTCCAATCCAGCATGTTTTGCGAACAACCCAACCTCAACCTAAAATCTCGTAATCGCCAAAACAAACACGATACCAAAAACCAAAAACCAGTAATGACGTAGCACGCAGTAACAATTCTCTAAAATAGAAACCCCCTCGCGCATCGAACCTCTCATAACGCATAGAAACATCCCAGCACGCTAACACAGTACCACCGCATCAGCCCCATCTCGTTTCGAACCCCGAACCAACACATCTTTCTTTCTCTGACCCTCACCTCCCATCACGCTCGCCCTTGCATTGCATACCAGAGAAACAATCCACCGCGCGTCATCTCACCTTCCATACATGTAACCTCCCGTTGATCCCTGATTCCCTTCTCTCTCGCCGTACCCCCAGCCCAGCCCAGCCCAACCCAACATCGCGGTGCAAGTCGCCGTCCCCGTATCCTGACACAACGATCTCCCCCATCTATCTACATCATTGGCGCACACATCCGCTACACGAGACTCATGCACCTCTCGTCGTCATACCCTCCAGAGCCTTGCAGAGCCTCAGGTCCTGTGTTCCCTACTCCATGCACGCTGCATGTATGTCTGATACATATGTGCATGTCAGCGGCATGCAAAGTGCTTGTCGTGGTAGTGCGCTTAGCATGGAATTTACCGCAACGACACCACGCCAGATCAGACTGTTGTAGGGGTCGTATGTGTAGGCTCGAGCGTTGCGGTCGGTGGGTATAATATAAAATACGGATTTAGCCTGAGGTTGAGCCTGTGCATGTGTGGGTTTACTAAATTCCACTCACTGTCGTATTTCGTATACTCGTGACTGTGTACAACTTGGGGAAATGTCTGTGTGTAAGGTCGATGCTGGCGAGGCATTTGTCGAATCGAATCGGGTCCAGTCCAGTGTTGTGTGTCGTGTTGTTTTTAGTACCGTAGCTTCTTCATCTAGAAGGTTTCTTGATCATCCCTCGCATTCATCTTTGTCTCCCGGGTCTACGGAACGAGGGGTCGGGACTCGAGGTGTTGGATTGGTGTGCTGGGATAGAGAGGATGAATGGACAAGGGGAAGGGGCTCGTGAAAGAGGGTCTTGTGCATCGAGATACAGCAGTAGAAGCGCAGGAGAAGAGTCCGTGGTGAAGATCTTCTCGTCTCCTATCGTTTTGTCCTGCGTACTCAGAGATTAGCATCACGGCGTCAATGCAACCAAAGCATTACCAATGGAAGTCAGAAAACGTATAAATAAGCCCTCCCTCCAACATCCAAAGACTCATCATCGCAGCAACGACAACACCATCAGTACCAAGAGCAACTTCATTCACACTTCTACACGTCCACTCCATCTTCCACTCACAACCTCCCCTCCCATCCCCAAATCAACCCATCAAAATGCTCCCCTCAACCCTCCTCACCACCCTCCTCGCCACCATGGCCACCGCATCCGCAGTCCCATCCACCAACCCCGCCCCCATCGCCCTCATCCCGCGCGACACCAACATCGCCAACGTTCAAGCCGCAGCCCAAACAGCCCTAGACGCGAAAATCGCCGCCGGATGCAACTTCCTCAGTAAGTACCCCCCTACTCGCCTTTATCATAACCACTCGAAAAGTCTAGGTTCAAGTCCGAGTTACACAACTAGTATCTAACAAGTCCGGAATAGAATGCGTCATCGCTCTCGCCCCCGCATCCGCCGTCTGCGCCGCCGCGGCCGCTGAGGCTGGCGTCAATGTTATTGCTGATATTGCTTGTTTTGCTGCGGCTTTGAATCTGGGCGCGAATCCGGTATGTATATATATCTCTTACTCTTGTGTCTTGAAATGGAGGGGTTGGGTTGTTGACGGTTGACTGACTTTTAATCAGCCTGCTGCTTGCAGGGGCTGTTAGGAGATGATTATGGGATCTCTCAAGTATGGGATATTGGATGGTGAGGTTGTATATACTGGGTGGATGATGGGGATGCAGATGAATGGGTAAGTGGAGTGGGAAATGGTTCCCTTTTTGTATATATTGCTGTTTTGCCACTAGTTTAGTCAGTCGCTACCTATAAATCTCTGGGGTTTCATACCGTACTCATCCACCTTTCTAGCTAATTTGAGTGACAATGTTGCGAAACTGAGCAACCCCGGAGCGTCGAAACCTATGCTGAAAGAGGTTATTCGGGTGCTTGTTAAGTAAGCAAATAATGTCTTGTCTCCGAGTTGGCTTACTCTCACAGTGAAGTGCCGAGTCACAGTTTTCGTGATCTTGATAGTAATTGAAGCTCCACTCATAGTCCTCACCGTCTTCAACCCCTGATTGTATTTCTGTTTCCATAAACACCCCATTCTTGGATGTTAATGCTGTCACCAAGTCCCTCACACACCAAAAGAAATAACTTCGGTATCTTCTCTAGAATTTGGATTGAAAAGTCAGCAAACCATATCCAAAAAGATAACTACAGATTGTGCCTAGTTCCGGACACATTATTGCTTAGAACAGTCCCAGAGTCGATAATACATACCCAAGCATAACCCCTCGAGAATATGAAGCTTCTTTCATCAAACGGCAAGTGCGCCATATCGCGATCTTTTTTCAAAAAGATCCACAATGTTTCATTGACGTCCCCAACAGCTACTGTGAAAACGGCCGATCGTGACTGAAGTCGTTTAACAAAAAGGGTGTGATTACCGCGAGGCATTCTTGCATGGGTTATACGTATCTCCTTTCCAGTAGTATTTAGACTTAGTAACGTTTCAGACCAGGTATAATACCCTCGGCTGCATCTTGAGATCCTTTAAGTACTCCAATCTCACATCTAACGTGGCTTAGTTAACAAGTGCCAACGATAGGAGAGTATCATGTAGGGAGGAACCTCAGCGCCGATAAATGATTGAAGAGTAATGCTGAGGGGCTCGTTATCTAAGGCACCTGTGCTAACGTGAAGGAGTCGCATCTTTGTGGTTTTCGGCCGACTGGCCGATGTTTTAACGCCTGGCTATCTGCGTGGTCTTCCGGGTGTGTCGAAGGAAACGAGTAGGAAGAAGAGAAGAAGGGAGAGGATGCATGAGTGATTGTGTAAATGAATATTAGAAGTATGATTAGATGCCAGATTGCCTGCGAGGCTGAAGATATAATAACTTGGCAGCTGCCTGAATCTCTGTAGTACAAACACCTCATTAGTAAGAGAACGAATAGCACGCCGCCACATTTTAAATGCCTACACACCAGATATGACTGGACAGAATCAACAAGATAGAGTCGTAACTATCCGCGAAGTTTGTGTATTCGATAGTTTAGTTCCAAAGTAAGGAATTAAGACGAAACGCCACCTGAATCTCAAGCGGAAGGAACCTATATCGTACCTGCCATCTCGGAGTTACCTATCATAGACGCCGCCCCACCCATCTTTCCTTACACTACCTCGCGGGGGCAACGCCAAGGTCGCACCTACCCTCTGTTCCAAGTGATGACGTTCGTCAGCTGATCCCGCCCCCCTGGGCCGACGGTCGCGCCTGCCATGTACGAGTATGCAAGTCGGAACCAATAACAAGCAGCAACCAATGACGAGCCAATCCCATCCCTTTACATAAACCAGACCAAGCAAGCCAAAGGCTGAACTGGAATAGCATTGCAACCACCGTCAGTAGTAAGAACGAAAAGGAGGGGGAGAGAAAAACATGGGAAAAGGAAGACGAGGATAAAGAAGAGAGGGAAATCATAAAAGTTGAGATAAGAGACGAAAAAAGACCTCTAGTACTTATATCCCCAGCATAAGCCTTGACTTCACAGCACAAGCAAACCCCCAACCAAATCTACCAAAATAATCAATCGTTCAATTCACTATCACATTTCTATTCTAAACCCCCCACCGATCATCGTAGCGAGGCATAAACCATAAAGCATAAGAGTCCTCTTCAAAAGACAAAAAAAAGAGGTAAAAAGGGTATGGAGCAGGAAGGAGCAGCAGAGCAAGAACATGAGTTGAGTCAAGAAAGGCAGCAGCCGCTTCGCAAGCCATGCTCAAACACAGACACTAGACATACAGCCACGTGGTACCTAAGGAACGGACAGAAAGACAGGAGTCGGGGAGGAATGCAGTCGAGAATGCGTACATCTCCATTATCGAATTCCCTCCATTTCGATTTCAGGGAATCTATTTCGATCCGTTGGTAGCAGCGTCGGACATCTTGGTATCGGCAGCATGCAGCTTCGCGAGGTACTCCTTGTTGCCCTCGGGGGTAGCCTTGATAGTCGCCTCTCCCGGGTTCCAGTTCGCGGGGCACACTTCGCCGTACTTGTCCGTGAACTGGAAGGCGTCGATGAGGCGGAGGGTTTCGTCTACGCTGCGACCGACAGGGAGGTCGTTGATGGTGATCTAAGAAAAGCACACTATTAGCCCGCACCGTATGCAGATAGAATGGGATCTGGAAAGGGATTCCGACGTACCTGCCGCACAACGCCGTTCGGGTCAATGATAAACAGCCCCCTCAACGCAACGCCCTCCTCCTCAATCAAAACTCCGTAATCCTTGCTCAACTGATGGTTCTTGTCGCTCAACAGCGGGATATTCACCTTGCCGAGCCCTCCATCGCGCTTGCTCGCATTCGTCCACGCCAGCAGCGAGTACTCCGAGTCCGTCGACGCGAACACGACCTGGGCGCCGCGGTCGGCAAAGTCCTTCGCGCGGTCGCTAAAGGCGATGATTTCCGTCGGGCAGACAAACGTCCAGGCCATGGGCACGAAACCGAGGACCAGCCATTGCTTGTTCGTCGTGTATTGTGTGAGGCTGCAGTCTAAAAGGGCGCACGGCGTTAGTAGCCGTTGACGGTAGACTAGTCGCGTGGTACGGTGGTATAAAGAGGCGAAGGGCGAGCATGCATAGCGGCGCGCCTACATACCTTCAAAAGTCCCGTCGACAACGGCCGTGCCGGTGAAAGTGGGAGCAGGCTTCTGGACCCGCACCTTGGGGGTGTAGGCGTACGCCATGATTGTGCAGCGGGGAGGGTTGATAGGCGGCTGGATGACGGATGGGCGACAGGTTGCAGAGGTAGGTAGGCAGATAGTGGGAAGAGAACGACTCCTTAATAGGGTCCAGGCCGGGCAGGGAAGTTCTTAGTCGGCTGCAATTAACAATTGAGACACCATGCAGAAATCGCCAGACATTGGAGCCACGCGCTCCGCAACGGGTATAGCCCACCTTTTTGCGTTTTATTCCGCATGTCCATCACCACCATCGTCAGCCTCAGCTTATCTAAACATGCCGCGTCGGTGGTGTCGGCCTCCCATCTTGCCCGTATTTTCACCGTCTTTTGCCCAGGTGCCGTCATCGGCGTCCGCATGCAGAGTTACACCTGCATTCGAGACCTGGCCGGCTTACGGAACAGTTCATATGGATTTATCAACGGTCGGGCACGTCGGAGATACTCGACGTGCTAGTGATGCATGCCGTGATTGGCCGACGCCTATTCACGTGCACTCTAAACTGCTTTCATCCGAAACTCTGCTTTTCTACTACAAACGTCATGTCCTCATCTACCTAATTCTACATGATAATACTGCTATCCCTACTCCGCAATGCGCCACGCTCGCAGAGGCAGCGCCTGGATGCGCGTCACCGCCGGCTTGATGAAGCCCCAGAAGGTCACCACGCCTATTATGATACATATGATATTAGTCACGTAGTACCCATCGCGCGTCACGTTGCAGCGTCCACCGCCGTCTAGACATCGGTGCTTATCAGATTCTAGCGCGCACGAGAATGCTTGCGTGATAAGATCGCCTTTCAGCAGCTCGGCCTTCGGAGGGGAGGTCGGAGGCTCGCACGTGGCAATCGTGAAGTAGTCGACGAATCTGAGCACAAAGTATCTCGGAAACGTGCCGCCTAGATTCGAGACGCTGACGGATTGTTAGTAAAGCAAGATTTGGGCAATCCGAGAGAAGTGGGTACTTACGTGGCAAGGAGAGTCATGTAAGTGCCTCCGATGGCGGGATCCGATATCTTTGCGTGGAACGCCGATACCGCAACGAACATGACCGTGTTCATGAATGTCGACATAACGTGCTCGCAGATGACGAGGAGCAAGTACGAGGTAGTAGTTCCACCTGTGGGGAAGATAGACACGACGAATTGAGCGAAACCGGCTGCTCCCAGGCGTCCGATGAACGCCCACGACCAGATGTGCATCGCTGGGTATGTCTGGCACCACTTTCCAATGTAGTAACCCAGGAACACCTCAATGGGGAAGTCGATCAGGATGGTCAGAGCGAGATCCTCCTTGCTGAAACCCTTATCAAGCAACTTGAGACTGGTGACGGCATCGTTGGCCTGGAACCCAATCTTTGCAATCAGATGGACAACGATGAACATCTGGATGTTCTTGAGCTTGAGAATGCCCCACATGATGCGATACACCTCCATGATGCCCTCGCGCTCCTTGGTACGCTCCTCACGCTTCATGAATGCCAGCCCGAGTGTAACGATCAGATAGCCCCAACCCCAGAAAGTGAGGTAGGAATCCAAGTTTAGAATCCCGAACTCCTTGGGCGCAGAAGCGGGGCGGAACCACTTGTTCGAGAACTCCACGGAGTTGAACGCCAGAAAGACAGTGTGTGACAAGAATTGGCCGGCGGTCAAGCCTACGGTTTGCGCGGTCGATGCGTACGAGAGGTTTTCTTGCGACAGGAGCGTCAATGCCCAGCCTGTGCGTGTCAGTAACTATCCATAATCCGCGTAGATCCAGAACTCACCATCCACGGCAATATCTTGAGTGGCGCAAAGGAAAACCAGTGCGAACCACCAGAAAGTAAAGTCCCAGATGCCATTGCCATCCTTCTCGCCAGCAGCTTTCATTATCCTGTTCACCACAGAGCCCAGCCACAGCATCGAAAACCCGGAGATGGTCTGAATCGGCAGGATCCAACTCTTCCTGCGCCCGACCTTTGGTGACCACACAGCGTCCACAATTGGGCTCCAGAATAGCTTGAGCGAGTACGGGTACGCAGCGAGAGAGAACACGCCAATTGATGAGTACGACGCCACACTCTTCAGCAAAAACGGCACCGAACCCATAGCCAGACCCATTGGTATGCCTTGCAGGAAATATAGCAATACCAACAGCAGGAAATTCCTCTGGTCCTTCTTCGACAGCTCCAAGAAGCCCTTGGACGCACCCTCGCCCTCTCCTAGATTTGGCACAGCATCATCCAGGGTGAAGCTCGATCTTCCCATCAGCGACGCTGCCTGGCTGGTCGGCGAGCTGTTGTCGATAGAGCCATGTCTGCGCCTATGCTCAAGTACGCTATTCATGGTCCCGCTGGATTTCGCATGCCCGTCGTTCTCCACTGCCGAGTCGTCGGAGCCCTGTTGTGCCAACGACTTGCGTTTGTCTTTCTTGCTGGTGCGTTTGCTCATTTGTGGTTCGGGGTCGGACTCGGTGTCGCGCTCGGAGGAGTCGTACAGGAGATGCACGTTCTCGGCTTTATTTGCGGCGTCGCGGCGATTTGCAGATCGTGACTTTTTATTTTGCTTGCTCGGCTTCTTGGTCTTCGCAGATCGCAATTCTTGGAGCTCGAAGTGGTCGTCGCCGATGGAGGGGTTTTCGCGATGTGCAGGAGATTGTCTTGTGTCAATAGCCGGAGGTCGTGAAGGGGTACGGGAAGATGATTGACTGGCCGAGGGAGTCATCCATTTATTACCCGACCGGATGTGGTCTTCGGAGAATGAACGTGTCTACTTCACGGGTAAACTTTGTTGCGCCGCCGCGACGATGATGGTGCTGTTCGCTGCGAACGTGTCCTATTCGCTACCTCGGTAGTGGGGGGCAAATGCAGCGGACTAGCGTCGATCCAAACGTTGACAGGGGTGCTATCAAAAGACGGGCATGTATTTTGAGGAGTGAAACACTATTGTCGACGTACAGGAAGTCTGGGTACGAGAGCGTTTCTTCATGCCGGAGTGTTGCGTCTGAACGTATGCGGCATGAATAGCAGGATTGCGCCAAGTCATGTCACGTGGAAGCGCGCCGGCGCTAACCCGTTTAAAACGCGTTCCAACATCAACACCAAATCGTCATTCGCACCCCTCCCTCACCCACCATGTCCGCCATGGAGACCCTCGACAACGAAATAGGCGACCTCCAAGCCAAAATCGCCATACTACAAGCCCACCGCGCAAACCTCTCAACAATCCTCCTCTCGCAACCCCACCTCCCCGCGCGTCTCGAACAGCGACCCGTCCAGCACGAAGGCCACCGTCGCAAAGCCGCCAAACTTGTCGAAAAGCAATCAAAGCGTAATCTCGAGAATGTTTATCGCGCCTGCGCGGGCGTGACGGCTTTCAAAGTCAAGGATCCAGATCCTTACGCCGTTGACGACGGGAATGTTTTGGGTGTGCGCATAGAGGTCGCAATCAGTGGGCGCTTCATCGAGACGTATAATGTGCTATTCAATCGACCGGATGCGCAGTATAAGATGATGCTGAAGATACATAAACATACGATTCCGCCCTGTATCCCGCTTCAGGCGCTGGCGAATAAATGGCTGCCTATGACGAGGAAGGATGTGGAAACTGCGACGGAGCAGAACCTTGTTAAATTTGGTCGATCGCTGCGGAAGGAGCTTGTGAGCTGGCACATGAGGCTTGAGGCGATAACAAAACTGCGCTCGGAAGCTGGTGTGGAAGACGAGGCGGCGCGACCAGAAGAGGCTGAAGAGCCTGCGGCAGGGCGGGTGCTTAATGCTTTCATGAGCAGTGATGACGAGTCAGATGAAGACGACGAGGAATTGCAGAGACGGCGCAATAGTCCCGTCAAGATTATGGAGCTCGAAGCAGATGCGGCAGGCCGTGAGATCACATTAACATGGACGAACGGACGCGTTGGCATTATGAAGGTCACGAAAGATGGAGAAGTGGAGAAGGCTGTGGTGAAGGATGAAGATGGTACACGAGATGCGGCTTTGGGAAGGAAGGCGATTGGTCGTATTGAGGGCTTGGTGCAGCGACTTGCAGCATGAGTGGGAAATTCATCAAGCATTGAGTAGAGAAGTGTGGCAGACGTTCACTGGCATACTGTCGGCGTACTGGCGCATCAGCGATACCCCGATATTAATGTCATTTTAATAAGATTCCTCTCTAGGATCTAAGTATTTAGGGCAGATCCAATGTTGTTCTGGGTGCCGTATAGAGATATATGTTGGGAGACTGTTGGAACCTTGTTTATGACATCGATTGCGACTACTCGGAGAATCAAGAACACTAACCTGGTACGTATACTACGAATATAATTCATAGATCTTTGGGTATATATACGTATTACTGCTTTCCGGTACTCATCTGCACGGTACAGCAAGGGTACGCAGTTCTCGAACTGTATTTTCGTAGAGCACTGTATACAATAGATAAATATAAGAAGTGTCAGTTAATTAACAACTAATAGTTCTTGTCGCGACGGTAGCTCTGCCGGGTGAGTAGGTACGCTCTCCTATGCTAGGACTAGCAGGGAGTAGAGCGGTTGTACAGTCCTATGCTAGGACTAGCAGGGAGTACTGTACAGTAAAAGGAAAGTGTAATAATAAGGATAAGATATAAATCTATTTGTTTAGCCTGCCTTCTTCTTAGTACGAGAAGAGAGGCTTCTTATAGAGAACTACCCTTGTCTATCTACCTAAGTCTTATCTAAACACTGCCTGGATTTAGATACCTGAATCCTTTAGTAGGGATACCTGAATCCTTTAGCTAATAAGCTTGTTTTAACACTAAGAAACTATTCTGTACAGTGTATAGACACTAGAACTTTTCTCTTTTAGTATTAAATCCCTTCGTGCAGCTCTTTTCTATTATGCAGCTCTTTTCTATTATGCAGAATTTAATTAAGGCACTAACTATCTTCTGTTTAGCGTTATTTCTTTCCTTGTAGGGGTACAGATAGATAAGGCTCTATCTATTAGGCTGTATATAAGGCTAAACAGCAGGTGTAGTACAAAATTAAATTACAATCTCCTAATCCTTATACAGAAGCCTAGAGAAAGCTTGTATAGTAGTTTAAGTAGTAAGGCATACTAGGGGCATGTTGCGCAATAAGAGGAAACCTACTTAGTGCCCTAGTGTTTGTACTAGCTAGCTATTTAGTTACTAAGCTTCTTAGGTCTCTTAGAGAGGTATAAGAATAGGCCTCTCCTACCTCTGCCTTTCCTTTCTACTTTATCTAACTCTTTCTTCTTACATCTGTGCAGGGAAAACTTTATCTTAGCTTACATACTACTTAGCCTCTCTATCTATCCTTTCTATATAGTAATTATCTACTCCCTAGTAATCTTTTACTAACTAAGATGTAGAATCTTTGTACAAGATAGCGCTTGTTACTTAATCTAATATTGTTTCTAGTTAGGTTTTTAGGACTCTAACTGTTTATACAGTAGGCAACAAGAAGAGGATAATTCTGCCTACTAGCTTAGTTACTAATAAAGCTCTGTTAAGGATACTAGCTATTAATATATAAATACCTTTAACTGCCTTATAGATAGAGCTAACTTTGTGCGCATAAGAGGAGGAGAGATAGCTTTATAGGATACCTTCCTAGAATATAGAGGTAGAGGTGCATATTAATACAGTTCTATACAAGTTTATTACTAAGATTATTAAGAGAGAGGGCTATTTCTATGCGCTTTTAATCTACAGCAGGAGCCGTGCAGATAAGGATAAGCCCTACTATTAGAGGTACAGGGTAGGCAGGAGGTTAGGTCCTTTCCTAGGATGCCGTACAATTCCTAGTTTCTAAGGTAGAGCTTGCTCCTCTTGTATCTAGCAGTCTCTAGGTAACAGGTGTGACTATTACAATAACAATAGGCAGTGAGCCTCTATCGTACAGGCTGGATTGCGGGGGTAGATTTTTTTTTTTTTTTTTTTTTTTTTTTTTAACAATGAGGACAAGATATGAATCTATTTGTTTGGCCTGCCTTCTTCTCAGTACGAGAAGAGAGGCTTCTTATGGAGAACTACCCTTGTCTATCTACCTAAGTCTTATCTGAACACTGCCTGGATTTGGATACCTGAATCCTTCAGTAGGGATACCTGAATCCTTCAGCTAATAAGCTTGTTTTAACACTAAGAAACTATTCTGTACGGTGTACAGACAAGAAGATTCTTTAGGGAATGCTGAAAGATGTATACTTACCTTTTTCTTTAGGAAGGGTGCGAAGTCGTGGATCGTGTTGATCTGCTTGTAAAGGTTTCTAACACTGTCAATATTATTCTATTATTATTATATAAAAGAAAGAGAATCTTCTATAGTTAAAGAAGACGGCATGATTTGTAGTATCTAGATACCACCTAGATGGTGGTAACGAGAGGAGGTTTCTGATTGGGTAGCGCGACCCATCAGGCTAACCCCGCATCGGCCTAGCGTCATCCTCGAGAATTTCGTCCCTAACCTGTTCGCTCTTCCATCCGTCCACCCATCAACCACCATCCGCCACAACAAATGTGCCATCACGCAGCCGCGAAGGTCGTGAAGCAGACCACACGCCTTCAATAAAGGCTCATATCTCTGCTCTCACTGTATCGATGGTGCGCCAGAGTAAACACTATTGATGACGAACCCCCTTGGTGTCACCCCCCTCTTCAGTATACGTCGTCTTTCCTTTCAATGAGAGACTCGTTTGTCAATAGAGGCAGAAAGAAATCCACTCCAAGCCCTTCTTGAACATTGACCAATGTCTGGGTATCTGTCCGTTTGGGTGGACAGGTGCTGATGCTTGGGGTAGGACATTGCTTGTTTCCATTTTGTGTGATTTTTACGCTCCTGTACGATCGCGTGCAAACTGGTGAGACTGATGTGATGAAAACTGTGTATATCTACTATGTAATGCAGTCGCACGAACAAACAACCTCGACGATTGGTTATGGACATAGGCCTGGTTGCCACACCCTCACGTACTCATGACGAGCGATACGTATGAGATTGCCCCCCTGTAAAAAGATATGGCACGGCTGGTTGAACAGTGAGCACTTCACCGGATTTAGTGGCCCGAGTCTACTTACCGACTTCTATTCGTACAAATGTGGCGCGGTGTATTGGCAAACAGGAACGATGAGTTGCAATAGCAATATGGCTTACCGAGTTGTTACTACTGTGCTGCAAAGAACCTGGACCAAAGACATTAGGAACGACCAAACCTTCCAGATATGTCTCACAAAGGCACTGCCGATTTCCATCGAACGCAGACACATGGAAGCTTTCCAGGAGTTACTCAATGGAGGTGCAAAGCCAGACAAAGCAAGCCTACACCAAGCCGTGATCACACAAGATTGATCAATAATACGTGGGCTTTTAGACCTAGGAGCCTCGTCAGGTCTCTCAGAAGAGGACTTCCATATGCAAGATCCACAGCTCATTGAAGAGGCGGTGCGTTCCGGCTCTCCCGAAATCCTTGAACTCATCTGTCCACACGGTGTCACTCGTGCTCTCGAGAGAAACCCCGGTTCTATCATGGACTTCATTTCATTGGCTTGTGAGATCGGTAACGAAACACTCTTCGATGACGTACTTCCACTTTGGGAATCTTACTTCTACGTTTCCGGGACAAAGTCAAATCGAATTTATGTAAAATGTCCGTTCCGGGCTGCTATTCGGAATGGACACACTTTTATGGTACCCAAAATGTTAGTTGCTGGAATGATACCTAGTGCCGGCGCCCTCAAACAGGCACTTCTAAAACGACAGTTTGATATTGCGGACAGTATCCTGAATATCCTGTCAGGTTGTATCGACAATTCAAAATCTCTCCATTATGCTGTGCTTGTGGGAGCTGAGGGTATAATTCGTACTCTTGTTGCTACAAGCATCGGTATCCATCAAGATTTTACCGAACTCGAAATCCAAAAGCGTTACTATGGCACTTCACTTATACCGCTTCATAGGTTTAGGGTGAGGACCCCAGTTCTTAGCACGGCTATTCTGAGCGAAAACCAAAAAATTGTTAGTCTCATGCTAAGCTTCGATATTCTTTTGGATCCTGGAAACACATCGCTAGAACGTGACACAGATTATATCTCACCTCTAACGGCTGCTGTACATGTTGGTAACCTTAATATGGTGACGGAGTTGATAGCTCGTGGCGTCAACCCATGCGACAATAGGGCTATTTTTGAAGCATGTTGTACGGGAAATCATGAAATTGCCCGTGCCATATTGGATGCAATAGAAGCAAAGAACCAAGGTCGCCAGGGGCGCGGATCCGGATTTGGGGCCAGGGCAATCCGTGAAGCAATCGAGAAAGGGGACATCGACATGGTTGATGCTCTAGCCCCCATCGCTGATATGGATCAGGCCGTATGCGGAGAACTCGAAAATGAGAAGGCATTATTGACAGCCGTGTGTGCTGCCATTTTTTCACGAAGCCCGAGAAGATTGGATATGATTGAAATCCTATTCCGCCATGGAGCAAATGCGAATCAAACCTCAGAATCAAATTATCACTGGCTCAGTCATGACGGCCTATTCGGCGGTCCCAGCAACATAACCCCATTGATAATGGCTATCACAACAGCAAATATGGCCATAATACAGTGTTTTCTTTGCGTTCTAATTCCAACCCCGTCTGAATATTGCCTGTGACCTGGAGAATTAAGCCCGTTAGGTCGCCTTCCGTCTCGACAGATATAGTGTGATAGTCTCAGGGGCACCTAAAGAGGACACCAGGTAGACTGAATACGTCATCCTTTTGGGATAGGATATAACCAGGGATGTGTATCCTGGTGTGATTTAGTGTGATATCCAAACGCGTTAGGCGGGGCGGTTCGGTTATCTGGCGAGGATGCATTGATAGGTAAGATTGGCTATTTTGTATATATTAGGCGTTAAAATATTTCAGGGAGACTGCTCTTTGTCCGCTATTGAGTGGGAGGCCGTGACGTAACCGAGAGGCTTTTATTGTTTTTCTTTTCGCCGATCAGCTCGTTTATGGTACCCCTCGGATCAGTTAATCATAGATGTAATATTATGGATTGTAGTGCCCGCTTTTAAAACATAGGGAACAAGTTATTGTCGCGTACGGTGCCTTACCGCATGGCCCTGCGCGAGACCAAATGATCGCTAGAGATTTGTTCTCCCGCTCCGCTTTTTGGTATATAGTTTCATTTGTTAATAGCCTTTTGCACGATAGGGATCGATCAATTCGATCACCTGAATATACATTAACCAGCTCATATTGCCCTCCACAGTTGTCCATTAAGAAGGCATACGGTTAAGCTGATGGGTTTACACGCTTGGTAAGGCAATCATAACGCAGTGCCGGAGAGAACGGTGGATACTTTTAACTAAAGTCGACGATAATCAATAGAGTCATCTTTCTATACATGCTAGCGCGTTATAAGGTCTACATTCTCGTTTCTCCACCCTGCTTTATTTTGACGACATCTATAATATCCTCATCTTAACCTCCCTATCTTAAAATCTTGTTCATGGGCATTAGCTATATGCATGCATTCCCAAAACATTGAAAAATCAAACCCTTATAAAGAAGTAAGATACAGAAAAGATTTCTAATGACGCGCATTTGACTTCATTCGATTTTATTCAAATAAGTCCCCCTTGCGTCCACAGCAAACGCGAGAGACCGTAGTTCTAGTTCAAAGATCAAGGTGCTGAGCCTTTTGTCGCAGAGGGGTATATATACTACAAATGCCGCAGCAGCATTAAGATTGATCTTTTTGCTCCTAGCTGCGGGTTTGCAACAGTTATGAGCCCGGAGACGCTCAACTGCGCACAAGCAGGAACCTGACCAACTATTAGTTGGGTGGGTGACCTTAAGCGAGTTTAAGCGAGTAGCAAAAAGAGAAGATACCCCTGAACATGACCACCTTCTGGGCTGGCCATTGAGGTGACAGTATTACTAGCCTATCACAGCGGGTAGCTGGATTACAGGTGTATAGTATACTAGCCTATCGCAGCATTTCAGATTAGCTAAGAAGCAGAGATTTCTTAGTAATCTGGGGGGTGTGTCGCAGAGGGGTATATATACTACAAATGCCGCAGCAGCATTAAGATTGATCTTTTTGCTCCTAGCTGCGGGTTTGCAACACCTTTTCTTCCCAACGCCCTATTTTTTCCTTCTATTGCCCGACTCTTTATCTGCAACCCCTTCACCACGTCAGGAGGCTAAGATCTCCAAATTGACGATGCATCCGACCTTTCTCTTTAGTACGAGGCTTCATTCCGTAGATAGAATGAGGTTGGGATTGTGTGTACTGTTCGCGAATATAATTACGAACCGTGTCCTGGACGTATTTCGTAGCCCATTTCTCAGAGATGGCGGTCTCATTAACCGATTTCTTATCCATGTCCACAGCCAATATCTTAGAGGCAGTATCAAGAGAGTTCAACTCAATAAGGTCGTGGCGTTTCTTTCTATCAGCAGGAGGAGCATTCGGGTATTTCTGGTCAAGATCCCGACAAAAACTTTGATCATATCTTGCTTTGTTCGCCATAAGCTCAGACACAGCCTGCTTGAAAGTATCCGCTGGGACATAAATGCCTTCTTCCTCTTCGAATATACTCCAACTCTCAGAGCAAGAGACAAAATACAATGTCGGCGCGAGGTTGTGGCACATCCGAGTGATGAAGGGATTTCCAGAAGGAACAAACTCATACCCCGGTGGTGTATAATCAACCTCATTGGGCACTACCATCTTCTGTCTGAGTTGACTTTTGTACCCCCCTGAATGGGTGTGGAATTTCCGTTTGTAAGTGCACATATCACCCAATTTCGGCGGCGGACACCCCGCAGCGATTAGAGTTGTGGTCGGTGAACGTCTTCCATGACTTAGAGACTGATCATTTCTCTACATACCGTGTCAATCTATGCCAAATATTCACTGCCCATTCAAAGCGTACCATTTGCTGGCCAGGGAGGTTTTGGGCTGGTTTCTAAAGAGCTCTGGTAAGTGACGCAGTCATGGATGACTTTCTGAGGATATTGATCGTTCCTGTATCTCGCAAATGTCGTAGTACCCCCATAGCGCCAATTGTTGTGCTGGGTATCTCAGTATGAGAGTGAGGTGAAAGATTTATGGACACGTGTCGACGAAGATTACTTGCTGTGGTCGTGTAACATGCGCATACCCGAGAGCGGGGTAAATAGAAATGAAGTGAACCAATCAGCATTATTTAATGATGCAAATGAAATTCCTGGTCTACTGTAAACGGGCGCTGAGTGGTCGATGCGGACTTTACGGAAAATAAACCAAATCACCTGCCTGGCTCGGCTTTCACAAACATAGCGACACCATCCGGCCTAGTTTTACTACCCCTTCACCACAATTCTGTCAATACATTAAGGATCCTTCGCCCCTCCTTTCCCTCTATTCCGACGGTCCATAATGCCTTCTTTCAAGCCGTCGTACTTTGAGTACCAAGCAAGTATGCTTTCCGCATTGCCGACCATCGACGAGATTGAAGCTGACACGGAGGGATTGAAGCATCAAGATATAGGTCGGTGACTCGCTATAGTTGGGGACTTTGCCGTGAATACATACACTTTTCCAGTTCCACGCCTATACGCTTTGTTCCAAAGGACTGCCGAGAATGGGACAGTACACACCTACATTGTGATGGAGATAATTGAAGGGCCCGTCTTGTCGTCTCTGTGCCCGACACTCACAGAAACAGCCAAGAAGGCCATCACATCCAAACGTCGTATATCCTTCGACAACATGCGCACACTGGGAACCCCGGGAGGCTACCACAGTGTCGGACGTAGAAGACTATCTGATGGCCTTTTCTTGACGGTAAGACCGAGCCAGCCATATGCTGGTCCGTTTGACACCAAGTTGAGATCAACTCTGCTATCACTACGAAGTACGCGGCGGAGGCGGGTTATAAGAGCATGGTTCAATTTTACGATCGCGCGTTCAAGGAGCTTTTCGCAAAACGTCCCCCAGTGTTTTCCCATGGTGACGTCCAAGGAAAAACTCAATTTTGCGATTCTCGTCTTCGGCGAAGGTAGAACCAGTTAATTGCATAGATGGACTCTACGTCCATGAAAATCTTCCATAGATAGATGGACTTTAGCGAGGATTGCGGCAAAAGATGACTACTTAGTACTAACGTGTATAGGAATAGTATGATCAAAAGCGTAGAAGAATAAGTAGATAACAGTTTATTCTATACTTTTACACTGATAGTACTATTAGTAGCTATACTTTGTATAGTAAACGCTATACTAATTAGGGCTTACTGCTTACTACTTCGAACCCTCCATTTGATTCCAGAGTCCATCGAATCCACTAATCCATGTGGAGATGAAACGCGCGTGGAGGCAATGCATCCATGCTATTATTTGGGTGGAACAGATAAACGACGAGAGGATCAACAATGGGAACATGCATTTACGTGGAACCTGTGTTCGTCGACTGGGAGTACACGGAATAGTATCCAAGCTCCCGGGAGTTCACCAGGACAATGTTCGGTTGCGGAATTTAGGAAGACGACTTTGGTTCATGGATTGAACGGTTTCTGGATCCAATTTTGGGGGGAGGCTTCCTGGGTGGCAATGACTTTGCCGGGGTTGCGGGTGTGAAGATGGAGTATGTATGCTCGATTGCCCGCGGGGAGTGGGCGAAGCAGGTGTGAACAGGCAACTGCTTTTATGCTGATCTGCATGTTGGTGACGCCACTGCCGGGGGTCAAGGTCGTGGGACACAAACAGCCAAAGAGGTCATGCACGCCCTCTGTTTATGGTAACGTCGCACAGAATACTTTTGGCCAACTCATGAAAACCGTAAAGAGTACATAGCCACACATAGCCACCCCGTGATACGACGAAGTGCGTCCTGGGTTTTCATCGACCCTCGAGGCAAACTTCAGCTTTCTTGCGTTCACCGGTCTAAGACGTATGTGCTCCGTACGAGTTCTGCATCCATCTAAATACGACTAGGAGACACCTTGGGAAGGAGGTCCGATGATAACTAGTCACGTGAGTGATCCTTAGTCGCCAGAAGCGCAGCATGATTTAATTCAGCTTTAACCTGTCGCGCAGAATGCCAGTCATAAGGAGTTGGGTTCCCTGCAAACTAAGAAGGGGACGAGTGAAAATAATCTTCTAGGCCAATAACCCACCGACTTGCAAAGGTCCCTAGACCTACAGTAGAAAGACTGTGATAGTGAAATGTGAGCAGTATACGAGACCTACACTGCTATTACTATTGCAGATGCCATGCACCGTCTCAGACTGGCCCGTTAGTTGTGAATGCGATCTGAGGGAGACTAGGAGGTGTCTTAGCGCAGATGGGCGTATATTATACTAGCCTAGACAGGTGTGAGTGAACAACCTTTGAGTGGACTGGCTTTTGTGCACAAGATAGCCATCTAGCGTAGAAAAGAGACTGGACAAGTGAGCCACTGGGCATGCATGATTGCTCTCGCTTCACCGCCTCGTTTAGGAATTATCGTAACTTAAGAAGTCGTATTTTGTGCATGGTTGCGATAGTTACGTTACTAGGGAGGCATTCTATTTCGTCAAACACTTTAACTTCTTGTAATTTATCGTATAGGAGTAGTAATGCATGACGCCGTGAGAGCTTACATGCAGGTTCAATCGTGGTGGTACTGCCGGACGATATATGCATGTAGGTGAAATCGCCGATCGCTTATTCTTGGACGCAAATGATACGTTGTACGGGCAAGCATACTCGTCGCCCAGACCCTACCGACCAAAAAGCGACAACCCAACATCCATCAGCACATCCCATTAGTGCGACACAACTATCATATATAAATCCCATCCCCACCAAGCCAATCCTATTCCCACAGAACCAATTCGGGAACAATTCCGCCCCTCTCGCCCTTTCAAGTCCCTCACTCTTGTACGACCAACCCCATCCAAAGCACCCATTACACCACACCACACCCGACCACCAACATGCTAAACCTATCCCCCGAAGCAACAATTGGCCTCCTCGCCCTCCTCGTAACCTGCACGCCTTTAACGGTCCTCCTATACCGCTACATAAAACGATGCTATGCATCTAAACGTGAGCCACACCCCCTCCCCTCTACCTCCATATTCTAAAACAATTATTCAAGGAGACCTCTCACTATCCCTCCCAACCTACACAACCCCAACACCCACCTTCTCCCATCCCAACTACATGGACATGAGCGAACTTTCTTCCCAAGCCGCCAGGGGCAAATGCCTCAGTCTCCGTGCGCCTGTGTATGTCATGCGCAGGTACTCGTCTTTCGAGTCGCTTGTTGTGGTTGGGGAGAGTGAGGGACATCTTGGTAGTGGGGGTGGGTTGGGATGAAGATGAAGATGAAGGCAGTGAATGATTAAATGAATCGATGGATACGACATATGAAAAAGAGGTGGTGGAATGAGAGGGAGGAAGGGGGAGATGGATGGATAGGAAAGGGAGGAAATATATGGGGATAAAAAGAAAGAAGGAAGAATAAGGGGGTATCATTCGCCAAACAGCATATCGAAGACGTCCATCCTACCTACGACCATCATCCAACCAACTCGAGGCCTTGAAGGATCGATCATCCAATGACTGGGCAACCAGGGCAAAGCTTCAGCAAGAACATCGGTGCAGAGCACCAAGTCCGAAGTCATCCGATCTCTTCCCGGACCTGCAAGCATCCCCCATCCCTAAACAACACCTCAAAAATTCCTCACCTCAACCCCCTCAAACCCACCCCTCCGATCCAAAAACCTCTCATCCAAAAGATCGCGATCCAAATACACCACGCCCTGCCCCTGACTCGTCGCGCCCACCATGGGCGCCAACGTAGCCGAAGAATCGAAGCCACCACTGCCACCCATACCGCCACCGATATTCGCCCCGATATGCGCAGCGCCGGAATGAAAAGCCATGAGCGTGTTCTCATCAATCGCGAAGCCCGCACCAGCACTACCCGGATTCGCAGCGGACTGCGAGTCCGAAGTTGCGCGGACATCGGTGTCGAGGCCGTACAGCAAATCTGCTGGTGGGGGGAGGTTGTGGATAGTGTTTTTGGCGCTGGAGACGGGGACGGGTGGGTACATGAGGTTTGGGAGATTCGGGGTGCGGAGGAGGGGGTTCGAAGAGGATTTGATGGATGAGGTGGTGATGAGTGCGGTGGAAGATGTGTTAGTTTGAGGCATGCTCATGGTAGCAGGGCTTATGGTTGCGGTGTAGGAGTACGGATTGTGCGGACCTGTTCCTAGTACCGATGGCTGCTGGCCAGCTGTTGATGGATAGGATGGTGTGGCGGAGAGTACGGTGCTGGTTAACATTGGCATTGCGATGTTGTATGTGGCCAGTGGATCGATGTGGAGGCCGTCCGCGGAATTGGTCATGTGGAATGAGGTATCCGTATTGAATGCGGAGACGGTTGGTGCATTTGTTGATGAGGACGACATTGCCTGAGAGGGATTCGCGTCGACCCATTGCAGGATGTTCCGGCTTAGTATGATAGGACTACGGCCATCTTCGGCGTCCTCTTCTGAGGCGAGATCAGCGAAATCGTGCAGCGGACTTGGAAAGGAATTGAGCAAAGGCTGACGAAGAGCATGCGATCGAAAGGTCGGCTCTGTTGCGGCGGTTGTGCGTGGTTGTGTTGGTGTGCTGAGAATGCAAGAAGAAGCTTTGGCCTTTGGTGGTCCACGAGCTTCGGAACTACCTCCACTTCTTGCAACATTTTCCTGACTTGCTGGCTCTTTCTCTTTACCACTCCCCTTGCCAAGAGTCGGTTCAATATCCTTCGCTTTGAGCATCAGCTCATCCTTGGCTTTTAGTTTATATCCAGCCTTGGCGAACTTCTCCGGGTATCTAATCCGAAATCGATCGCGAAGATCTGTAGGATGTCGACCCGTGAATCCCAACTCACTGTCATCCCTCATTGAATGCCAAGAAGATGCGTACTTTTCGAATCCCCTGAGAAGATTCTCGTCATCCTTTTCAGTAAACTCACAACGTTCTCTCCGCTTGTGTCTAGTGAAGGGGACGTGTATACCCATCTTGGCCAACTCAACCGGGCCTTTACGATCTTGAGAACCGGACTCCTCTACATCACTCTTACACTTTACCTTTCTCTTCTTCAGACCATCACCAGGACAGCACACACGAAATCTATCCTTGAGGTCTACAGCTGTTCGTTGGTTGAACGTAAAGTCCGAGCACTGTAGTATCTTCTTCCAGTTACCTATACCGAATCGGCTGACTCCCACGAGGAGATCCTTTGTCTCTTGCTCAGACCATTTGTTACGCTTCCTCGTCTCCTTGCTCTTGTCCACTTTCGGGGTCGTGACTTCCTTCACCGCTTGACTACTATTATCCTTGTCACTTGTAGAGGCAGCGCCAGGCTTGCTCGCAATCTGTTCTCCCTCTTCCTCTTTCCCCCCCTCTTTCTCCTTCTCCTTCTCCTTCTCTTTCTCTTGCGGCTCCGATGTCTCTTTCCGACTGATGTCATCTCTGGCATCCCTCTCATGGACGTTGCGGAGAGGCACAGGGCTCCGTACGCCAACCCTGTCCCCAATATCCCTACCAAAGCCACCAGCCTCACCCGTGATGGGAGGAAACACCTTCTCGGGGAGCGGAGGCGGATGATGTAGGCCTTGCAGCAATGGCGGTATACGTGGTCTCTTCGGAGTTTTCTTTGGCAGTTGCTGTGTTGGTTTGGGCAACTTTAGCTTATTGTCCGAGCCCGCCAATGGGGGGATTATAGTTTGCTCGTCCAGCTTCCTGCGCTTTTTCGAATTGTCCTGCGATGGGTCCAAAGGGTCGCGAAGACGTTGCAATGGGTCTAGTAGAAGATCACTCAGACGCCCACTGAAGGGTGGTAGCGCTGTAGTCGACACCGCTGGCACTGCATGGCCAATGCTAGGCGTGGGTGCCTCATCATTCAGCACCCCCGCAATTGGAACACTGGGCTCCTTCCTCTTGTTCTGTCGCGACTGGGATATATACGGGCCGTGTTCGGGCCTAGTTATATCTCCCACATCGCTCTGATTGGCTCTTCTATGCGCATCACCACCCAGGGTGTTTGGTGACGCGGGATGAGGTCGGCGTGGCGCGACTGAGGGTGGTGGCAACAGTGTTCGCAAGTCGTTTGGCGCGCGTTCGGAGGAAGAGCTACCCAGTAGAGTCGCTATTCGGGGCTCCATTTCCACTTTCGCACGTCTCCATGAGGCGTGGTGGACGTGGCGGTGTATCTAAAGTATGGTGTTGTGTAGTTGACGTTGATGTGGAACGACATCCCCGCGGAGATCCTTCGGGTCACGGAGATAAGATGATCTATGACCGTACCACAAACCTTACATGTTACAACTCCTCCTTCCCACCCTCTGTGCATCCAAAATTGCCACCATGCCTTTCTCACGTCTTCCTACCGAGCTGCGGCAGAATATAATATCCGAAGTTCTCGCAACACCACTATCTCCTCCCGCAATCAACACTGCGGACATTGCGCCGCGTCCCCCCAGCCCTGTCCAACGTGCGGACTGGTTCTTTCTACCCGAGCAGTTAGAATTGTCTGGACGCACTGTTACTTTCAATGTTGAAAGAGTATGGGGTCATCCTTATCTCGGCCTGCTTCTTGTCGACAAAGCTTTCAAGCAGGACACCGAAGCCGTATTGAAAATCAATGGGCATCACTTGGAGCCGAGACTTTATATCATGGCGAAGGCGTATAGAGACTGGAATGCTACGTGGCTTCAGCTTCCCCTACCAGGAAAAGAAGCCGAGGATCTTCACATCACGATAGACTTGGTTGATCATCACCGGGTGGACGACTTGAACGACAGTAAGTCTTCCCTCTTATTTATACTAATATCCATTGATTCTTACGTTTCGGTAGGTCTCATAAGTAAAAGTGCAAAACGTGCTATGAACCGTCTTCTCCGGCGGATCACTAGGGTGGGATTCAACCCGCACTCAAAATCTCTGCTTGATACCAGAATCCGCTTCCAAAATATACACATCAATTACTTGACTGATAGGTCTAAACCGTACGAGTTTGATATTATAGATGTGACGCCGACGAAAAAGGTGTTTTCAACGATGACTCTGGATGGGAATTTGGACACGGACACGTACACCAACTACAGTATGTACGCTGAGAATATCTTGGTTTCCGTTGATGGCGGCGACGACATCTTAATGAATTGGGAAGGGTCGAGGAAGTTCATTATCCAGGTAGGAGGGTCCTTTTCCGATAACTGGTACTCGGCTGATTTTCGGTATAGTTGTAACTGCTTTGGCTACTGTAATGTAAAGATACACACTCATATCTCTAATAACATTTAATAATTATTTGTGTGGCATACTCCCTAAAAGATGACACATTCTTTCTATGACTCTACCCAAGAGTATAAAAGCTCTATTCTCGTTCTCGAAAGATCTTCCTTCTTTACAATTACCCATTATACCGCCGGCGCTCATCTTCAGCTCAGTGTCGCAGTCCCCAATTTAGCTCAGCTTTGTATAGTATTGCAGCGGCTGTAGATATACACTCCTTGATCTTTTAATAGAAAGTATAACTTATACGATGGCGTGCTTCTGATAGGTTTCGGATAGGTGTATAGAATGATCTGTATTGCCGCGATTCTCTCGAGGCTCCCAGGCAATGGTGCTGTGGTGTGGATGATGAGGTAAGCAGAGGATTACATAATACGACACATCGCATCAGTGGCATTCTGACCCCACCAACGTCATCGCTACTCCAATCACGAGCGAAACGCGAAACCTGAAAGCAGCGATGCAAAATTGGGTCGCACAAAGCAACTACATACAACACCAACATCCCCGATTCGACCGTCAACCCTCCCACACTCTCTCACATCTCGGTGAAGAGTGAGTAAAGAGACACATCGCCCATCATGGTGTACATCCGCCAGGACAAGCTCCCGAAGCTGAAGGAGTACAAGTACCAGGGCGTCGACCACAGTCTGGTATCGCGATATGTGATGAAGCCGTTCTACACCCATGTCGTCATCAAGTGCTTTCCTATGTGGATGGCGTAAGTAATTCCTTCTAGACATGAGGTATGTGTGCTAATAAGATGGCAGACCGAATCTAGTGAGCCCCTCCCTCCATCGTCTCCCCACCATACCATCCACCATCCACCATTCACCATTCACCATGCCCCCAACTCAAACTCCCTCCATGCTGACATAATGCTGCCAGATCACCACCCTCGGCTTCTCCTTCGTCGTCGCAAACTTCCTTACCATGCTCTGGTACACGCCTACGCTCGACCAGGACTGTCCGCCTTGGGTTTATGCTAGTTGGGCCATCGGGCTCTTCTTGTATCAGACGTTTGATGCCGTGGATGGGAGTCAGGCGAGACGGACTCATCAGTCTGGTCCCCTGGGCGAATTGTTCGATCATGGTGTTGATGCTGTGAATACTACGCTGGAGGTGCTGTTGTTCTCGGCGACTATGAATTTGGGACAGGGGTGGAAGACGGTTATTACCTTGTTTGGGTGTAAGTGACTTAGGTTTTTGGGGATGAATTAAAGGAGAGGATGTGCTGACTTTATTTACAGCTGTCCTGACTTTCTACGTCCAGACGTGGGAAGAGTACCACACGCATACGCTCACCCTGGGCATCGTTTCCGGACCGGTCGAAGGCATCCTTACCCTCTGTGTTATCTACGCACTCACGGCATATGTCGGCGGTGGCAGCTTCTGGCAGCAATCCATGCTTGCGACCTTTGGTGTGCAGCGATACGAATTCATCCCCGAAGGCCTCTATGATTTGGCCTGGAACGAGTGGTACATGCTTTACGCCGGTATCATCCTCATCTTCAACACCATCAGCAGGTAAGTCTTCCCCAATAATATTTCACCAACAAGGGAATCTGATATCCTACAGTTCCATCAACGTCATGAGAGCCCGGCGTGGCCGCGGCCAACGCACCCGCGTCGCACTCCTCGGCCTCCTCACCTTCGCCGCAGCCTGGGTCCTCATCCCCGCCTACCTCTATCTGCAACCGACAATTCTGCACCAGCATCTCGTGCCCTTCTCCTTCTACGCCGGCCTCGTGAACGCGTACTCGGTCGGCCGCATCATCATTTCCCACCTCACCAAATCCCGTTTCCCGCGCGGCAACGTTTTGATCTACCCGCTCATCTACGGAGTCGCGGACTCCCTGGGCCCCTTTCTGCAGGAACGTGTCGGGTATGGATGGCCGAGCGCGCTGGGTAACGATGTTTTCCAGGTCGCGTTTGTGTTTTTGTGTCTTGGTCTCGCGGTGGGAGTGCATGGGAGCTTTATTGTTGACGTTATCTGGACCATTTGCGATTATTTGGATATTTGGTGTCTTACTATCAAGTATCCGTATGTGGAGGGAGAGGAGGAGAAGAAGAAGGCGTGATTGCCAAAAAGTGCTTGGGGTGGAAGCTGGGATCGGTAGGTGGTTATTTCTATGGATGGGGGATGGAGAGAGATGAGGCGTTTGTGGAAATTGAACTTGTTTAGGTTTGGATTTGGATTTGGATGGAAAGGGGGCAGGGGAGGGGTCTTAGAGCTCATTTGGGTTTCATTCCTGGTTATGGTTCTTACTGGTTTGGGCATCGCAAAGCGAATAATACCCTTTCTTTTCGTTTTCGTAATGATGGGACGATCAGGGAAAGGGTGATGGGGTTATTATGCATTTACGATATAGAGTATGTATAGCTTGGTACATGATATGAATATCTACGAGAAGCTTTTGGTGTTGGATAGTCATTGGTCTACTTGGTACCCTCCCATGCGTAAAAGAGAGACTCATGCTTATCCGAATAGCCTAGTGCAGTTCTAAAATTAAGGTAGACGGGCTTTGCGTGTGAGGTACAAGTACGTATGTATGTATCGGATCCTAGATTAGGACTACTACTAGCATGTTTTTCTTTCTTAATGTAGCGATAGTAAGCATCTATAGGCTTGTAAATATACTATGTAGTTAGGTTATTAATATAGTACACTAAGGGGAGGGGGGCGTTTAAGGTGTAGCTCTATATGGGCATGGCGGTGTTATTGTGGATCGCGACTTTGATGTTAGTAGGACGGAATAGTGGGTGGAGTGTGTTAGTAGATATTGTGCCGTGGTTGTGTGGGATGGTGGAAAGATTGACATAGTTGGTTGATTGAGTAGTATGTTAGATTGTATTGCTCATTATTCCTATATACCATGAAGCTAATAGATGGTATCGATGTTGTTCTGATACTTCTGGCGGGGAACACAATCTCGCCTTGCTTATGGTCATGGGTGTGTTGATGCTGACTGGGACGAGGCTCTCTTTAGTGTTATACCTTTTGCAGTAGGAAGTCTTGTAATTGAAGCGCCGAGGACTTTTATATTGCTGTCCAATAGCGTTAAACTAACAAAATGGAAGATATAAGAACCAATGAATGTGGCACCATAGTGTAGATATAAAGGCGGAAGAGCGAATACATCGGCGACTATCTGTCCAAGGCTGGAAATGCAACAGGGCGTCACTGACCACAGCCGTGCATTTCAGCTGAGGGGTTTGCAGTCAGGTCTCGGCATGAATACTGTCGGAACATGTGACGTTTGACAGAGAAATTGCGAATGTAACGTTAAATCAAGGAATATGTCCTACTATTCGCTTATGATTCGCCTAAAACGAAGTTGTCAAAATACTTTCGAAATCTTGTCGCCCTCCCTAAGAGTTTCAGCTGAGGAACTCGTGGACAGGTCTCGACATTTGTATGGAAGGATGCGGGGGCGGATAGGAACCGACGCTCGCTATTGGCCCTCTGAGTTACACTACATAAAGTAGCATTAATTACAACTGCATGGTTTATCATCAGGATCGTCTTATCATCACAACTCAGCTACCTTTTTCAATAACACGTGCATATAGTGGTGACATTGAGGCTCTGCCTAGCTGACGAATTCGTAAAAGTGCGTTTTGAATACTAGATAAAGCGGTGCCTTTGAGGGTTACGAGTCACAGACTTGTTGTTTATATTTTGTTTCTCGTTGAAAGCAAGTCTGTGTCCGTTTCTTCCTGGAACTGCTATTGCGGCAATTGCCAACGAAAAGAATGTTTACACGTACGTTCAAACTTACCGAGGGGTTGTGGTTGAGATACAAGGGCAGTTGAAGAAGGTGCGAGGTGATAAAGACATCTACCCGGGTACTACGAACATGAATAATGTCGCTCCTTGCCAGGAGGGTAGTCTGCCAACAATCAGAACTCCGAAATTGTTCACCCCTTTAGCAGCAGCTCGCATCGGATCTACAAGGGTTCGTGAATAGCGTTCTATATTCAGTGGCACAGCTCCGCTGATTAGAAGATAGTTTTTGTTCTACGTTGATGAAAACAACATGGTCCGCGGCGTCCAGTCCACCGATACTCCACAGCCTCCATGGAAAGAAGAACCCAGCCTCTCAGCAATGCAAATTCATTGCGCCCACTACTCCCAACTCGCAGCATCCACCCTTGAGAAAAGCAACGCCCAGACGATATGCCTCTACTACCAGACTGCTAATCAGAACGGGGCCATTCAAATGCTCAGATACTCTAATACGACTGAAAAATGGGATAGCGAGGACACGGAATCCACTCCGACTGTCTTCGATGACCTTTTGCGCGGTACCTCCATTACGGCTCTTCCGATGCGAAGTGGGCTTCATGCTCCCTTAGATAGCCCACTTCCTGTGGTGTATCTCCAATCCAAAACCCTTAAGCTGGCACATTCGCAAGGGAACCGTAAGTAAAGTTTGTGCACGGCCTCAACTCATGACTAACTACGACGTAGAAGTCGAAATAATGAGATCTTTGGGTCTCACCTTCGCCCCCAACACGAGTTTTGCTATCGTCGATGATGGCCATAACCTATGCTTCTTCTACACGTCATCCCATAGCAATCACCTCAAGAGTATTGTCATCAAAGATGGCAAGGCCTCGACGCCTTGGAAGGTAGCGACGCCGACACCGAGAAGTGCTATCGCTGCTGTACGACCGACCAAAGATAGAATCGTCCTGTTTTATCAATCTTTGAACTGTGAGACTGGGAGTGTTGAGCTTGCTAGTATGACGTTCCGTATGGTCTCGACGACATCGGAGACACAGACAAAACCGACGAATCTCTGGCCTGTTTCTCATGCCAAGTTCACAAAGCTTGCATAGGTATTTGATCTTGATCTATTGGTGGTTTGGTGGTTTGGGACTTGAGAAAGAGGGGTAAGAGATCCGTGGAGGATTTGCTTTGGTCGGCAGAATTTCTATCACATTAAAGGGAAAGACTTACTGTAGAAAGATGAAGGCAGCAATATTGCCTTGATAAGGTAGCCAGAAGATCAATACTCATCCATATTTTGAGATACATAGAAAAACGTGACATGCATACACAAACATGACCAACAGCCAACAACCAAGTAGCAAGACACTACTGTACGATGGTCAAAAAAAGTAACATCATTCACTCAGAACAACACAACACTCCCTACAACTCCCTCACCACCTCCTCCCCCTCGCCCTCCAAACATACGGCCCAACCTCCCCCTCCGCCATCCACTCCTCCCCATCATCATCACCCGCCCCCCACATATTATGTCCCCTATCCTCCCCATGCCTCTCATAATCATAAAAATCCCAACCACCCCCCAACGCCTCCCTCTCGCCCCGCCAATAATGATGCCCAACGCCATACCCATCCCTCACACCATGATACCCCGCCCACTCTTGATCATTATACCCAATATCCACCTCCCCAAAATCGTCCTCATACTGCTGTCCATGTTCCCACGCGCGGTTCCGCGGATACGCTGCCGGGCCCGGATATCCGATGTTCCAGCGATCCGGGTCGTAGTCTTGCGGGAAGTAGCGGGGGAACATGGCGTTCGGGTGGTAGGTCCGGAGATCGGGACGCCGGGCTATGGCCATGTCGGAGGGGGAGAAGGAGGATGTAGAGCGGGAACTCGGCGTGCTGCCGCGACGGTAGCGTCCCCATGGGCGTTGCATGTTGAGGGGTCCGCTGGGTCGGCCGAATGTTTGGCGGGGGCCGTAGGAGGGGCTTGGGGAGGAGAGGGAGGAGGAGCTTAGGGAGGAGATGGAGGATTCGGGGCTCCAGCTGTGTCGGTGGGGCCAGGGTGCCATTTTGGATGGGGTTGTGGTGGGGTTTTGGACTTGGTTGGTGCTGGGTGGGGCTTATAGGGGAGCTTCTTTTAGATTTGTGTTGGAAGTTTTGGAAGTTTTGGAGGGTTTCTGGGGATTTATGATTGAGCGTGGGGAGGTGTAGGTAGGCACTCATGTGTTGTGATGTCGACATTGGAAGTATACGCGTGATGTGGCAAATCCGCGTATATCGATTTTACGCAACGTTGCTGTTCGAACTTGGATTTACTTGTTGTGTTGCTTCGTGGAGGATGACCTGGCATAGTCTCTTCGATGATGTTCTAACACCTTTCTATGACGACGGGCTTGAAGAGGGCGGAAGTGCGGTTTTATAGTCTATTGTGTCACTGAACACTCATGTAAGATGTCCTGTGAATCGTGTAAATTAGACACCGATCTTACATGCATGCTGCGAATACCGCAGTGGTAGTATTCTCAACGAGATGCTTTGGCAACGAAAATGGGAGATGTGTATTAGTAAACAGAAATCGACAACTGAAAGGATATATCAAGACCTTCGATAGACAACTCGTTATACAAAAGGTTACGACATGTCTTAATAGCGTATATTCCTACCAAAACAAGGCCTACCATCGACTCCCCCGTTCACAATAAGGCCCCTCACTATCACCATAATCCCAACCCTAATTCCAACTACCAGCCTGATCATCCCCCTCCTTAAAACAACGACCTAACGCCCTATCTCCATACTGCTGATTATACATATACTAAAATTTCCCCTTCGTGACAACCTAATCCTTAAACCGCGTCTGGCAAGTGTGGGTTTTGGAAAATGGCGGCCGCGGGGGAAGGATTTGGGGTCTAGTTGGGATTGGTTGCGGTAGGGGTAGCTGAGGGCGGGGAAGTTGTTGTTGTAGGCGGCGTAGGCGGCGTAGTTGTTGTAGTCGTTGTAGTCCTCGTAATGATCACGTCTACGTTAAAGCCGTGTGCCGTGTGCTGTATGTCAATTTTTTTTTGGTTAGTGCTTTTTATTAGCCTTGATGGTATTTTGTTCTTCTGTGTGTGAGAAGATCAAGATTTTAGGTTGTGATGTGAAGTGTTGTGGTTCAGGCTGACTTGAGGGATACTATAAGAGATATATCAAGGGATGAATAGGTGATGGTTTCGACGTGGAGAATAGTGGGTTGGCCTGTATAGTCTCCCTACTACGTCTATCGGCATTCACAGTAAGCTCCTTCGTCAAAGGATGACGTGCGCAAAAGTGGACACGGCATCGCGTTCCGTGGCCGAGAAGACATGGCGGAAAATTTCCGACTCGCACGACCGGAAATAACAATAATAGATACTCGACATCGATATGTATGGACGCGTGTACCACCGGGTTGTCAGCCGATTTTGCGTCACGTGATCGGTTTTGCGCCTAGCTACATTGGTATTAGAGGTCACGTGCCGTAAAATCGGCTGACAACCCGGTGGTAGTTCCACAGAGATGGCTCTCAAGTAGCATGGAAAGTGGGCTGCAAGGCCTGTGTAGCAGAGCAACCAAATACTAGCTACAACCTCAAGAAATCTTAAAATACCTAACTCTTTACAATTAAGAAGCTTAATAATTATCTTCAAGCTTTAAAATACTTTTATAAATGCTATTTAAGCAGTAATTTGTAGGGTAAAAGCATTTTAGATGGCGTTGGCGCACAGGCCTTACAGCCCACTTTCCATGCTACTTGAGAGGATGGATGGGGTTGTTGTAAGCGCCACCAAGGTTCGGCAAGCCGAGCCGGGCCGGCAGCAAACTGTGGCTTGGCGTGTGGCTGTGGCTGTGGCTTGGCTGTGGCTTGGCGTGTGGCTGTGGCTGAAGGGTCAAGAACCGCAAAAGGCATTTCATCGTCATCATCCATCATCGATGGCCTTGAAATCCACTGGGCCGAAACGCATCCTGTAAAGGCCAACTAATTTCTTCGTAACTTGGAAATGGCTTCCTTCAATAATAGTCCTGCGTGACAGCAAAGCGATATTTCCAAGGAAGTGGCGGCAAATCAAATGCCGAAATTTCCGTTCGCCTCTGCGATCGAACGACCTACTGTAGCTGCATCTCCGCTCCCAACAATCACCTGCACTTTCGCCCTGATCGCCTTTTTCTCGACCAGACAACCATGATGCCTCGCGACATAATATAATACACCATAACAGCCTCACGCTCCTAGCAGTACTCGTCTAAGTGACCTCGGCCACCCCGGCGCGGATCAGTCACCGAAATGCCTTGGTGTACCCCACGACGAGCTATTCCATTTGCAGTCGTCTCACTCGGCCTGCTCCTCTTCTGGTTTAGCCGCTTCGATGCTCCTAAACAGCATATCCAGAACCTCAGTGCTCTCTACCACGATGCAGTGCTCAGAGCGGGGCGCCCACCCTTCTTTCCCGGAGTGGCGAAACCGCCAGGGTCAAAATATTCGCGCACCCTGGTCGTCGCAAAGACGGAAGAGGAGGATGTGCGATGGATTGAAGAAGAGCTGCCGGATCTGAACAAGGCCATCTATGTGGTCGATAAGCCGAGTGAGGAGTTCAAAGTGCCCAAGAACAAGGGCAATGAAGCGATGGTGTATTTGACCTATATCATCGACCACTACAGCAATCTCCCCGATACCGTCATCTTTGTTCATGCCCACAGTGAAACGTGGCATAACAATATTCTCCTCGATCTCAGCATGGGCACGACGGTGCAAAGACTCAGCGACGACCGCGTCATGCGGCAAGGATACATGAATCTGCGCTGCCATCTTAAGCCTGGGTGTCCAAACTGGATCCACCTTGATCGCGCAGAAGTGGATTTCGACGAAAAGAAGAAGTCCGAGGAGAAGCACTTCAGTCCCGAGTTGTTCCTCGAGCTCTTCCCTGGACACAGGCCGCCACCGGTCCTCTCACAACCTTGCTGCGGACAGTTTGCCGCGAGCAGGGAGAGAATAAGAGACAATCCCAAAGCATTGTACATGCATCTTCGGGACTGGCTACTGAAGACGGACCTCAGCGACAGAGATTCAGGGCGTGTGCTAGAGTACACGTGGCAGTACCTCTTCACGCGCAACGCCGAGCATTGCCCCTCTATAAACGCATGCTATTGCGATGGGTATGGGGTGTGCTTTGGCAACGGGACCAAGCTGGAGGCATGGCTAGAAAAGTACAAGAAGAAGACGCTAGTGGACGAGGAAATGGGTATCGCGAAGAGGAGGGGCGATAGCCTGGCTATCATTGCGGAGATTGAGAGTAGGAGAGGGGCGCTGGAAGAGGAATTGGAGAGTGAGAAGGAGGAGGCTTATAAGCGAGGCGAGAACGAGAAGTATCGGGCACTGGAGCGGGAGCGGGAGCCCAAGTACGGGTACGAGTGAGACCTACATTTCTACATGCTGAGGGGATACACGGATTGGTAATTTTAATGTCGACGCTTCTGTACTCTCATTGGGGGTCGGAAAAGGATCCATGGGGAGGAGGTTTCCAGGGGTTAAGCATACAGTTTTGGAGTATGGGTTACACAAGGCAACATTTATAGGGGAGGGTAGCATTTCCTATAGCCGCATATACGAATAATGTTTAGCAACGCATGGTGGTATTGTAGTCTTGCGTCGAAGTTCCCACTCTCCGAATGCATGCAGGCAGGCGCGCACGGACCCACACTATCCGGTTCCACGATTGCACCGCTCCGTCATCGACTTCAACTTCATGTCTACAATTTGCACTCCACCACAATGCTTGGTTCGATAACAAGCATGCAAGTTCAATTATCGTAGCACTAACAGAACGAGAAAGGGTCATGACATTTCGGCCTTTACAGGGCGGAAGGGCGGCCCTACTGACTCAACACAGGCTTAAAAGCCCATCTCCATCCCCAAGCTGATATGTACAGAAATCATATATTCGTCCCATCAAATTGGCGCCTCCAAAAATGGCATGGGCCTCTGTAGCCAGTCAGAAGATCCCAAAAGCGTCCCAAAAGACGGCCATCAAGCCCCCGTCCCCGGTCTCAACCCCTCCCGCGACCAGCGCCCTAGCTTCGCCCCCATATAAACCCCAACGGCATCCAGTAGCATTCGTGTCTGGCTACATCGACATCACGCCCGAGCAGTTCTTGCCCCGCAAGCACGAGGGGACGCCAGCCGGACGTGGATAGCAGGTACCAGAAGGAGGGTTGCAACGTACGGGTGATCCAGGGCTATCACGCTGAGCGGGATGCTGCCATGACTGCCGGCAGCGACTGCGACGTGCTTTGGGTCAGAGGAAAGACAGAGACGGCTGCCCTTTATGGCAGTAAGTACAGGCCTGGGCGAATCTGCGGTACGCAGAAGAACATGGACGGGAGGCTACTTCAGGCGCAGTGAACAAGTACTTCGGCATATTTCAAGCGCGTTTAGATGAACTGGACGCTTACCGGGCTCCAGCTCGATCGTCTTCCGGATGGACAAGGCATCTGCGGAGATGGATGCAGACACGCGCGCAAATACAGGCAACCCTGCGCTACTCCCTGCTTCGGCCCTGGCGCCGTTGGACGGTCTAGGTCGTTGTCGACGGTCCTTCTTGCACCCTCTCTTTGCAGGCTGCATACCACTTCCAAGACACAGATATGCACACGCACTTCCTCGCGCATGAATGGATACCACAGTTGAGCTCGTTATCTTATTTCCCTCCAAAATGCCCAATCACCACCTCTGGACGTCGCCTTCCGCATTCGTCTTACTGCTCCTTCCCGTCAGGGCTAAACTCGGTTAGCGCCCAGGTACTTCACCACACTTACAACCTCTCAAGTATTTTTCCCTCTGCTATTGCATTTGCCTCATCGCACATCCTTTTGCCGTCGTCTGCCTTCGGTGGAGCTAGCAATTCTCCTTCTTGTTGAGGCTCTTGGCTTTGCGCCTCGGCGTTCTGCCATGACCGGACAGCTTCACATGCTGTGCCATGCTCAGTCATGTGCTTCTTCCACAACTCTCCGATAAGGTGCATGCGCTTCAATCTACGACCCCGGCCCAGGTAGTATCACAAATCTGAACGGCATTTGTAACGTGGCTTCACCTCCCCGCCTTCTTCGCCGTTACATCTAGCTCTCTGTCTACCCTTGGCTGCCCCCGGATGTGGCTTCGTGTGCTCGTTCACGCGCAGCCGGACTACTCTATACGCACCAATTCTCCGAGTACCTCGTACATCTTTTCCTATGGCGGCTGCAGCCCTAGAGCTCTCCAATGAGCGTGACTCGACTTTCGGTATGCCCGTGCCCAAGAGGTACCTGCAGCCCGTACCACTCATCGCCATGGCTGCATCACAACACATCATATCCGCTAAACCCGGCAGCCTCCTTACGGCCTGGATGACAGCTATCCGAGGTCCTCTGACCTTATCGAGATTACTGGAATATGCACATGGGCTTCCTTGCCACACAACAATGTACCCATACTACTGCTCAAACAGCGCGATTAGGGAAAAGCATGGGCGAGTAAGGACTACATACATTTCGGATCTGTCTCCTCTATGCTGGCTCGCACATCACTGGCTCGCTTGCCGGTTCGTCATTTTAACCGCACCATTCCAGATCGACCCGCCTACCCATACACCCCATCCACTGTCAGTGGGCCGGCCATTACTCTATTCGGGAACGCCGAGCCCTGTCCATCTTGAAGATCAGCGTTCACGCTATACGACCACACGACATACTGCGAGGCACTTACTACGCGCGTCAAAGACATAGAGTCGTGCGCACGCTGCGAGGTGTTATCAAGCCCCTGGTCGAAGGTCGCGCGAAAATATCACGGCGCAGAGCAGTTTGCAACATACTCGACTACTTTGGGTTCCCATTGCTGATGTTGAACCAGTCGTCCAAACGTGGTGATGGTGGGTATGCGTGGAGGGAGATGACCGTGAATGACTGTGAACTGCTGGACTAATCTACATGCCCATACCTGGAGCGCAGCTGGCAAAGGTCTCACAAATTTGCCTGCCAGGTGTGTGCTCCTCTTGATTGTTGGCGGTAGAGCGCGTTCACAGTAAATGAAAACCCGAGTTTACGCGCATTGACCATCCATATACGGCAATGTTGGAGTTGCACAGGTTATTTGCCTGTATCATCCGATCAGATGTATATACAATCGCCCTTTATTCGTACATCCCGCGCTCCTGGTTCAGCTGGCCCGCATCTTGTTATTACCTTCCTGGAGGGGTTTCGTTTACATCCCAGCGGTTACATCTCGTCAGGCCCGGTGCATGCTGCAGTTCAACCCTCCTCTTCAGTAGAGTCTAACTACATCTACTGACATCCATTGTGAGTCTGGCGCCGAGGTGACTCTTGGACGCCTTACGTGACATATCCTCCTCACGAGATCTTGTATAAATAGCCCGCATATCACATTCTACTATATATTACATTGGCATCACGGCTGCTACTTCTCAAATCCTTCATTCACGACTGTACATTCTCAGTTACCATGCGTCTCTCAAGCCTTGCGGCTCTTCTTCCTTTCACAGGACTCGCAACCGCAGCAGTCCTCCCTACGCGCGCTGAAAATACTACCCAAGCTGCCGTTACCGGGTACAGGAATGTGGCGTATTTTGTCAACTGGGTAGGTTGCACTGTAGCACCTTTCTACAACCCTTCCATCGAAGCTAAGCACCAACATTAGGCCATTTACGCCCGCAACTTCAATCCACAGGATCTCCCTGCATCCCAACTGACTCACGTGCTCTACGCCTTCGCCAATGTGCAGGCCGATGGAACAGTGTACCTCACCGACACCTGGTCCGACACCGACAAACACTACCCCACTGATTCGTGGTCCGATACGGGCAATAACGCGTACGGCTGTTCGAAACAGCTTTATATCTTGAAGAAGGCGAATCGCAAGCTAAAGGTTCTGCTTTCCATTGGTGGCTGGACGTATTCGGCCAACTTCGCTACGCCGGCGAGTACGGCGGCGGGACGGTCGAAGTTTGCAAGCAGCGCGATTACAATTCTTCAGAATTTGGGTTTCGATGGGCTGGACATCGATTGGGAGTATCCTGCCGGTAAGTCAAAGTCAAAGATCATCACGTGACCCATCCCCTTTCACATCCTTTCATATCCTTTCACATTAGATTAACCTGAAATTTGTAGACGCAACCCAGGCCGAAAACATGGTCCTCCTACTACAAGAAATCCGCAGCCAGCTCGACGCCTATAGCAAAGAACACGCACCCAACAGTCACCTTCTCCTCACCGTCGCCTCCCCCGCCGGCCCCACAAACTACGAAAAACTCAAACTCGCCGACATGGACAAGTACCTCGATTTCTGGAACCTGATGGCCTACGACTACTCGGGCTCCTGGGACACGAATGCCGGCCACGACGCGAACTACAACCCCTCGACCTCGAACCCGACATCCACACCCTTCAACACCAAACAAGCCATCGACTACTACGCCAGCGCCGGCGTCCCGAAAAACAAAATCGTGCTCGGTATGCCGCTCTATGGCCGCGCTTTTCAAAATACGGACGGTCCTGGGAAACCGTTTAGTGGCGTCGGGGAGGGCACGTGGGAGAAGGGCGTTTACGATTATAAAGTCTTGCCCCAGACTGGCGCGGTGGTGAGTCAGGATCTGGACCTTTTGGCTAGTTGGAGCTATGATGCCGGGCAGAAGTTTATGGTTAGTTATGATACGCCGGGGATTGTGGAGAGGAAGGCGGCGCTGGTTAAGAGTGAGGGGTTGGGTGGGGGTATGTGGTGGGAGAGTTCGGGGGATAGGAGTGGGGAGGGGAGTTTGATTGGTACTGTAAGTTTTCTTTTTTTCTGTTTTTCGCGTTCTTTTGGCACTGGGAGGGGAGGTGGTTTAGTGCTTGCTTTACTGACTTTTTTTGCCCCTTTTAGTATGTTACTGCTATTGGTGGGGTCGGTGCTTTGGATTCTACGGATAATCTTCTTAGCTATCCGCTGTCTATTTATAACAATATTAGGAACAATTCGGTGTAGAGATGTTGTGGGGAAGCTCGATGCGCTTTAGGGTTTGAGGGGTTTGAAGGGTTTTGGGGAGTGTTGTGCTTTGTTCTTGTTCATTCATTTATGGTGGGAATGGTGGGGGAAGGGGAGGGGATGGATTTCTTTTTTTGATACCATGGTTTGTGTTTTTGGTCTTTGAAGTTTTTTGTTATTTCCTTCATTTTCTGTTCTTTGAGTTTCTGAGCTTTACTTTTTGTACATATTGATTTTAGTTTTACTTTATGGTTTTGTTCCGGCGGTGGTAGCGTGCTTGGGAATGTTTACCAATTGATTTTCGTTTTCGTTGTTTTCGTTTCTTCTATGTACGTTTGTTGGAGGGATTTTGGTGGGGATGTGTTGAGGAGGGAGGAGGGAGGGTTTCATTTAGACTGAGGAGAGAAGGGGAAGGATGAAGGGTGTGGATGGGAATTAGGTGGATGGTTGAAGACGAAGAAGGTATATATATCGCATATCGCAATACGCATTTGAATTTTCTCTTTATGCGTTATAATATTTCGTGAATAGTGAAGCTGGGAGAGGAGAGGTGTTTTGAGAAGAAACATCACGGTATCGGTTAGTGACAGGAATGTGTGTGGGGAGATGTATCGAGTTACTGCGCTGTCGCTGTCACCTGTCACTCACTATTATTGTTGTAACTGTATATCACTTTAGGGGACTTCACTTATATGGTGGGAATATGGGTTGTGTGGTGTATACGTTCACCACCACCACCTCCTCCTCCTCCTTCGTTCTCTAAGCCTCGTAGTCGTGGAATACGTATTATATGTGCTTCCCCCATACTATACCATACCGTACCATAATATCCCCAAAGCCCTCGTAGCTAGACACAAAGGCCTTCTATCCTACGTTACCTACAGAAATGCCCCCCAACACCCCCAAATCCTTCTTAAGCAAGTTCTTCAAGCCAAAGAATCAAACCCATGACCGTCATAATAACGGACATACATCATCACACTCTACCCACACATCTCCTACATATTCCTCATACTCTGGAACCCCTTCTTCTCGTACCTCGTATCGTGCCTCATCGCGCTCTAGGAATGGGGGTCGTGGTGAGAGGGAGAGGAAGAAGACGGAGTACAAGTTTCGGAGTAATATTGCGGGGTTGAGAGGGTTGTATGAACGGAGAGAGGGGGTTTCGGATTGTATTAATGCGGGGAATCTTGCGAAGGTACCGAAGGCGAAGTTTAGTTGGGAGGAGGGGAGGTGGGGAGCGCCGGTGGATGGGAGGGGTGGGGGTCAGGGTCGTGGGAAGGTGGAATAGGAGATGAGGGGGGGTAGGGGTGTTTATTGCGATGGTTTGGGAAATACATGTGGTACTGAATATTAATGTTGTTTTCTATGTGTTTGTTAGAGTGTTGGAGAGTAAGGAACGGAGTCTGGTTCCTCATTGGTGCTCGCGATGCGCTTTGCTTGACGTCATTGGCTTCGAACCTCGGCCATGTCGTGATGTCGTGGGGTAGCGCGAACACTATAAATCCGTAAGATGTTCTGTCCCGACAGCGACAAGTGTCGATTTACACATTTTCTCGAGGGGCACAGCGTTTCACACTTTCCAACACCAATTGCAGTTGTATCCCCACCATGTCTTCGCCAGAAAAACCAATACTATTCCGCTACCCCGGCTCCGTCTTTTCAGACCGAGTACTATGGTACCTCTGGCTCCGCGGCATCCCCTACGATGAATGCGTAACTCTCCTCCCATCACATCCCTTTCCCTCCCCATAATCCCCCTAGAACAAAGCAACCAACACTCAAAAAGATCCAACCCCACGTAATGCCCCGCCCCGACCTCTCCGCCCTCTCCATCGCCTACCGTCGCATGCCCCTAATGGCCATTGGGAAAGACATCCTAATCGACTCCCGGCTAATCATCGCCCACCTCGAATCCCTCTACCCCGACAGCCCACTCTCCCCTACCTCCCCCTCCGACCACGGTCTCCGCGCCCTTTTCGAAAACTTCGGCATCGATGGCGGCCTGTTTGCTCGCTGTGTCCAACTCCTGCCCTATTGGAACCCGGGAGGGTTCTTGCAGGACGAGGTGTTTCTGGATGATAGGGAGAGGTTGATGGGGATGCGGTTCACTGTTGAGGGCATGGAGAAGAATCGTCCGGATGGCGTGCAGCATTTACGACAGGTGTTTGAGTTGTTTGAGACTACGTTTCTGGAAGATGGGAGGAGGTGGGTGCTTGGTGGGGAAGGTCCGAGCTTGGCGGATTTGGATGCTGGTTGGCCGTTGTGTTGGCTGGTGGAGGATCCGTTGATGAAAGGGGCGTTGCCGCGGGAGATGGTGAATGAGGAGGTTTATCCACGGACGTTTGCTTGGGTCAGGAGATTTATGGGGGAGGTGGAGCGGATGAAGGGGGAGGTGGGTAATGTGGGGAGGTTGGAGGGGAGGGAGGTGGTGGAGAGGGTGTTTGGGGCGGAGAAGGTGGGTGAGACGGAGTTTCTTGAGGGTGATGCGCTGGGTTTATCGAGGGGAGATGAGGTTGAGGTTTTTCCTTCGGATTATGGTCAGGCGCATAAAGATCGTGGTGCGGTTGTTGGACTTACGACAAAGAAGATTGTTATTCGCAATGCAAAGGGTTTGCATCTCCATTTCCCGCGATGGAATTTCCGGATCAATAAGATCGCTGCTTCGATCCCGGCATCGGTGACGGCAGCAGCATCTCCCAAGCCTCCGAAGATGCTCCTCATCTACCACAACGGATCTTCATATACGCGCAAAGTGTATATGCACGCTCTCGAACTTGGTCTAGCCGAACGCATCTCTCTTCAGAAGGTTGTCGTGTGTCCGATTCCGATTCCCGGATGGAGCGACAATAACGAAGAGGTCGCAGTGTATAACCCTATGGCGAAGATTCCGTGTCTCGTTCCCGAAGACGTACCCGATGGCATCTTCGATTCGCGTATCATCTGCGAGTATCTGAGCAGTCTAGCTCCGACGCAAGAAACGAAAGATAAACGATACTGGCAAATGCGGACTCTGCATGCCTGCGCAGATGGCATTATGGACGCTGCAGTTCTCATCACATACGAGACGTACATTCGAAAAAAACGTGGTTTGGTTTTTGATGAGTGGATCGAGGGACAGAGGGCTAAGATATTGCGCGGTCTAGATCGCTTTGAAGTTACAGCTGGAGAACGTATTTTGAAAACACCGGTGGAAGGGAAGACAGCTTCGGTAGACGAGATTGCTGTCGCGGTTGCGACCGCTGTGACAGAGAGTATGCCGTACCTTGGTGTGGAATGGAGGGAGGGAAGGCCGAAGTTGGTGGAGTGGATGAAAGCGTGGGAGGGGAGGAAGAGCTTTGTCGAGACTACCCCGGATAAGGAGTGGGGTGATGTGGATGTCAAAAGTACTTCGGATATCTGGGATGTTATGAGGCAGAAATTGTAAGAAAGTGACGTTTCTCGTTGATTTGGGTACGGATATCTCCCCATGGTGGAGAACCGGTCAGCTCACTGCTTACTGAGCCGAGTATACTACACCGCACCTTTGTAAATACCCACCACGAGAGGCAAGGCGCGTGGGGGATGGTACGTTTGTAATAATTACGCTTCCGATGGTTCATAAATCGTCCGAAAATAATATCGGGACCGGCGATGCTGCGCGCCCGTCTTGTGCCCGTTATCCCGACAAGTCCTTCGTCGACGAAGTATAAAGGTGCTCTAAGCCATTACCTTGACTCACCAATATCATCACCACCCCATCCCACACCAAACCCCCCAATCATCCAAACCAATGCCTCCTAAAAAGACAGCCTTCCTCTTCATCCCCGGCGCATGGTGCCCAGCCTACTTCTTCCACAAAGTAACCGAAAAACTACAAGCCCAAGGCTACACAGCACAAGCTCTAGACCTCCCCTCCATCGGCAAAAAAGCCACCACTCCAGGTCTCCAAGACGACATCGCCTATGTCCGCAGCGCAGCTACCGCGCTCCTCGATGCTGGAAAAGACCTCGTCATCGTCGGGAACTCGTATGGCGGCTTCGTTACCCTCGAGTCTGCAAAAACCTTGGTTAAATCTGCCCGCGACCACGTCGTAGGTGGTGGTGAATTAAAACACCTCATCCTGATCTCTTCCTTTTGCGCCGAGGTAGGTGATACGATGAAAGCCCTCGCTACAGATGCTCCGCTGCCCGCCTCCCCGGGCGAGGATCCTTGGATCGAGCCCGTGCCGGGGGAGATGAATTATAGGTTCTTGTGCGGTTCGTTGTCGGAGGAGGAGGGTTTGCGGTATGGGAATATGGTTAGGGCGCAGTGTGTTAGGCCTATGTTTGAACCGTTGACTTTTGCGGCGTATGAGGTTGTGGAGACTACGGTGGTGGTTGGGGGGAGGGATTGCGCGCTTAGACCGGAGGTTCAGGAGAAGAGCTTTAGGAGCGCTGTGGAGAGGGGAGTGGAGGGGTTGAGGTTGGTGGTGTTGGCGGAGGGGGATCATTGTTTGATGTTGGGTTTGCCGGATGAGGTTGTGGGGGTATGTGTTGGGGTTGGGGGAGTGTAGATGGGGTGTTGGAATGGGATGGAAGATGTTTAGGGAGGGCATGTGATTCGTCGGTGTCACCGACGTAGAGTCCTTTTGCTGGAAGTACTGCTTGAGTTGTCAATCAATCATGTTTTTCCATTTTTCAGAGCCTCTTTCTAATACGAGATACATTGAGAGTTGAAGAAGGAGATAGTGAATGACGTGGAGATCCATTCTCCTGCTCTATAGCACAGTTGGTAGTAGCCGATGCCTTTTGCCTTTATATTCCGAGCTGTACGGGTTCCCTATCACGAACTGGTGAAGATGGTCAAGTGATATTAGAGCGATGACGTGAATGTGTTTGAAAGACAACAATGACAGAAACGTGGGGAACTACAGAGGAAAGTATGCCGAGGTCCACCAAAAACGTAGCGTGTCCCTTATCGATACCCCAACCCAGTCCCTCCCCTCCCATCCCATCTCGCAACCCAAACTCAACAACATCTCACCAATCACAGACCTCAGCCTTACAGCAAGCTCAATCAGTGCTTGTCTCGAGGAAACACCAGTCCGAGTGGCTAGGTTTCGCGGGGGCTGCTGAAACAGTTATGACCCACTTCAGACAGCCGGCTCCCCAGATATCGCTGCGTATCGTGCGTCGTTCCTGTTGCACTGTCACACGTGGAATGTGCTATTTCATGTCCAACGATGATGCTTGGTGCTGCTGTCTAGTTTCTATCTTATACAGATACGCGGGGAAGGGCGCAGAAAGGCTCACGATGGATAGTGGTAAGTGGTCTTTCGCTTGGGGAACTGCCCCATCTCGAACTAACTAACCTTTTCAGTCGCGTGATATTTATTCGTGGATCGATGGCTTGACCGACACCCCCATCAAATTAAAGGAGGGCTCGTTAGCGGTGTTATTGCTCGCAACCAAAGGGCCTTTAACAGAGGCTTATGCCGAAGCCGCGTTTCAAATACCAATGCGAACACCACCGCAGTCGTGCCGTTAAGCTGATAACACGCAATAGGAGATAAGTAGATGTGAACAAACTTATGACATTACGCGATGTTGAACAGGTCCGGTCCAGATCCCCACAGTTGGTTCAGTATTAGCCTCAAGATTTCCATATCCACGGGTTCACGTTTCAATACCTGTCTCATCATATCGTCTCCCTCGAAGCTTGTTCTATCAACAATGCTTCCCTTCCAGGCATCTTCCCGACGAAAGATGTCTCGTAACATTACGACAGCTCAGGCAGTCCCACATACGTCGAGCTCCCAGTGGGCGCCACAGGTCTCGGTATCACTATGCAAGGAGAGCCTACACACGAACAGTCGTCCCCGGATCGGCAATCATGCTTTGCTATCTCGTCGCACCTTTAACGGTGCCTCCGTCAGTGAAGGTGAGTTCCCGCACGTGGGCGGTCACTGATAAGGATGAAGCATCAGTGAACCTGCCCAGACCGGCTAGGTGGATACCGAACGAATTCGCCATCTGTTCATACATGATGTGCTCGGTCCATTGAATAGCCTTAATCCAACTCTTTCATTCCTTCTCCGATGCGAGCTGGGCTCATTCCTTCTATAAGTACACTCTTTTAATCCCGACTACACGGTCTTGGGCCGGATCCCGAGGCAGGTTTTTCTTTGCAATGGTCGAACTGAACGAGAAGAGGGGGTCTGCCTCCTCGAGCATTCTTACGCGGAGATCCAACCCTTTGGTTGCTCTGGAGAGGCGTTTAACAAGATGGGACCTTAACTTGCCTGAAAGCGAGTGGAGCTCAATTCGCAGTTTTGACAAAGACTCCGGCTCCATACAGAAAGACGGCGATTCCGTTTACACAGACGACGTACTCTTGCGCAAGGATACCGAGCCCGGACAAGATGAGAAGGCTATCGCTACCGTCTCAGAGTTGGAGATGGAGAATTCTCCATACGAGGAAGTTCGTGCTGCGGTACCCAACACTGACACAGACATGCCGTGCAACACCATCAGGGCTTGGACCCTGGGGATGTTGATGTCTTTCTTTGGTGCGGCGGTCAACACCATCTTCTCGCTCAGGAATCCAGTCATCGGCATCGGTGTCATTGTCGCTCAAGTAAGTAGACCTCGACTTGTAAATGTGACTAGATTAACGGTGACAGCTCATTGCCTACGTACTCGGTAATGCATGGGCCCGGTATCTACCTTCTAAGCAACATACCACATTCGGTGTCCAATGGAACATCAACCCGGGCCCATTCAATGTCAAAGAACACGCTCTCATCGTCGTCATGGCTAACGTGTCTTTCGGCGTTGCGTACGCGACTGACATTATTCTGGCACAAAAGATCTTTTACAAGCAGGATTTCGGCGTCCCCTTCCAACTGCTTCTGACAATTACGACATCCAGTATTGGCTATGGCATCGCGGGAATAATGCGACGCTTCCTGGTATACCCCGCTGCCATGATCTGGCCTAGCAACTTGGTCAGTGTCAGCTTATTGCACGCGATGCACGAAAAGGACGAAGACAGGGACCCCACTGTTTTCGGTGGCAATATGTCGAGGTATAAGTGGTTTGGCATCGTATTCGCTGTGTCCTATCTGTACTACTGGATCCCTGGCTTCTTTGCGCAGGTGAGATGATTGCTCGAATACACTCTATCTTGTTAATAACACTTTGCAGTTTCTCAGCATCTTCGTGTTCGTCACGTGGATCTTCCCGCAAAATCCTGTGGTCAATCAAGTGTTTGGAGGTACATCAGGCCTTGGCCTAATTCCTTTGACGTTCGACTGGACGACCATTACTGGGTTCACAGGCAACCCGATGATCCCCCCGTGGCACGCTATTGCCAACACTATGATTGGAATCATCATCTTCTACATCTTCGGATCGCTCGGGCTACACTACAGTGGTGCTTGGTATGCCCCATTTCTGCCAATGAGGTATATATCCCTTTCCTTGTATAGAGTTTTCGAGCTAATGCGACTAAGCGATTCGACAACGTACGACAACATGGGCGTCAAGTACAATACTTCGCGTGTGACGACTCCACAGCTCACATTAAACGAACAAGCATACAAGGAGTACTCTCCTCTCTTCATGTCTACTACCTTCGCTCTGAGCTACGGTCTTTCGTTCGCTACCATTTCCTCTGTAGTTGTTTACACCTGGCTAAACTACGGATCCCTCATCGTCAACCAGTTTAAGAACTCTCAATCCGAAGAGCCCGACATCCACGCCAAGCTGATGAGGAAGTACAAGGAAGCTCCTGAATGGTGGTATGGCGCTCTCTTTGTTATCATGTTCATTCTTTCCCTCGTCACTGTTCTTGCCTATCCAACGGAGTTCACATGGTGGGCGTTTCTTATCGCCATTGCTTTTTCGACTGTCATGGCTCTACCCATTGGTATTATCCAAGCTATCACTAATCTCCAGATCGGGTTGAACGTTATTACTGAGTTCATCATGGGCTACATGCAGCCCGGAAAGCCTCTCGCGCTGATGATGTTCAAGACATATGGATACATTACGGCGAGCAGCGCACTCAGCTTTGTGGGCGATCTCAAATTCGGTCATTACATGAAGATCCCGCCACGGACCATGTTTGCTGCACAGGTTGCTGCTACAACACTATCATGTTTCATACAAGTTGGTAAGTGCATCGATGACACGCTCCTATCTATCGCTAACGCGTCTCCCAGCCGTTCTCAACTTCGCCCTCGGCAACATCGAAGACATTTGCGAAACTACCCAAAAGCAGCGCTTCTCATGCCCAGGAGGCCGTGTCTTCTTCTCTGCCTCCGTAATCTGGGGTCTCCTCGGCCCCCAACGCATGTTCAGCCCCGGCCAGATCTACTCTGTACTGCTTCTCTTCTTTCCCCTCGGCGCCATAGTTACACTTATCCTGCACTTTGCCGGCAAGAAGGTCAAGCCCCTACGCTACGCCATGGCACCACTCATCTTTGGCGGCGGCCAAGGCATCCCCCCAGCATCCCCGCTCAACTTTTTGTCCTGGGGGATTGTGGGCTTCGTGTTCCAGAAATACATCCGCACGAGGAACTTCAGGTGGTGGTCGCGCTTGAATTATATTACGGCTGTCGGGCTCGATACTGGGTTGGCGATTTCGACGTTGACTATCTTTCTCATCTTTACGATCAATAAAATTGATCCGCCCCAGTGGTGGTGAGTACCCTTCCTGGTTTAGTGCAGGATGAGAAGCTGACGTTTTTATAGGGGCAATACTGTCGTCTCGACGACTATGGACACCATGAATACTGCGGTGCAGAAGCCGCTTCCACAGGGCCAGACGTTTGGTCCCACGGTTTGGTAAGGACATGTCTTGGTAATGGTATATCGTAATAGGTCGCGGTGTTTCTGTCGCTACTGGGGTACGTGCTAGTTAATCTTCGTAAAAATTACATTAATCTCACTCATTCCACCATCACTATCTACCTCCCCTCCGGCATCTTATTCCCGAGCTTATACCCCGTCTTCTCCACCGCCTTCCTATAACTGTCCAACCCCTCACACTTCCCCAACCACGCCCTAATATTCGGCCACGCATCCACCCCCTTCCCCTGCGTACCCAGCTCCGTCTTGAAAATAAACTCGAGACTAAACTGCATCATCGTATCCGCAGCCGTAACATCCTTCCCACACAAAAACCCACCACTGGACTGCACGAGCTCCGTCTCGAGCCACTCAAGATCCTTTTGCACGTTGATGGAGAGCCCAGATTCGGTTTCGGAGAGAATGGTGGGATTGCCGGATTTTGGCATGTTCCACCGCACGTATGTGATGGCGAGGGCATGGAGCATGAAGGTTGCTTCGGCGGCGTGGATCCATTGGAGTACTTTGACTCTCCCTTCCCCCTTGCTGGGAAGCAGGTTGTGCGATTCGTCGTATGTGTCGCAGAGGTATCTGTATGGCCATTAGCATTCTTTCCCTCCCCCCCACCTCCTCATCTCCACGCTTCTTCTTTTCCCTTTCCACCCTCCGCAAACTCCCCCATCCCAAACAACAACGCAGAACAAAAATACCTACTCCGTAATCGCCCCACTCTCGTAAACCGTCAACTCCCCATCCTGCAGCGATGGCGCTTTTCCCAGCGGATTCCCTGTCCCGGCTTTAAAATCATCTGGCGCTTTCATGGTCGCGAGACGATCGGCGAATTTTACGGTGTAGGGCTGGTTCAGGAGTTCGAGGAGCCAGGCTATGCGGATGCTGCGCGAGGCTTGGAGGAAGTGGAGGGTTATTGGAGGCATGATCCGGGAGGTCGTTTGTTACGGGGAATGGTTGGGAATCTCGGATAGACAGGTAGGCAGTACAGAGTGAAAAGCGCGGAGTAGATGTAATTTGGATTATGAAGGGGAGAGAGGCGCGGTCTTGATGTTTCCGTTTGGAGAAGGCTGGGAAATGTCATTGATGTAATGATTTGAGTTGGTGGGGGAGTCGTGCGGGGAAGGTGGAAGATGGATACGCTATGGACGACGTTCCGATCATGCCGTCCAATCGTTGCTTTCCGGTCGTTAATTGGGATGGGGAGTTCAGGAACGCGTTCGTTAGCGTTGCTTGGTGGTTCAGCACTGATCGATCCGGTATAAATTGGGTTTATTCCCGGTACCTTGAACGGAACGACGGCGAGAGATGAATGTGTGTGTCACGTGACTTTGCGATTAATAATATGCATATGTGCGTCTTGTGTTGAACTTGTTCTCGAGACTGTATCCGCGGTTACATCTGCAGTTTAGGATTTATGCTTGAAATGACTGAAATGACATACACAATATCCTTCCAGCACTTACTGGTTTCAGAACTAATGAACCCGTACAACGCCTTTGAAAGGTACTGTATTAATTGCTTAGCAAATGTATGTCTTTAACCATGCAATCGCTAAGCGTCAGAGGAGATCGACGGTTTATTTTACTGCAACGTTAAGCACAGTAAGCTTGGTGCTCAGCAAGTGATCACGACGTGAGATAGTGCGACGAATACCAACTGTCTTCGTACAGGTAGAGTCATCCTTGGGGACGAATATTGCAGTGAAGACGCTCGCGCGCAGCGTTGATCATACTGAAGTCGTACATGCCACAGTAGCATCGGAAAAGGATTACGAAACCACCTTTTCCACGAGACTACCAAACACTCTGACAAATAGACGCATTACCTTCAAATATTCACCTTAGGACCCTCCGGATAAGCTTCATAGAACATACAGTATGTTTCTTTGAAGTTTCGAACGACTCACTCACCTCTCTCGCTACTCTCGAGCTCCTATGGAGTAGAACATGTCTAGGCAGTCACATGTTCAGCCTCATAATGAACATACACTCTTTCCCCGCATCGTGCAACAGCAAAGATCAGACGAAAGGCACTGCAATCTCTAGCCCCCTCGAGCCATTCCGTGTGGTGCAACCATAGTGGCGACAAAAGATGGGATGAAATGCACTGCAATCTCTAGCCCCCTCGACCCATTCCCTACTGTGCAACATAATGGCCACTTTGTGACCACCCAGTGGCAAAAAAGATGGGACGGAAAGCACTGCAATCTCTAGCCCCCTCGAGCCATTCCGTGTGGTGCAACCATAGTGGCGACAAAAGATGGGATGAAATGCACTGCAATCTCTAGCCCCCTCGACCCATTCCCTACAGTGCAACAGAGTGACCACTTGGTGACCACCCAGTGGCAAAAAAGATGGGACGGAAAGCACTGCAATCTCTAGCCCCCTCGAGCCATTCCGTGTGGTGCAACCATAGTGGCGACAAAAGATGGGATGAAATGCACTGCAATCTTTAGCCCGGCCCAGCAGGTAATTCAGTAGCACAGTGTTCTGCTTGCGCCACTCTTTGTTACACCCCCGAGACGCAGGGCTTCATGGCAATGACTGGCCCGGCAAAGCTGTCCACGCCGAGGTTTGACAGTGTTGTTTCTGCGTTACGGAGACTAGCTGAGTGGGGAAAGGAAACTTCTCTTCCGTGCCGGGGTGGCAGTGAGAGTTTGCTGCCAGAGTGGCGCATGTGCGGAGAGGACAAGGCGTGGGGGTGTAAGGTTACCTCAATCTCGTGTACCTTCGATGGTGGTTTAACATTTCAAAGTAATATTTAGCCCAGCTTACCTCAACAACCAAACGTAAAACTATACACTAGTGCAATAAACTAAAGAACACATAATCCAAAATCCTTCCCCAAACTAACCATCTCATCAACCCACATCCCCAACCTCACCACCTACTCTCACTCTCCCCCCTAACCCACCTCTTCCCAAACCCCCTCTTCTCAAACTTACTCAACTTAACCACAAAGACCCCCCGATCAATAGTATTCACAGCCACAAACCCACTCCCAAAGCTAAAATGACTCCAAGTACCAAAATCCCAAATCGCCTCCCCACCCCCAGGCAACACATCATCAGGCGGATAAACATCAAAATACGCAATCTCCTCCACACCCTTCCCCGACGGATCCTTCGGGATAGAACTGACATCCAGCACACGCAAACCAGCTTGATAGTTCGACTGGAAAGTCAGGCCGTTGTGCACGAACTGATTATGATCGACGGAGCGCGTAGTCGACTTGTAAAACCCCGTGTTCTTCGGCGTTTCGAGAGACGTGATGTCGAAGATGTAGGTTACTGGGAAGCCGTCAATGGCGGGGGAGTTGGGGTCGGTTTCCGGGGGTGAGATTGCGCCTTCGTCGAGTTCGTCGTCTAGGAGGAGGTGGGTTTGCCATTTGGGGTCGAGGACCCAGCCTTGGTGCTGTTTTTGTGGGATCAGCCTTTCTGGGGCATCGTGGTGAGGAATGAGGGTAGACTTACCGTGTATGAGGCGCCGACGTAGGGGGTGCGCGAGATGATGGAACCGGCTTGGCCGCCTGTCTTATTCGTGACATCGTAGATGGTGAGTGTGTCCTCGTTGTATCCGTAGCAGATGTCGCGACCGAAGTACTTCTTGTCGGGCCCGCGATATACAATGCACTGCGCATCGTGGACGTAGCCGTCTTGGGGAGAGCAGCCGGGGGAGTAGGGCTTTGTTGGGTCGTCGAGGTTGATGAAGATGAGGCCGGCGGCACAGGTAGTGTTGCGTGGTCTGGCACCGACGGCGACAGCGTAGTTCTTTTCCTCGTTCATTATGATGTTGTGGGATCTTCCGTCAGGAAGGCCTGCATTCGCACTCCATTAGTGTCCCGATACAAACTGCTGAAGAAGTGAGTTAGACTTACCCGTGAACAGCGAGGTAAGATCCTTCTGCGTATCGAACACTACAGGATTTTTAGGATCAACTTTCAGCAACTTCTTCATATCGAAGATCTGCACATAATGCCCCAGACCCTCAGACCCCACAATCAGATAATCCTTCAACACCTTGATCTCACGCCAAATAACTGGGCTTGCTTGCGCAGGTAGCCTCCCCAGATACACCAGCTTTCCCTTTTTCGTAATCTCGGCCAGAGCAGCACCATCAGTCTGCCCGATGGCAATGAACTCGCGGCCTTTGTAAGTCCAACCCCAAGACCCTGAGCCTTCGCCACCATTACTACCGAGTTCTTCGTGCGTCTTGAAGTCGTACATGTCGATATTTTTGCACTTATACGTCTGGTCTGCGTCGCCTTGTACGGCGATAGCGGTTCCGTTGGTGCATTTGATGACGTCTTTGTTAGGACGCTTGGAGGCGAAGTCTGCATACTTTGTTCTGTCGTAGTGGCCGGCGGCTTTGTGTTGTGCCCATGCGGACTGTTTTCTTATAGTTAAAGATAAGTTCTCTAAGATGGTGATCCGTGAGTTATACGTACCTCTTTAGCTTCCATCATCTTGGCCATGACGGCACCGGACGTGTACTCCTGTTTCGAGAACATAGCGCCCTCTACCAGCGGCAGCAGCGCCGTAGCAACGGTCGTGAACCTCATCTTTACGTTACGGGAATAACAGCGACCTCAAGCCTTGGAGGGGGTACGCAATCGCGCTGAGTCGAGTTGACAATACCTCAACAAAAGCAGAGCAATCAAGCCTCACACACCCTTCCCCAGTACGCGAACATCGCCTCCTAATATAGTCCTCACTCCCCAAACGATCGTCATCGGCATAGCATCCGTCGTGCTAATATCCATGACTATCTCGCATCCTCCACATCCTCGCACCCACGTTATCGCAAACCAATCCCATACCTTCCTATCGCAGCATCGCGCAGACAAAAAGCTTAACTTTAGATATAGAAACGGTAGTACTGCATGTCTGGGCATGCTTGAGGAGATCTTGGCATTCATTTGAGGGGTGAAGGTGATTCGGTGGGTAGGAGCTTGGCGCGATAATCGTCAGCATTTGGAGTCGTTGAGCGAGCATGTCCCATGCAGCGGTGAAGAAACAAGAGTGTTCCAAGGCGAAAGGAAGGTTGGTGATCCTGGGATTCGGTATATGTACTACCTTGGTATATTGTGATGATGGGCGAGGGGATGGTACTGGTTTCGAGGTGGTGATCACGAATTGAAAGAAATGACTGAAGCTTTCTTCCCCCACCGTTGTTATTAACATAGAAGGGATCATGTTCCTTTGGCTACTTAACCAATATCCTTCTTGGGAGGATTGGTGTTGTTGATGTACGACCTGAAGTTTAGTTCTGCGATAGAGACCCCGGGGAGCTATCTAGGACAGGAAGGAGCCAAGCCTATTGCGATAACTGCGCTAGCCGGATGTAGACTAGCGTTTGAGCTACAAATGCTTGTAGGTCTCCTGTATCAATTTTACGTCACATAGTGTGCAGAGAATGTAGACGTTTGTATAATTTGAATCTTATTGTTACTTACTCGGCCGCAAGACTCTATCCAACGCATATTGACCTCCCGATGAACTCAGTAATCTCCGCGAGCCAGTATTTCAAAACCTGTAGGGAAGAGTGCAAGCAACTCGTAACTGTACGCCCAATTGATCACAGTGATCTCCGCGAGCCCGCAATTGAAATGATGAAGGTGACATAAAGCCTCCAACTGTACATGTGATCAGACAGGAAAGAAAAATAGACAGAATGCATGGGCCGAGTAGTACGTCCAGTACCGATGATCAATCATCCTGGTAACGACCGTAAAAACGCTGCCTAGCCATATCAACCGTTCGTTCGTTACGAGGGTGTTTTGCCTTGTAGAGAAACGGACGATCTTCATTGTAAACGGCGAACGGGCCTGGCATGGGAAGTTCCTCATCGGAGCCTACATCGTGCAGCCAATTCCTATCTGCCATGGTACTGGAGAACGGAACTGGCATGCGGGTCTTGGCGAAGATGTGCTTGCGATGGTTCCGTGAGAATTGGTCAGGTTGTTTGTCAGCACCTTCCTTCGCCTTCGTTGGCGCCAAACTTACCAAAGGAATACGGAGTTGGGCTATCACCACTCAAGCCTTCAACCGGATCCAGTACATGATTGTCGCGCTCTTCAGTGGTGGGAGGATTGATCGGGAAGACGGGAGACGCAGATTCCCTTGCCACCGTAGCGTTCCTAGAGGTTTGGAGTTGTGGCAGAGACTTCTTGGAGATGGCATCAGGGCGCAATGCGTTCCGCGAGCCAGCGATGCCATTGTCGGTGTTGTAACTATTGGGAGGCAGGAAGTCCTTGTAGGGCTTTGATCTGGGTTTGCGGGGATGAAGTGCTTCGGCGGTGGCTTTCTCCGCTGCTCGAACCTAGAGGTATAGCAAGTTGGTGAATGCAATTCAAGAAGCGGTCGGGACATGTTATCATGGTTCTGGCCGAGCACATGTCCCGAGGATAGGAGAGAATATAACTTACATCGGCATTGTATTTTTCCCTCCGGCGCAACTCGTTGATTTCATGCAAAGCCGTTGGAAGGTCCATGCCTCCATGTTGTGGCTGTACCTGGTTGTGTGCATTGAGCAAATTAGGTGCGATAGAGGGTCTCTCCGACGGCTGGATACTGGGCTTGGGCAGCTGCGCAAGTTGCCGCTGCTTCTCTGCCTGGCCAGAGGTAGAATATTGACCAGCATTGATGGAGCGATTGAACGACTGTCCATGTCCCTGCTGTCGCGGGATTTGTCCATGGATCACAGGAGGTCGAGTGAGAACCTGCACTGCGCGCTGCTGTTTCACTGTCCAGTAAGGCACACCGGGTTCTCGGGAGGTAACAGAGGACCTCACCCCAGGTTGGGCCGAGGCGTGAGAGATCTGAGCCTGTGGGCTGCTGGCGGTAGTAGTGTCATCTGTATTAGAGTTGTAGTGAATGGGATAATGCATATTGGGAGGTGTGTCGGTTTCCTCCGGCGCATCACGGTCGACGTACTTGGTACGCGCCATGACGACTGGATTGCGTGCAGTATTTCGAGGGTGCAGGCGCAGATGAGAAGGGGTGAGGAAGGTGGGGGTCGGTACGCAGTTTTTAAGGCGCGTGTAGCGTTTGTGTTTTGGCAGCCAGGACAATCCGTTGATCGCAGTCACCCATGGTTACGGATATGGATATGCTTGATGCTCTTTCTGCCCCGACTTGACGTGACCTCGAATTACGGCACTTGCCTCACCTCATCAGAATACAACACACAGGCTGTTAGCTATATCGACAGCTGTAACATGGATGTGGAACATTGAGAGAAGGGTAGCGTAGTCAGCATCTACCTACGTACAGGCCCAGCAGAAAGGTGCACGGTAGCTTAGTAACCAAGGTAGCCGCCTATTTATGGCATCCACAGCTGTGGTATCCGAAAGAAGTAACGTATTCTACCCAGCGATCGGGTATAGGTTGCGCCCTGAATAAAAATGGGCGGCACAATGAAAGGTCAATAGAGGCTGAAAGTCTGAAGCTGGGGTGCCGGCAATCTTTACGAAACCCTGCAATACCAGAGATTGAAGCGGGGAAGAAGACCGTCAGATAAAGTTGAGTTGAAGACGGTTGGGATGAAGTTGAGCATTGAAGCAATTTAAAATCCGCGCTTACCACAACCGGCTAGTGCCTTTGGGTCGCCAGCGCCGGGCATATCGGAGTTCATCGTCGTCCCACCTCTCTCCGAACTTCCACTCCTTTATGCGCCACCTAGGTACAACTTCATCTCTGAACCGACTATGGGCCTGGCGTTCGACGGAGTTGGTTTATTCTATCCGAGGTGCAGTCATCCCTACAAAGAGGAAGCTCTGCAGCTACAAATATGACTCAACCCTCCATAACTGGCACCTCTGTTGCGATCGTCTTTCTCTCCCATAACACCATCTTCTCTCAATACTCACAACCAGAAGATCGCCCTTAGCTCACCCTTCTATGATGGCTATGAGACAGGATATCATCGCGGAAATTGAAGCGAATCGTGATTTCTATATCGCATTCCTCCAACGCTTCATCCGAGCCGCCTCCCCCAATCCTCCAGGCAATACGACCGAGGCTGCGCAAGTGATTAGCACGTATCTATCTCAACAAAACGTCGCGTACCAGATCATCGCTCCGCTGGATCATGCGCCAAATGTGGTTGCCGACTTCAAGGGTGACAAAGGCCCAGGCCAGCGCATCATCCTCAATGGTCACATCGATACTTATCCGGTCGAAAAGCCTAGTGATTGGGAACGGGGACCTTACTCTGGTCACAATGACGGAACGATGATTCACGGTCGTGGAGGGGTCGACATGAAAGCTGGTACTGCGGCTTCGGTCATCGCATTCACTTTGCTCCAGAAAAGAGCCGAGTCCATCAAAGGTAGTGTGGCACTCACGGCAGTATCCGATGAAGAGACTGGAGGAAGGTACGGCACACGATACCTCCTTGAGAACTTTGGGGACCCATCACCCTGGCTCGGCGACTGCATGTTGAATGGGGAACCTGGGGGTATTGAGTCGATCCGTTTTGGCGAAAAGGGGACGCTTCGAATCACGTTCACCATCAAGACGGAAGGAAACAACGGCGCGTACACTTTCATTAGTCGTGGCGCCAACGTAATTGCAGCCCAACTTATCACCCAGCTGCTCAATATTGAGGAAATCGAACCCGAACTTCCAGATGAGTTACGCCGGCACTTCGCCTCCGAACGAGCACGCAAAGTAGCAGACGAAATCATGGGTAATGGAGCGTCCGACGCGTTACTCAAACCTACCGTGAATATCGGCGTCATTCACGGAGGAGTCAAGGTGAATACAATCCCGCAGGAATGCGTCTTCGAAGCAGACATCCGCTTGCCTATCGGCCTTGTCGCAAAGACCATTCTAGCGAAGATAGACCAATACCTTCAAGGATTCCCCGAGGCATCGTACATCGTGCAAGGTGCTGCTAGTAACCCTGCGAATTACTGCACAAAAGACCATCCTTTTGTCGACTGCATGACGAAGTGTGCTGAAGAAGTGACTGGCATTATCCCCGTAATGCTCACTGGATTGGGAGGAACCGATTGCAAGTTCTATCGCTATCGCGGCATTCCGACATACGTGTATGGTCCGTCTCCGAGAGGCATGGGTGCGAGCGGAGAGGCTGTCTCAATTGAAGAGTTTCTCGCCCTGATCAAGACACATACACTAGCTGTATGGGATTATTTGGGCGAAGCTGACAGCTAGCGTTGTGGATAACAACTACCCTATCGTACGTTCAGATAATTTGTGCGTAATAAACATCTGCACCACGCTTTTGTCATAACGACAATGTCAACTCCTTCGGTACTGTTTACAGAGTTTGCTCCAGTTTATTTCTCCCATGCTTCCACCTTTTCTGACAATACGAGGTAGTCTTAGACAACTTGAGAAATACAACTTCCTCACCTGTGGAGGAAATTACAGGAAACCCTCGAATAAGGGTAATGGTGCGAATAGTAATCAATATACAGTGAGAAAGGGCCAGAGCACGTTACTCGTTTTTGGTTCACTCTTTATGAGTCTTCGAAGTGGGGGCATCCGATTTTGATACAAATGTCACTAACCGGTTGTCGTTGGCTTGCTATTCCGATCGTTTGACTCATAGCCACATGGGGAAAATGGCCCACACCTCTTGGCTGCTCACGACCGAGCAGGGATTTGACGCAATGCAACATATCAGGCAACAGTCTTCGACCATGTGTATATAAACTGCATGTCCTCCCTTTCGGCGATATTTCCTACTCTTATTCTCGTCTCTCGAATATAACTCAGTCGCCTTTTCTCGGCAAATACCGCATCGTTAGTGCAAGGGCATTGTTGACCATGGGGATCTATCGTCATGTTTGCGGTTGCTACTTCATTGATCCGGATCAGCGTAGGTCGTCTCAGCGCATATATCTGCCACAAGTCAAACTAGATGCGCACACTACGATCCTCTCAACGGCCTCACGGACGGTACTGAAGCAGACCTTCGTGAACACCTCCAAAGAGAAGGCACTCGATGAAATCAGGTGAGCTTGTTCCCTGGCGTAGGTATATCACTATCTGATCCTTGTTAGGTACACGTTCCCGCTATTCGATGGCGTCAGTATTGTAGACTTCGCCTGCCGTATCGGCTCGCGTACAATCTACGGTCTCGTAAAAGAGAAAGGCGAAGCACGGCAAACATACCAAGAAGCCAAGAAGCGTGGCGAGAAAGCAGCACTTCTCGAAGAATTACCAGATGCTGCAGACGTATTCACCACTTCGGTCAGCAATATCCCCGCTGGCGAAACTATCAATGTCACCATCACGTATGTTCAGGAACTCAAACATGATGCCGAGGTGGATGGTGTGCGGCTCACAGTTCCTACATTGGTGGCACCGCGCTATGGATATTATCCTGGAGACCTTATGGACGCGTCGCCGGTTAATATCTCTGGGGGTATCTCGCTCACGGTAGATGTGAGCATGAATGGTGCTCCTATCAAGAAGATTTTGTCCCCTTCACATACGATCGAGGTCAGCCTTGGGAGTCTTTCGACGAGTAGCGCGGATGACGAAGCTTCGATGTCCAAGGCATCGGCGACATTGGCCCTTGGCACCACTGAGTTGGAGAAAGACTTCGTTCTCCAAACAGTTGCCAAAGACGTCGGCGTTCCACAGGCAATTCTCGAAACCCATCCTACGCTTCCGAACCAGCGCGCTCTCATGACTACGCTCGTCCCCAAGTTCAACCTCAAGTCACAAAAACCGGAAATCATCTTTATAGCCGATCGATCGGGGAGTATGGATAGTAATATACCTACACTGATTTCTGCGCTCAAGATCTTTCTGAAGAGCATTCCGATTGGATGCATGTTCAACATCTGCTCATTCGGGAATTCCCCTAAGTTGTTATGGGATAAGAGCCAGGTATATGATCAGAGAACCCTTGCCGAGGCTACCAGACACGTCGAGAGTTTTGATGCTGATTTGGGTGGGACGGAAACACTCAAGGCTGTCCAGGTACGTTAGCCCGCTCATCGCGTCGACGCGTTATTGCGAATCAAACTCTTATATCCGTCTTTCACGGCGTTCGATAGTAATGTCTTGAGCAAACTGTACTAACTTCGTGACCGGAACATAGGCATGCATCGAGGCACGGCACAAAGGTATGTCTACCGAACTCATGCTCCTCACCGATGGCGACTTCTGGGCACAACAACAAATATTTGAATATGTTTCGGAAGAAACGAAGAGTGGTGATGTAAGAGTTTTCCCAATTGGAATCGGCAATGCTGTTTCGAGCGCGCTCATCGAGGGCATTGCTCGTGCGGGGCGGGGGTTCGCTCAGATGGTCGCCAAAAATGAGAAGATGGATCAGAAGATTGTTCGCATGCTCAAAGGTGCACTGACCCCTCACATTATGGACTATCGTCTAGAGGTCAAGTACCAGGACGATAGCGTTGATAGCGTTGCTGACAGTCTGAACCTTCGACGTCGTTTTGATGATATCGAGACAGAGCAGGCCAAGCATCCGGACTCTGAAGTAAAACCTATCTCACTTTACGATCCTGAAGCGAAGGAAGAACACCCCAAGGAAAACGAATGGAAAAATATCTTCGCCGGCTTACCGGAACTGAGTCGTCCAAAGATCTTGCAAGCGCCGCATGAGATGCCGGCCCTTTATCCATTCAATCGCTCCTGTGTATACCTGCTTTTGTCACCAGAGACTTCACATCTAAAACCGAAGACAGTAATCCTGAAGGGTATGTACAGTACATTAAACCCTATTACACGTTGTTTGTTAACATGGAACCTGCGATTAGGCACTTCTCCCCAAGGTCCATTGCAACTAGAAATTCCCGTCGAGATTCGGAAAGAGCCAGATCAGATAATCCATCAACTTGCAGCGCGCAAGGCGACGGAAGAACTCGAAGAAGGTCGCGGCTGGGTCTCCGATCTTCGCCTTGACTCCGGAGATGGTGGTATGATGAAAGAGAAGCGTCCGGGACAGTTTTCACTACTGCAGCGTCGCGAAGCAGTGCGACTTGGTATAGAGTTCCAGGTCGGTGGAAGGTACTGTTCTTTTGTGGCAGTGGAAGCGAATGAAGGTGAAATCGCGGAGAAGCGGAAGAAGGCGCTTCAAGCATCGATGGATGGAGAGACCACAGTTGATGACGGTGATTTGGAGGACTTATATCAGCCAGGTACGTCTCATGGGAGTGCGAAGAGTGATGGTGGACAGTCCGAAGATGACTTCTATGTGGTTGTCAAGTCAGCGAAGAAGAGGAGTACCAATTCTGGATTTGCGTATCGAATGATAAACAGTGACGGATCCAGTTCTCCAGGTACGAACCCCCAGACACCTGATACTCCAGGATATATCAACCGTTCTAGGTCTTACATACCTAAAGTATCTACAGCTGGAAGACCAAACACCGGCGGAAACAGTCCTCGCAAGATATTAGCAAACAGTCCAATGCGAGCAAGCCGGCCTAGCTCCGCCGTTTCCTCGACTACTGTCTCTGCTAAAAACGACGACCATAATGATGATCAGGAGGACAGTGACACATCACCTCAGCATCAACCAAAGCGAAGAAAACGATTTGCTGACAATTTCATCAACGTAGAAGCCTCAGTAGACGAAGAAGAGTGTGAAGAATCCGATGATGACATGGCCTTTGGTCTTTTTGATGGTGAGTCAAAGAGTTCGAGATTAGCACCTTCTGGTGATGCCATCCACCGGCTATACCTACAAGAAATGCAATGGTCTTACATCACATGCAGGTCCGTCATTGTCACAAACACAGACAGTCACCTCGATACCTCAGCCTGAACCAGGATTTGTACCGGAACTGAAGGAAACGGGTACCCTACTCCAGCGACTCATCGCACTCCAGGCCTTCGATGGCTCGTGGCCGAATATTGAGAATCTGCCTTACGGAGATATGGGTGTCAAGAAGGATGATGTACGCGCTGTTATTAAAAAGATCAAGAAATACGGCGGGGGTGAGAGCGTCCTCGAGGTGTTCGTTTGCACAGTCCTTGTTGTTATGTTTCTAGAGAAGAAGATGTCTGATGAGCAGGAGACGTGGGAACTAGTGGTGGACAAAGCGAGGGATTTTATCGAGGGCCTGGATGCTGATATTGGTGGGAATTTGTTGCAGGAATCTTGGTACTGTCTAGAAAAGGTATTGTAGGTTAGTTACGATGGATGTGGATTGGATTGGAGGAGATGCATCTCTCGCTACCTACGGAATCCCCCAGTATTCATTCTTCCCTCCGACACAGTTCATCCATTTCGGAATTAAAACGAACCACAAACTCCATCCCAACGCTTCCTCCACTCACAAATACCTTGTTCCTCGGATACATTTCCCTCCCCAACATCCTGATTGGCCAACCCACTCCCACCCCATCAATTCATCGTTACGCTCGCCAAACATGAAACATGGCACGACCGAGGCCCGTCAACACAGCAATCTATCCGGATCGACCACCATTCCCCATCCGTGCATATAGCCGAAAGTGTGGGGAGATCTCGATGCCTTAATTTTCCGACGAAACCTTGCGCATAAAGAAAGGAAAATGTTTGGGCTGGTGTGCTGGAAGGGGACTGGATGGGCTGGGGTGAGTGGGAGATGAGTGGCTTGCTTGGTGTTTGTTTCATGAGGATTTGCGGGCTTGGTGGGGAGATGAGGAAGGTGGGTGGGATGCTTGGATGTGTATAAAGAGGGAATGGTTGTTGGTATCGTGGGTTTTTACTGCACTTTACTATCGCTTCGGTTGTGTTCTGTCTTTGACTCGTTCGTGCGGAGAACTTCCATTCATTCATTCAGTCAGCTTCCTTCGAAAATGAGGTTCTACACACCGACTTCTGTTGCCCTCCTAGCTGGTCTGAGTAACGCTCGACCTATGCCACAGTTCTCGCTCCCTTCGATCGATCTTGGCGGGTTATTGTCTTCCTTCCCACAGCCAACGGGTGGTTCTGGTTCTGGTTTGGGGTCCGGATCCGGTTCTTGGTTCGACATAGGCGACTTATTTCCCCCCCTTCCGAAACCTACAGGTGGTTCGGACTTCAGTGTCCCTTCGTTAGGAGGCGTTTTACCTCCTTCGCTTCCAACTGGTGGTATAGGTTCTGGTGGAAGTGGTTTCCCTTCCCTCGCTCTCCCTACGGCGACTAGTGGCCTCGGTTTTGGGGGACTCGGTGAACCCACTGATGTTGTCGCTCTTGCTAGCAGCACCGCGAAAGTCACTGTCACGGCAACATCGTCATCGGGTACCAATGCCACGCAACCTACCGCGGGAGCTGGAGCGGGTTCCGTGGGAAGCGATTGTACCGCACAGTCCACCAAGGGAGGCAGCACAGAGAACGGTATCACGGACAAGAACTGCTGCACTGGCTTGACTGTCATATTCGCCCGGGGAACCAGTGAGCCGGGGAATGTGGGCATTATCGCAGGACCAAAGATGTTTGCAAGTTTGAGGAGTAAGGTCAGTGCTGGGGTTACGATTCAAGGGGTTGATTATCCTGCCGATGCCGCTGTAAGTCTGAATCCACCTTTCCGAATTCCCGAATGCGAAAGGCGATAAGCATGAGGATTATGAGATTGATACTCAGACAGGGTAACGCGAACCTCGGAGCCTCGGGTGGTCCGGCTCTAGCATCATCTATCAAGGCCGCGCAATCGCAATGCCCAGAGACCAAAATTGTCGTTTCTGGGTACTCGCAAGGTGCCATGGTCGTCCATAACGCTTTCAGTGCGCAAGGTGTCTCTTCGGCTGATGTAGTTGGTGCCGTTCTCTTTGGTGACCCACTCAAGACGCAGAAAGTGGGTGACCTAGCGACGGATAAGGTCAAGGAGTTCTGCGCTACCACAGATTCTATATGCGGGACAGGAGGTAATCCGCAGGGCGGTCATACTAGTTATGGGAGTGTGGGCGAGGAGGCGGCGACGTGGGTAATTTCTGCAGCGAATTTGGCTTGAAAGGATGGATATAATGAGCACTTAGTCGGACAATCTAGTTTTTGTGTTCATACATGTGTTGAAATATTTTGTCGTTAAGAAAGTTGTTGTTAGGGGTTAGTCGCCTTTGATAGTACGAAGCCATAATACTCGAAGCTATCGCCGCCACCGAGGGTCTCCATCTGCATATCCCACTCACTATTTCGATTGAGTATTGGCTTGACAAAGTGAGGTTGTCGATAAGTGATGTACAAGAACACACCGTCATCTTTCAGGACTCGCTGAATCTACTCATTATCAACATCGATGTTTGCATACTCTTACTCGATGAAGTCCTTACCTCTTTCATATACTTCCCAGTGTTATCCATGACCTCATCCGGTGGGCTCCACGGGCTTCCATGAATCATAGCGTCAAGCGTCCCTTTATCGAAAGCGACGTCCACGGATTTGGAGGAAATAGACGGCATATCTCGCACGTCACCGACAGACCAATTCACACCCTCATGAGCTGCATGACGAGACTTCATGAGGTCGACGACCACGGAAGAAAAATCGACGCATAATTGGTTGTTGTAGCCTCGTTTGAGAAGATCGTACGGTATAGTCTATTCCAATTATCACCTGACTCTACACCAAAACAAGCCCCCTGTTGAACAGTGGTGGACTTACACTATCACCACTCCCCAAATGCAAAATCTTTGGACTCGATTCTGGCTTCCTTGGGCCTAGCAAATGCTTCTCGAAAAATGCCTCCAGGGACTGAAAATCTCGAAACCATTCATGTGTGGGCTTCTCGTCGTTCGCTTTGGAGTACCGTTCGTCCCAGAACTCGGCATGGCCGAGAGCTGCGGCTTCGGCTGCTGAGGTCATTGTCAATGTGTACCGATGTAGTATATTTTGTCGCGTCGCTGTCGGAGTGGAAATAAGGTGGGAAAACTAGGGAGCGGGGCGACATGGTCCGTGCACCAACCGTCTCTCATCATTTTCTCCGCATCGTGATATTTGGTTACTTTGGAAGGTGAACACTTCTTACTATGCCGAAAGTACCTATGAAGGAGCTTTCCGTGTTGGTACACTGTGAAGACATGGAAGAGATGAAATTCCTTTTGACATATCTCAGAGCTCCACGACGGTATTCATGAGGTTCAGGCATCTATCTAACCATGGCAAACCCAATCATCATTTACTCCTAGTCTTAAAGCGTCCATATGATCATGTATGTGTTTGTCGTAATACTAATGGGGCGTATTAGAAGTTGCACGGTTGACACTCTTCCATCTGCATGGGGAAGACCAACACCCATATGCGTAATTAGGTTGAAATATGGAACTTCCAATTGCCACGGCAAGTGTAGCATGAGCGGCAACGATATCACGTGTTATGAGGCCTCTCGACACCACATTAATCTAATCAGGAACTGACTGCATCTCATCTGAACGGAGCCGAAAAATTACTTCACTAGGTGACAAGGGAAGGCGAAACTGAGATACTTCGCATCCTACTCAGTCAATCTCACACATTTCACCCTTGTCAGTAATTTTAGACATTAGCACTGACATCACCACAGTATTCGAATTCCCAGCCCAGGACTCCGGACGCAATACGAAGCGTTTTGGAAATAGCTGTCTAGCCCTTCCCAGCCACAAAAACTAATCGAGCCCACAAGACAAAATCCGTTCAAATATATCCCGCCTCGATGCCACGCGCAAACTACTCTATCCTCGTGGGTAGGGCGACAGCCTAGACCGTCGTCGTGTGATACGCATACACGACCAGGGGCATCTCAGCCTTCCTAATGCGGCAACCTACTATGTGCCAGATGTTACTCGCCCCACGAAGCGAATCGGCAAACAAGCAGGTCTTGCATTTGTATGGATTTGCCTTTCCCGTCCCAATATCAGACGTGTTATTACATTATTCGCGTGGTGGAGCCGCGTGCGCAGTATGTTACAAGCATGCCGCTGATAAGAAGACGGCTCGGGCGATATCTTACTCCATGGGCAACCTTTGTCTGTGGGAGGGGCTCGACATGCTAGTAAAATGGTTCGCATGGTTGACGCGCGTGAACAGTAGTTCGCTGCTGGGTGTCGCCGAGGGGAGGGAGTACATGTCGGAGTTGCCTGTTCGATGGCAATTTTCTTCGTTTCCGTTATCATCATCTCCCCATCTGTAGTATTCACATGCGTCTTTTTGCCTTTTACATGATGGCATACAGATGTCTGCTGAACGTTAGACAGGCGCATGGTCTAGGGGAAAGTATATTAAGGACTGCGAGATGGCCTGGAAATTGTTCGTGTTCATTTAGTCTGTACCGAAGTTGGCTACGCACAAGATGAAGTCTCATTACTATCTTTGTCTGGCTTTGTTGCATGAAATTAGTACTGCTATTCCTGTTGATGTGCGTCTAACGACTTCTGCGCCGGATGGATCGGTCGTTGATTGGATCCCTTTCCATTCTCAGGTTGCCGATGGTATGATTCCACGATCTCGTTCCCACAAAGTGTACATCACCCCTTTGGATGAACTTTACTGAATTTGAAATACTAGGCAACATCTCAGCCGCCCCTCCTCTACCTGAGATTGTCCTCTCGGCTACCGAGAGAAACACGACTACTCCGCATCCCTACTCCGCCCAGATCGGTCCCGAGGGCACAATCCCAGTGCTCCGAAGTACCGGCCAGTCCATGACCAAGTCCCCACCTCCCGGTTTCCAGACCGGCAACGATGCTACCAAACGGGGAGTTGGAGATCACTGGTACGCGTCGTCATCCCAACAAGTCGCGAACCACGGCGGCTCGGCGACATACTCCTTGTACAAGGCCTGGACAGAGAGCGGAGCCGACTTCTCACTCCTCCAAACCGCCATCACCAGAGGCAACGTGCCCAAGCCGGGCGACAACTCGCAGCTCGTAGGCCAAACCATCGAGGCAGGCTGGATCAACTACCCGAACCAATTCTCCGCACCCCACTTCTTCATCTACTTCACCACCGACGGCTACTCCTCCAACGCCGATTACAAGGGCGGATGGAACCGCGATGTAGCGGGCTGGGTACAAGTCGACACTACTATCTACCCGGGAGTTTCGTTCTCGCCGCTCTCCCAACGCGGGGGTACGCAGACCGATCTTAAGATCCAATGGCTTCTTCACCAGGGTAACTGGTGGCTCTATGTGCTCGATCGATGGGTTGGGTATTATCCGGGGAGTCTGTTCGGTGCTAATACGGATGCTTCGAAGTCGCTTCAGACTGAGGCTTCTAATGTGTTTTACTATGGCGAGATCTATGACAGTCATCCGCAGCTTACTAAGACGGATATGGGGAGTGGGAATTGGCCGGAAACCGGCTGGGGGAATAGTGGGTATATTCGCAATATGGTGTATACGGATACTTCGGGTGCGGATAAAGCGTAAGTGACTCCTTTTCATTACGGCGCCTTAACTAGATTTGTCGGGAAGGGTTGGAGACAATGTATATCGATATGACTCTAGATGAGCATTGCTAACTGTGCTTTAGGTATGACGGAAGCAAGTCTGTTATCGTTAGCGATACGAATCGGTACCGTTTAAGCCCTAGCTGGAACAGTGGCAGCTCGTGGGGGAGCTATTTCTATCTCGGTGGTCCGGGTGCAGGCGGTGTCGTTGATGGGTAGATGGTTTTGTATATATATTGTCTCCTTTTTATTGGGTACATTTAAACGATGGAGTAATGAAAGATGGCAGACTTATGGCTACAAGTCAGCGATCTTCGATTGTATAGACGGCTTCTCCTAGCTTCATAGACATTGTTCGCATCTAGATGCTCAACCTTTCCCACCGTACTTCCCAACCAAGCTCTTCATGATACTAACCGACCCGCTCCGATACCCTCCCCCGAACATTGCATAATGGTTGAGATGATGATACAACTCGTACAGGCGCACCCTATCATCGTACTCGCTGACCGGTTCCGTCTTGGGGACGAGGTTATGATACTCCTTCAAAAAGGTTCCGCCAAATCCACCGAACATTTTCATAATACCCAGCTCGAACTCGCTATGTGCATAACATGCACTCGAGTCGTAAACTACATCCTCAGGGTCCCCGTCATTGGTGCCAATGATACCTACGGATGCATTTCCACTCCACAGGTCGCCATGGACAACGACTGGCGTGATCGGCTCCCCATTGTTAAGATGTGAAGGAGAGAGGAGACGAGGAACCACCTCCGAAGCTGTGGTTTCGACGAGGGAATGCAATTCTTTGTCTACGCCGTTATTCTCTTCTGCTCGTTTCAATATAAATCGCAATCGATTGTTGGCGTAGAAGTCGTCCCAGGTACTTTTGTAGCTGTTGTCTTGCGCCATGTCGCCACAGCATGTGGTTTCTGGGAACCCAAACATTGGCTTGTCGTAGCCGTCAGGCGTGGGCGCGGGTGTGGTATGGAGTTTCGCAAGTTTGGCTGGGAGGGTGGATTTGCGGGCCGAACGTGCTGTCAGGTGTAGGTAGTCGGTGACAAGGAAAGATGTCGATGATGAGGAGCTGAAATGGCCATGGCCGAAGGATTGGGGACATAGAGACGGGACAGCGGCGTGTATGGCGGATAGAGAGGCGTGCTCGCCTGTATCACGTTAGACGTTGCGCTTGGTAGTAGCAGAAACATAATCTATCAAACCTTTAAACATGACATCAGCGTCTTCTCCCTTGCCGGTCTTCATAAAGAAGCATTTTTCAGTCCCGTCGCTGAGCCGAGATATGATCTTTGATGTTGACGCCGAGCTACATCCTCCCCCACCCGCAGAAGAGACAGTAGTACTCTCCGGGTCGAGGTTCAGTAACTTGATGACGGCAGTGTCGAGCTTCATGGCAGATTGAATATTATGCTTTCGTACCTTTGTCAACATTTATCATCGAAGCCATGTTCTTGCACGCGTGTTGGAGCTCTCGATTGATGCGCTGATGACGTCAGTCTCGCTTAGACTTCCCGTCCAAGCTTCCCCACTCCAACGTCGTCTCGTCTCGCACCTGACCACCACCAATGAATATCCATTACCACAAGCCCTACGTCTCTCCAAATGCCGGTATGGATGGGAGATTGCTTTCTCCGATGGATTACGAGCGCCATTTGCCTGTCAGGCAGCCTTGATTCATTTGGACGAACAAACAACGCTGCAAAACCAAAGGCCAAATCCACCACATTCCTAGACCATCGAGGGTACCATATGAGGTATCTCTGTCGGTTGCAAACATAAAGCTATAGTTCGCGGTAGAGGAAAGTTCAATTACCAGTACATGATGATGAACATCCAAGATACGTTCATATCAACGCCCGACACCAAAGAACCCAACTCAGTGAGACCACGATATTGGGACCAGGGTATTGCCTATCAGATGACTGAAAGACGAATATAAAGCTACCATCACTCCCACATTTCAGGCACAAGGCAAGCTTAGTCCTAAGGGATTGGATACGTTGTATTGATTAATGACATAAGAGATATTAAGACAAGCTCTCCATGTCCCCAGTCTCCCTGACGCAACAGCCTGAAAAACGCCAGCAGAGTTCAAAGATGATGTGAAACTAGGTTGCTAATTGTTGGGATGCGTTCCTGCATTGGCTCTGCTCACTGACCACGTCAGGAGCAGGTTCGTAGCCCTCGCCTCGTACCGGCTGCAGGATCCGTCTTCGAGGACCTTCCTACGAATGGTTAGCTTACACAGAGAGGGGACTCACCTGGAGTTAGAGCACCGCATCTCAACTACTGGAGCAACCTACGGGAGGAGGGGGGTGGGCAGAACGCAAGACGCAAAACGCAGCCAGAACGAAAACAGACTAGGGTAGACAGTTATGGAACGCGACTGGGCATGGTTGCGGAACGCGGCAGAAAGCAAAAATGACAAGACGCGGTTGATAAGCAGGTGTAGAATGTGGGAGGGGGTGAAGAACGCGGCAGATGGTGCAAAACGCAACAAATGTGGAACGCAATAAAGGCTGTTGAAAGTGCCGTAGGATGGGAGGGGGGCCCTTGAAGGACGCGGCGGGGGAGGCCGACTCCGAAAATAACGGCGGGTGAGGCCGGTTCCGAGGATAGAACGCAGCAGATGGTGTGGAACGCAACTTACAGAACGCAGAAGCAGCGGAGAGGAGAGGGGGCGGACATCCCCCGTAGTTGCATCGCAGCGGTTATACAGACCTAAAGCACCCCCACGGCTTTTCACGCGTAGCCACGCCTGGTTGCTGCTAAACTTCCCCTATAACCGCGGCCCTGTTAATTACAGGGAGGACGCTATTCTGACAAAAGACGAGAGGGGACGCCCAATACACGAAGTGGTTTCGCCGTGGGGGTGTCTAGGCTGCTGAGATGGGTGGCGGTTGCGTTTCTGCGTCGGCTCTGTTCACTGCTCGGCAGGAACAGGTTCGTAGCCCTCACCGTGTACAGGTGCAGAATCCGTCTTCGAGGGCCGAGCCGCGGAACGATGGTGATGGTGGGGTTGAAGAACGGGACTGGAGCGATGAAAAAGGTGGAAGTGAGGTTGAGCGAAGGTTGAAGGTGGGCTGCAGGATTATAAGTAAAAGGCAGACGGTGCGCTAGTTTACGCGCTAGTCCTTTGGCGGGTGAATGCGTTTGCAGACTCTAGGTAAAGGCATCACGCGTCGAGAAAATTTTGTCGATTAGTCGATTGCAGCAGCGAGCGTCTCTCAACCACCGTATAGTCGCCGAGGCATCGCCAAAGCTTTTTCCACAACGAAGGCTGGTCACGGACTATTGCAACATCCTATATCGGCCTACGGCAGCATACGAGAAATGTCGCCATCCACTCCGTCCCGCCTTCTGGCGCTGCCTGTGGAGCTATTGAATCAGGTCATTGGAGAGGTACGTAGCTACTCGTAGCGCAGTGGTACATGATTCTTACGCTCAATCCGCAAAGCTTTCTCGGAATGATCTTATCGCCCTTCTTCAGGTATGCAAGGAATTTCACTCCGCTTGTCTTCCTTTTATCTTCGTCGATGTAACGCCGCTACGAGTTGACCGATTGTCACACGAACTACTAGATCGTCTCCAAGAACAGCGACTGAAGACCAGGTCTCTCGTGCTCCATTACAACACAAGCCCTGACATTCTCGCGCACAACGACAGAACGGCGTACGGAAATAGCTACAGGAAGCTAGATATTGTCTTCTGCATCTATGAGAATATCACGCAGCTCAAGACTATCGCCTTTACACGTACAAGTTGTCTGGATACCTTATTCTACCAAAGGTTCCAACGTTTCATCGAGACGCAGTCCCTACTGAAGACGCTAGCTCTCCCGCGACTTCTAGTGACCCGGACCTCTACAATTGCGAATGGTAGGGCACCCATCGACGCGATTATACGAGCCACCCGTACTTCCCAGGAACCCAAACAACAATCGAGCCTGGCCGTGTACGTTCGTGAGGGTAGCGATATGCACACATCACGTAATCTCACTAACCGACATGGTCACATCGTATCCGACGTGTGCCTTTTTGGCGAGTGCCTCTTCGACAATAGCCTCTTTGACGCGAACTCGTTCGACGAGTGGGATGGTATCTGTCTTGGCCTCGGAATCACACGGCCAATCACTCAGCCGAGGGTACAGCTGCACAACCTCAACGCCAATGCTCTTCATATCATCGACTCTCGCACTCTTCTATCTCTGGGGATATTCCATACAGTTCATGACCACATAGGCCCTTACTCACCTGACCGCGAAGAGTCGTTCTTCAAGGATCTCATCCAGAAGAAGGCTGAAGCAGGGAACTGTGACCTACAAGAATTCTTGTACAAGCAGGATATATGTAGAAATGGACAAAGGCCGGTGCATATAACAGAGGCCATGCTCATGGAACTATTATCCGCCGTCGGGAACATGAGGGTCCTGTGTTTCCACCAGCGCCCAGTCTTCGTCCGTGGCATGGCGGAGTTTGCTTGCCTTCATGCTAATACACTCGAGGTCTTTTCGTGGCGCTGTGGTGAAGATGACGTTCGAATTGCGGACATTGTAGCGTTATCAGAGGCCTGCCCGAATATTGTATCGCTTGGTTTGACCTGGAATACTGCCCTTGTTCCTCGAAAGGTCCCCTACCATGGTTCGCGGTTAACTAGAAGGGATTACAGGGCCAAGGCCAACAGGTTCGTCGTAAGTACAGTCAGATTAACTCCACCTATGTCTAGTTTATTGAAGTATAGCTAATCAAAGTCCAGAGTGCATTGAAAGGACTCCGGAAATTGACCACTTTGTGCCTATTCACACGAGCCTATGAGGGTGAAGTATCGTCAACACCGAGCGACGCCTTCCAAGATGCGATGGAGTATCTCGCCGGTGCCGCATATGCGTCGGGTATCTCTTCTTTAAAGACTATCCACATCGTTCACCGTAGCCAGACCCACATGGACTCACGGATGTTCAAACCTGCAGTCTCTTTTCGTGTCCGCGCTCACCGTGTCGACAGCTCTGAAATCCTCTTCGACACAAGCGTCTCAATCATCGAGAACCTTCCACTGACCGCAAAACAGCTACTCCAATCTCTAGGCGGAGGTCACGAATGTCTGATGAAGGACTTTGAATCATCAGACATCGGATATCTATTCCCTTCCTTCCAAGAGCTCGTCAACGTCTCGAGGGAGGAGGAATTAGGTCCCCGACCCCACCTCAGGAAAGCATTAAACATCAAGAGTATTAGCGATATCAGGAGCACAAAGACGCCCAATGTTCGCAAACGTCCTGTCCGTGCCGAACCTTCTACTAACCAACCACGGCCTGGTAAGAAGTCGAAGCCACCCCTAACCGGACCCGTGGCGATACCGGGTCTGGTAAACCTCGGCGCGTTGCAGGTGAACCCGACACCCCCTCCACCGCAGTACTTCCCTGGTGGGCCTCCTATGTACCCACCCTGGCCACCGAACGGGGCTGGCCAGATGCGACACTAGTATCCTGGGTACTATGGCCCAAAATAGCGGAGTCTGTACCCATGATACGTATTGTCGGCGCTGTGAAGCGCGGTGTTATAGTCCGGGTTGTAGGATACGGAGTTAAGGGTAATAGGTCCTAGATGGGGGTGATGGGACGGCTTGAGTGAGTTGAGATGGGTAGTTTATAGATTCTAGATAATTGTAGTAATAATGTAAGATGATGAGCAGTTAAACAGATACTAGGAGGTACTAATTCACATATTAATGTATAACGCATTAAGATAATTATAGCTACACTTTACAACCCCCAATTTTGTCATTTTTTACGTGTTTCCTACGGACATTTAATACGTATTCAATAGCATTGTTCCTGGACATCGAGAATATGGGCCTGAGCCCCCTACCCTAACATGCACCTTTCCGCCCCTAGCACACATCCTCGATCTCAATGTCCTCGCCGCTGCGTGGACCGAGATCCGACCGCAGAGACCGATTGAACAAATCCTTCAGCATCTCGAAGCAGATACCCGAGAGCGCAGCGTCGTAGCGACCTTTGCTGAGTTCATCGCGGATGAAAGCATCTGCGGGGTATACAAAGTCAGTAAAAAACAACCCTCCCGTGAACAGCACTTCTCCCCACCCACCAACCATTAAAAGAGAGGTAGAGAGTAAGAGAAAAACTCACGCTGAGCCCACGCCGGTTCGAAGAACGAAAACGTAACACCCGCCTCATGCAGCGCCTTGCGAATCGCATCGCGACCCTCCGGCGGGACATGGTTATCCATCTTGCCAAAGATCATGACGAGTTCGGCCTTGATATCCTTTGCGCGGGCGAGACTGTCGTCGTTCTTGCCGAGGCCGAGACTGTGCGAGTGGATGTCGGTGGCGAAGTAACATACGGCGGCGCTGACGCGGGGGTCGAGGGCGCAGCGGTAGGCTAGGTGGCCGCCGAGACACATGCCTGGTGGGGTTGTTTTAGTGATGTGTTTCTTGCTCTCCCATTATTTATCTCTCTGTATCTAGGCGGTTCGTTGTACATTATCCTTATCCGACTCTCCATCGAGCGTGCGATTCGGGAGAAAGCAACCCAAAACAAAACAGAAGGGAAAAAACATACCAGTCGCTCCCACCCTCCCCGTACAAGTCTCCAACCCCACCAATGTATCGACAGCCAACTTCGCATCCTCATCATACGCATCCACCTTCTTCGCGACTTTCCACTCGTTGCCCGCGTCCGTGCCAGGGCCGTCGTAGGCGAGCGGTTCCGGGCCAGTGAACTCGTGGTACGAGGATGGTGCTGCTACGATGTAGCCTTGCGAGGCGATTTGGCGGGCGAAGCGGGATACGGGGCCGGTTACTGGGAGGGGGGTAAGAAGGAGGTAAGAAAGCGGAGGATGGAGGAAGAGGGAGGGGGAAATGCCGTATATATATACCTTGATAAATCTCACTGAAGACGACGACGCCGGGGAACTTCGCTTTGGGGTAGTTCGGGATCGAGGGGTGGAAGAGGAAGATTCCTAGAATATATCGTTAATACGGATTTCGGCGGAAAAGCACGCTTCTCACGCCCCCCTTTCTTCTTCTCTGGCTCTTCTTTTGATCTTCCGTCTCTTTCGTCTCGAGCTAGTCTTCTCCCCCTATTCATTCCCCCCCATACTCCCCCATCCCATCCCATCCCATCCCATCCCAACCAAAAAACCAATCAAGATAGCAACTTACTCATATCCCCACCCTCCTTCGTCGCAACATCCTTATACGTCTCAGTGATGATCATTTCGACGCAATCCAATCCCGTCAAGTCCCGTCAAATCAAGTCCCGTCAAATCAAGTCAACAAACACCTTGAATACCCCTCTTTCTCTATTCCTAACTCTCTCTCTCTCTCTCTCTCTCTCTCTCTCTCTCTTTCTCTTTCTCTTTCTCTATTTCCCTATTCTTCCCTAATTTCTCTTCTCTTACTGTCACGTTCGTAGTCGTATGCGATGGGAAGCTGCTGTCGTAACTAAAGCCCTTCATTCACCCCCGCACCACGCCGACCTTCGCGTTGAATTTAAGTTCTACGAAGGAAGGAAAGTGGGGCGACAAACTAGCGCGGCGCGGTGCGGAACCGGAGCCTAAGAGCGGGGCAACCACCCAGCACCACCCCCTCATTATTAAGATAATCGCGTGAGCCATGACATGACATTATTGTAACTATCTACAGGAAGTACCGTACCGCCTACGAACACTATGCATTGAGAGGTAGATCTCACGTAAAAAGAAATCACACGATGATGCCAGCCCCCCAAAGAAGCCAAGCCTCCACTACAAAACATCCCCTCTATTCCCCACCCCTACCAAGTATCCAGGAAAGCAATACAATACTTCCGCACGCCACCATCAAGCGCCCCGCCTAACATTCGTACTCATGAGCGTAATCTTCTTCCCCTTTTTCTTTTTCCCGCCCCCAACCTGTTTCTTCTGGACCTCTTCCTCGCCGAGAGACATAGCCTGAGCCTGAGCAATCATCTCCTCTTCAGGAAGAAGATCCTTTTCCCAACCCTGTAACCAGCCATCGTCCTGGGGACCAGGGTCATGGGGTGCGAGGACAGGAGACGTTGCTCCAGCGATAGCGGCAGTGCCCCATACAGTGCGCGGAGCGGACGGACTCGTCGACGGTGAGGCGAGAGAGGCAAAGCCTTGACCTCTCCTACTCGGCCAGGGCGGCGATGTCGAGACAGCGTCTGTGTCCTGGGCTAAGTGGGCATCAGACATACTGCCAGAAGCCAGGGGTCGGAAATCGTCGGTGGAAAACCGGTCGGAGATGCTAGGGTGTTTCCGCCTAGATGTAAACTCTGCGTACTCGGCCTTCTCGGCCCGTACACGAGCCTTTTCTTCCCTCGTCTCTTTATCCGTGTGTCGCTTCCTTCTCCTCTCGATCTCGGGTTTGAAGCCGTCCAGAATCTCGGGCGCGACCGTGTCTGTCCAGTCGCATTCGAGGAAGCTTACCTCGCAGCCATACGGCAGATGGGCGAGGTATTTTGTGCGTTTTCGCAGCTCGTCGTCAATGACGTGGCCGGTGGAGACGCGCTCGACGCGTGGCAAGATGGTGGAAGGAAAGGTCGCGAAATCGCCAAAGGCGGCTTTTAAGATGCGGATGTCGAGCGGTGATAGGTAGTAATGCAGTAGAGCTTGGTAGAAATAATACTCGGACGGCGTGTGGCTGTTGTCATGCATTTGTCGGTTTCGGATCTCTGCTACGGTCGACCCGAGACTGTGGCTGGTTCGCGAGGAATGGGAAGATATCGATAGCTTCCTTGTGCTGCTGGGCCCCGTCTCGTTCCCATTCGTCGCTGTGCTGGGCTCTGGAGGTCCGTGCGTCTGGGGTAGACTCTGACCTCCCTTGACAGCTTGCTGCACAATATACATGTCAGGGGTGTTGCTTTCGTCTTCATTAAAAATGATGGGTGCTTTCTTCAGTTTCGGCTCGACTGGCTTGGCTGCGGCCTCTGGCGGATTTCCAATGCCCCTGACCTTCTCTTTGCCTTCGTTTATCGAACGTACCGCTTTCCTCACCCATTCGATATTGTCCTCCCCAAACATGAGCTCGTCTTCCTTCTCTTGCTGCTGCAGTTCGCGGATCTCGGCGTCGAACTGTTCCAGGATGTAGTCCTCGCCGCCCCGCATCACCCGTGCGTAATCCATCACCTCCGCGGCGTGATACCACGGAATATCCTCGTCCTTGGCCAGGGCATCGGCGCCGTCTCGTGGCATGGCCAGGGTGCTGCCAGCCGGTCTCATGACTAAGCGGAGCACTACATCACCGCCCTCCCGCGGCGGCTCGCCCTCCTGTCCCATGTACCATCGCAGTGGCCTCGTCTCGGAGATGTAGATGGTGTCCAGACAAAGTGCGCACTTCTTCGATCGCGCCTTCTTCTCGGGCATATTCTTGCCGTCGTCTTCCGAATGCATGTATCGGATCAAGCACGGAAAGCAGAATATGTGGCCGCACCGTGCCATTCTCGGGGCTACCGGAGTCCCTAGGCAGATGGGGCACGCAGCATCCTGCGACTGCGAGGAAGCCAGGATCTGCAGGACATTATTCCAGTCCAGATGAATGTCGGCATCCACGCTCTGGGGACGATAGTCGCCACGCGGGTCGACAACAAAGCGATAGTTGGCGTGGACATATCTCGCCTTATCCGAGGCGTGGTAGCCGGACCCCAGACCCCAGGTGGGATTGCGACGCTGGGTCCTCCCGTATCCGTGCGAGTGGTTGTTCTGCGGGCGCGGAGGCAGGCTGAAGTTCATGAGATGGGTGATGGACGTCTGGCCCTTCCGGCTGCTGAAAGGTCGCATGCTGAGCGTCTCCGCAAGCACATCCTCCTCCGTCGGCCGGAAGCGCTTCGAGCCCTTGTTCTGCCTGCGCGCGCCCTGACTGCTGCGAGGCGTGGGCGAGGATCGAGTCGCAGCCCCCGCTCCGAAGCTGCCAGTCCCCCCACCTCGGCGCTGTCCGTAGCTGTCGCCGGTCGCCGCGGAATTGGGCTGCGTCTGCGCGGGCGACAGCTGGCCTGAGGGCGCCTGGGCTTTGGACGAGGTCGCAATGGCGGGCGGGTTCGACGACATGGCGCCACCAATGCGGCGCTGATGACGAGGGGAAAACAGGCGGCAAGGGGTGGGACGGAAAAGAAAGAACGAAAAGCAAGCAAGCACACGACTCGCAAAAGAAACAGTGGACGGTGAATTGGTGGTGGTTGTTGTGACTTGGGTCCCCCAGAGGGTAGACTTGCAGAGGAAGAGTCACACCGAGCGCCGTGGCGACCGTTTTGGTCTGGGGGGGCGATGAACGCCGGCTCGCTCTGCTGACGTAACACAGTCTCGTTTGCTCCGCATTTGCCTGCGCCCCCATCAATCGTCCACTCGAAGACACGGGCTGTTTCTTCTGCGCAAGAAGCAATTATTGTATACAGTCAGAGTCGCTCTGCCTTGCATTCGTCTTCAAGTTCCTCCCCGCCGTCAACTCCCCCAACGGTCCAACCCTCACCACACCCCGACCTTTAGCCGAGCGCACAGGGCAGCTCATCGAAGTAAGTCCTTCCATCCCCCCCAGCACCACCAGTGCCCCCCCCCCCAGCCAGCCAGCCCGCCAGCCAACGGCCCCTTCACCACCGCCCACTCCTCCCCAATCCTCACCACCCCCTCCACCATACGGGCAGCGTGTGCTCGTCATGTCGTGCTGAGGCCATGCTCCCGTGCCAGACGAAGAGCCGGAACTAGGCCGAGCGCCCGCGCGACACCCAGCCAGACCCCAGCAATATTTCTCGGGCGCGCATCACCACCACCACCGCCAAACCCTCCGCCAAACCCTCCCACCGCCAGCCAGCATCGCCCGCGCGGCACCCCCCCACGCCCATCTCGCATCGCATCAGACGCCGCCGAGTCGCGCGCCATCGAAGAAGCACGCCCGTCCGCGCCCTCTCCGGTTGCCTCACAGGTTGGTTGCTTGGTCCTGCCAGCGCCGACTGTGAAGGCAACACTGCCAGCGGCCGCCCATGATGCCCGGCGCCCATGTCCCGCCTGCTGGGCCTCACCACCCAGGCAGGCGGCAGGACCACCAGCAGTACTACAACCACATGCCCCCGCAGACACACTCGCCGGTCCACCACAATGCCTACAATCCGTACCTGCACCACCCACAGCACTATGTACCTCCGCATGCGTCGCCGTACCCCCCGCAGATGCAGCAGCACATGCAGCAGTGGTACAATCCCTATCATCAGCCGCACCCGCACCAGTATGCGATGCCACCACGCCAGTTTCAGCCCCACGGCTCCCCCGTCGTCGTTTCCTCGCACCCGCACATGGCGCCCATGCCCCCCGTGAATCGCGCCATGGGCCAGACGCCGCCCATTGTGCATTCACGCACGCCGCCCGCCCCGCACATGCCGACTCCCCAGCGCACCCCTCAGCCGGCCCCCTCGACGCCCTCAATCGCTTCGCAAACCCACATTTCGTCCCCCACACCACCGACCAATCTCACCACGCCGACGCCTCCCCCGACCACGCCTTCCATCTCCTCCGTTGTGTCCACAGTACCGCAGCCCGGCACATACATGCCCTACTACCCCCCGCTGCCGTGGAAGTCGTTTGACGGCGCCGAGTTCCCCCCGCGAGCATCACAGAAAAAGAGACGGCGACGGGCTCCGGTACCGGCGCAGGAGAAGGGCCTTGCGCTTCCATCGCGTGAGCAGGCTGTCGAGCCGGAACTGCCGCAGGAACAAGAAGTGCAAGAAGTGCAAGTCGAGGTGCCTATCGAGGACGCCGAGCAGACCCCCACCGAGGAGCCCGAGGATTCGCAAGCGTCTACTGCCGCTGCTGTTTCCGAGCCTGGTATCGATACTCCTTCCACGTCGCATCCGCCTTCCGAGATTGAATTCACGCCACCTACACCTTCCACAGCCGTTCCTGCCTCGACACGACCGGCCGCCCCTACCTCTCACGCGCGAACGCAGACCAAGCCCGTGGTGCCGCTGATCCCGATCAGGTCCGCAAAGGCTCCGAGTGTTACTTCCACAACCCAGAAGTCGGTCAAGTCAGCAGAAAAGGAGGCAAAGAAGGTGGACACCCCCTCGGCCGAATCGGAGACCACCGTCAGCGCCGAAGAGACTCCAAAGGCCTCGCCACTACCCAAGCCAGCACCGAGCTCATGGGCTGCACTCCTACGCAAGAACGCGTCCCCTTCAGCCCAGGCGCCCCCTGCCACGAACGGCACTCCCACGACCAACGGTCCGTCTGTGCCCAAGAGCGATTCGCTGGGTGACGTCCTTTCATCCTACTCTGTTGGTTCCGACAAGAAGCTTTCGTTCCTTGAGCCCCGCGGCCTTGTAAATACCGGTAACATGTGCTATATGAATTCAGTGCGTCCCACTACTCGCCAAATGCAACTTTTCTAATCATGCGCAGATTCTTCAAATTCTAGTCTTCTGCGTCCCGTTTTACGACTTCTTGGACCAGGTGTCGAAGCGCGCTGTTCATAGCTTCAAGTCGGATACACCGATTGTAGACGCCATGTAACTTGCATCTGCTCCGTTCTCATCCTTGCCGATGCTGACCGTTATAGGATTTTTTTTATGCGCGACTTCAAGATCATCGACACAGCTCTGTCCTCCGAAAAGCTCCGTCTTCGTTTGAAAGACAACGAGCTTGAGCAGTACGGCGATCCGCTTACCCCTGAATACGTATATGACGTAATCAAGCGTCTCCCCCGTTTCGACAACATGAAGCGGGGCCAGCAGGAGGACGCGGAAGAGTTCCTTGGATTCTTGCTCGCAGGTCTGCATGAGGAGTGCGAGAAGGTCATCAGGAATACGCGATCAACCAATGGTGCTACGGCCGTCCCATCCCCGAACAGCGAGCGTTCTGAGTCGGTCGATGGAGGTTGGCTCGAAGTCGGACCTAAGCAAAAGGCATCGAACACGCAGTCCTCTGGTGCCATCGAGTTTGAGAGTCCCATCACCAAGATTTTCGGCGGCAAGATCCGTTCCGAGTACCGCAAGCCGGGCGAGAAGCTGTCGGTCACGCTCGAGCCGTACCAGCCGCTGCAGCTGGATATCGGCGCGCCCAATGTCAACAGCATCACCGACGCTCTGAAGGGTCTGACGCACTTGGAGACCCTCGACAACGCCACTCGTGGTGGCCGATCCTCGACGAAGCAGATGTTCATCGAGACACTGCCCCCGGTCCTAATCCTGCATTTGAAGCGTTTCCACTACGACGCCAGTGGCCCGCAGAAGATCTGGAAGAAGATCGGTTACCCGCTCGAGCTCGAAATTCCCAAGGAGGTTTTTGCGCCACACAAGCGGGGTGGCTTCAACGTGCGCGGCGGTCTTCCTCGTTACCGTCTCACCGGTGTCGTGTACCACCACGGCAAGAACGCTAGCGGCGGCCACTACACCGTCGATCTCCGCCGACAAGAAGGTCGTGAATGGATCCGCATGGACGACACTGTCATCCGACGCATCCGCGCTCAGGATGTCGCTGAAGGCGGTGCCGAAGAGGACCCCAAGGTTCTCGCCGCAGCTCTTGAGCAGCACAACAACGATGCCAGCAAGAGTAAAAATAAATTCGAGCAGATTGGAGTAGGCGAGAACGGTGAAGAGGCGGACAAGGGTGGTTGGAGCCAGGTCAACGGCGAGAAGCCGAACAGCAAAAAGTGGACTGGAGTGGTGAACGGAACGGCGACACCCAACTCGGCTGGCAAGAGGACGCCGCTCCCGAAGGAGAATGTGCGCGACAACAAGGTGGCCTACATTTTGTTCTACCAACGCATCGAGGCTTGAGGTGGAGGAAAGCGGGAACCCCTCGCGCGTTAGCGTCATGTGACCGCTCCTGCGCGCTCCCTTAATCGGGGCGTGTTCAGGCCTTTTTTCCATTACAATAAAAAAGTTCTTTTTGATGATATGGCATTTACGGTCGGAGGCTTGGGCGCTCTCCTCGGTCGGTCTCTATCTGTCTGTCTGTTGTCTGTCTGTCTGTTTGTTTGTTTGTCTGTCTGTCTGTTTGGCACTGCATTCGCATTCGAGCGCGTTTTGCACGGCGCGGATTTGGGTGTTGGATTGGAGGATTGGAGGATTGGATGATTGGGGGAATGGAATGGGATGGAATGGACTCTGGGATCGAGGCGGGGATTATGAATGGATGGATGATGGATGCGTGGGTGGAGTGGAGAAGATGATGGATGGATGGGATGGATATGATTGATGTGATGTGATGGATGGATGGATGGATGGATGGATTAGTTGATCGATACCCTTTCTTCTTGGTGAGGAGGGGAGAGGGGAGTGGGGAGAATGGAGAGGGGGTGGTTTGTTGGTGTAGTGTATGTAGTGGATTATGTGAATTCGATGATGGATTATGTATGGTGTTGTTTGTGTGTGTGTATGTTACTGTGGATCGTGTAGCTGGAATGTTTTATCCTTTTTCTTTTCTCCCCTGTTAAAGGATCTAAGGATTTAAGGGATAGAGGGATATGGAAGTGGGGAGCGAGGGGTTAAATTCGACAACCCCCTTCCCTTTCCATACATCGATGCGTCGCGCGTGGGGATTCCATTGTGGACTGACTATGTGGTGGGATTGTAGCACTTTGGGGTCCGTGGGGTGATGGGGGAGGAATAGTATCGAATGTATCGAATGTATCGAATGTATGGAGGGTGGTGTAGTGTAGTGTAGTGTAGTGTAGTAAGGAGGATTCAGTGGATGTAGATGTAAATGTAGATGTAGATGGATGGGGAGACGGAGATTCGATGCCGATATCCCGCCGCAAGGGAATTCGACGGTTCTTCCCGCTCGTCTGCAACTAGAAACTATGCTCGAAGCCGATCTCGCCGCTGATGTAGAGGCCTAACCGGGCTCTACTTGCTTTACTATGGGTGTGCTTGCGATTGGAAGGGTCGCTCGTTTGGGAGAATGTTTGTATATAGTTATCTGCTAGGTTCGTGGTTACTGGGGGGGGGGGGGGGGGGGGGGGGGGTGGGGAGTCAGGTTATCGTAGAGTGTCTTGACGGTCTCGAATTCGGGATTGTTTGGTTCTTGGTGGATCATTGGGCTGGGTTTTAGGTAGGCGGTGTAGGTGGTGAGGTGGAGACGGGGGAGGGCTTGGTGGGATCTGTACTAGTCGGTGAACTTTGATTTGGAAGCGTATGCGTAGTTGGTGGAGGGGGTAGGGAAGTTGGTGGTATGGTTATACTGATGTATACTGTGTTTTGTAAGTAGTGCTGCTATAGGGAGGGATTTGTATATACTCTTCGTGCAATGAGGCTTAGAGCGTTACTCAAAAAAGTGGTTTGGACCTCGGGAAATGTCATGATGGGTAGGGTGGAGTGGGGTGTCTGGTATGATCATACGTAACAGAGGGGGAAAGGAGGTAAATAGTGATGACACGTGGGTGTTTCCTATTTTGCCTTCCCCTTGCGCATTTCTGTACACATTCGATATTAGTCGCATTCAAGTCCTAAGCAGGAGCAACCGCCATGAGTTGACTTGACTCGAGCATTAGTATTAAGTAGGGCATTACAGCGATCTTCCTATATCGTTGGGACATGGAAAGGAATTCTATTGAAAACGTCTTCGCTTTTAGCTGCGCCATATTTTTGGCTTGATAGATAACTTTGGAGAGAGCCTTTACAGGTGTAGGGCTGCTTCTAGCAGGGAAGAATGCGCTTGAAAGGTAGAAAAGAACTCTTACTAGTGTTACTGTACGAACGCCGTATCAGGAGTTACTGAAAGAAAATAGAAAAAATTTAAGAAGTTGTAATCAGTTCTAGCTATGTGTACTAGGGAAAAGGTAGTGTGCTATACCTAAAAAGACATTGTAATAAGGGAAAAGCTAGAAGAACTACTGTGTCTCGAATATATGTAGGGAAGATAAACTCATAAAGGGCAGTCTCATGAATTAATAAACAGAATGATAAAACCCAGTTTTCCTTCGGAGACATGAAACGTTGGCCTTCCTACAAGATTTAATCCTCAAATTTAACTCATAGCCTGCCTCCCTCCTCGGTGTACCGCACGGTAGTGATTAGATCAGGGTTGCCTTTCTGCTTCGGATCAACAGGGTCGATGTGGACCGAGAAATCCGACCTAATGCTGATGTTGCTTAGAGGCAACGTGTTGGATACGTCTGTGTCCCTAAAGAGGCTTGCGTCCGTGGGTTGTTTCCGGCGACGACTAGGAATCGAAAGGCGATCGCGTACTGACAAAGTCGGTATCCCCATAGAGTCTGTTTTGGAGAAAGACCTGAAGGATGATATGATCTTTCGTATCCAAGGCGACTCCTTCATTAGCTTTCCCGTAGCTGGAAGACAAACAATAGTGAAACCGCAAACCATCTCCACATTGCACCACAAGCCCATATCAGACGATCTGTATAGTATGTTGGCACTCGTTACATATGTTGCGGCGTTAACGAGACGAAAGCCGGCGGCCAAGCAAGCACTATTGTTTTAGTCAGTCTTTGGAGTAAAGGAGTATACAAGCCATATAACTTACAATAGTCCCATAGCAAACATGCTACCAATTGCCAGTTTTTTACTGCTCGATACACTCAAGCTCCAAATAACTATCTGAGGGAGAAGGAGAATGCCGAGGTCAGAAACAAAATTGATACAGGCCGCAACAATGTTGACCTTGGCGACATCCAAGCATGTGCCTGGAATAGTGGGGTTCCAATGCCTCTGTCGCGGAACACATGGAAAGATCTGAATAAATGTGAAGGAAACATAGAATAGGACGTTGATCATGATAGTGATGTGACAGGTCCACCAGAAGATGTCCCTGAATCCCCGCGGAACAAAGATACGGGCCCACTCAAGGAGTATGGCAGTCTTCAAAAGCATGATGACAATTCCATACATAATGGACGCGATGTTTAAGTACTATGTCTATTAGTGTAATGTCTTAAGTCGAGACTGAACGTCATACGTAAAGTGAACGGGGTAGGTCTTTCAGTCGAACATCCCACAAGTGGATAAAGACCCCAGGGTTCAGCAGCAGTTTTATAACGCTAAACAAATACCCACCCCAACCCCCGTGACAGCGTGTAAACATTTATAGTCATTGTACGATATATCCTCGAGACTCACTAAAGCGACAACAACAACAATACCTTCTTAGTATCAGTATATGCAAACAGAATGCGGCGCATGGTTGATTGACTGACCATCTTCGAGGACGACCTTCTTATGATAGAAGACACGAGAATATAAGCGTAACGCGACAAGAACCGTGCAAAAAACTGTAGTAAATATACCAAGGCCGTATCCGATCTCATTCCTGTTCGGAGGGTGCGCGAAATTGGATACAATCCCAGGTGGTGGTTCAATCACCGGCCCGTTTAGCAGCGCAAGTTGCTGATCTAGTGGGAGCGAATTGATGAATGATAGATCCTCCATGTTTTCTTTCCGTGAAGATAACTTAGTGAAGAAGGAGACTGTAAAAAGGTAAGCTTGCAATACCATGCAATCATTGTTATATGCAAATAAGGAGCTGGATATCCATGAGGTTGCACGAAAGTCGTGTCACTTCTTCGGTCAGCGACAATTGATGAACTTCGATAACGAAAGGCGATCCGTCAGCCGTCCAAAGTTGCACGAAGGACGTAATTCCTAGTACGTGCTGCATGTGCTGTTGGTCGTGGGGCCAAGTCATGCACAGAGTATAGCCTATTAAGGGTCAGACAAAGTGGAGTTAAGCGTGACCGTAGAATCAGCTCTATTAGCGTTTGTATCCCATACTACCTACTCTTCGGAAAGAGTAGTGTTAACTATGCTTATTTCAGGCAGTATACACTGTATAATTCGGCAAAGAAAAAGGTTTTTGTATAGTATTTCCCCTCCCAGTAAGGATGCACAGCTGGGGCTAGGCTGACAGTGTACAGGGGTTATGATATCGTCGAGCTGCACGTAAGCCGAATGATGACAGCAATGCCCATCTTGTCCAATGCTTAGATCTTGGGTTACACTAAGAATCATCAATAACGTGGGCTTGATTGCGGCACATTACGCCTTGGGTACGTACCTAGACGTGTCTGCCAATTTCATTGGTGTGGCTATCTCGCCTCACGACCCGTAATATCAAACGTGGATTATAGCTACCTTCGCCGAGTTCACAATCTCTCGCCATTGTGACAGTATCCTCTTTATATCGATCGTTGAGGAAGAAGCCATGAGGCCCACAAACACTGTTGCACAGAAGGTTCCTCGGAGAGACGAAGAAAGCATCTACGATATGTCTAACTTCCAGAACAATATACCTGTTCAAGAAGAATCGAACGAAATCGTCTATCTTACCGGACTACGTTTCTGGCTTGTGATCGCAGCGGAAGTCAGATGTTGAAATGGTTGATCTCGAAATGTTAACTAATAGTTTTTAGTATCGCTATTTCCCTATTCCTAACCAACCCCGAGATACCGATTGTTACGACATCGTTGGTGGCCATTATCAACGACTTGGGAGAGTTTTAAAATGTTGGCTCGTGTCTGTACACCGTACAGAATAGTTTCTTAGTGTTAAACAAGCTTATTAGCTAAGGATTCAGGTATCCTAATCCAGGCATTGTTCAGATAAGATAAGGGTAGATAGACAAGGGTAGTTCTCTATAAGAAGCCTCCTTTCTTATACAGAAGAAAGAGGCAGGCTAAAGAATAGATTTACATCTTGTCTTTATTATTCTTTTATTTTACTGTACAGTACTCTCTGCTAGCTCTAGTATAGGATTATACACTTACTCTACTCTCTACTAGTACTAGCAAAGGAGACCGTACCTACTTACCCAGCAGAGCTACCGTCGCGACAATAACTAGTTGTTGATTAACTGACAGCTCGGTTATATCAAGCTATCTGCTAGGTTATGTAGGATTATCATCATTTCTAATCTTGCTAAGAATGCTGTCTTTTTAGGAGAACCATGGTTTGTCGCAATCTTCCAGTTACCGCAAAAGTTCCAGATTGTCCATGGGTCGTCAAGCTTGAGAGCAGGCATTCAGACAATGCCATTCACATTTGCCAGCCCGATCGGGACTGCCATTTCCTCAACATGGGCCAAACAATTCAAGACCCCGGCATTATTTATAGTTCTCGTAGCAGCAGTGCTACAAACAATTGGGTTCGCGTTGTTGGTGTCTTTGCCTAGTTGCCTAGGTGGCTTTGACAACGCCTGCGTCAGATCGAGCGCCAGGGACGTCATGCCCAAGTTCATGAACGTACTCCTCCGCGCTTGAGTCCAATATAGTGTCCGTGTTGCCGCCCCAAACCTAGGATGCATATCAACATTGTTGCCCCAAATGTGTGCCGTTAGTAGCGTAACGGGGCTGTCGCCACTAGCAAGGTCTAGTCTATGTAACGCCCTATCGTGCAGTAATACGGCATCAAATGCGGGAGCCCTACAAAAGGATATACTACACTTGAACTAACTCTGCTATACGTTCTGTTAGGCTTAGAATAGGTACAGTCTTTTTTTACCATTATTTCGAGCTAAAGCGCAGTGAGGTACAAAAGGATGCAAACCTACGAATAAAGAAGTAGCGCCGAGTGAACCTATACCATCATATAAAGCTAGATAAACGATAGTCTATCTTGGCAGCTTACCTCGGAATCGGGATTATAGTAGCTTGCAGTAAAATCCTTGAGACTCACATGTAAGTTTAACCCTACGCTTAGCCTGCACTATCTCTTCATAACTTTAGCAACAATATGAAACCTACTAAGAGGATTATGATGGCTCTGGCAATACAAATACTAAACATATATCTTCGAGGCGTTCAGGCCAACCGAATAGGAGATATGTTCCTTGAAAGCATGATAGATGGAGACTCGCCATCTATCTACTTGGGCAGCAGCGGAGACATTGGCTTCCTTTAACGGATACAAACAACAAGAGGAGAGAGAGTGTGGGCCGATGAAAAGGATAAATGGAAGCTAGTAACGCCCTTAAAAAGAATTTGTGTTATTTATCTCGATGCGGAAGGCATGGCAATGTCAAAGAAACAAAGAAACACAGAGTAATTACACAGAGACTATCTTCATAAATCTAGTAGCAGGTTTCCTAACGTAGTTTGCCAACACCTTGTACCTCTACCTGGGAGCTCATGGCACACACTCCATGCCCTTGAGACGGGGTAGCAGCTGAATATCGCGGATATCATCATGCTGCAGAACCCAAGCCAGGAATCTCTCGGATCCAATGCCCCAACCCGTCGTCTAGAGCTTTTTTAGCCTCCGCATATCAATATACCATTTGTACTCTGCTAGGTCAACCATGTGCTGCTCCAATGCTCGAAGGACTTGTTCTGCTGTGGAATGTCGGTTTCCGCAACCAACCACCTCACCTAAGCCGAGCAACACATCACCACAGTGTGCTTTTTCACCCCCCTTGGCATGTGCCTGATAGAATGGGACACTCAGGTGATCCATCTCCGTCAACCAAACAGCACCACCAAACTTCTCTATGAGCATCTGCTCTCCAAGCAAGGATAAGCAACGGCCATATTGAGGTTGCCCCTCTACCGCGTCGTACCACATGTCCCTGGTTATATTCGGAAGCGCGAGAGCATCATCCAGGGTAATCACCGGAAAGCTGTTGCCATGATCGCGGTACAAGGCAAGCATTCCGTCTAGATGCTTTGTCGATCCAGCAAAACTCTCGATCTCCAACGCGTGTTTCCTCTTAAACTCTTGGACCAAAGCGATTATGTAGGCATTCGCGACGTCCATGCCCTCTGACAAGCCACCGAGGAGCTCACATTCTACATGACAGAACTGGTTGAGATGTGTGGCATCCGGATCTTCGCCTCGACACGACGTGCCAAGATAGTAGGCACCCGGCAAGCCGTCCTCCAGGCGAAGCGCGTATTCGAGAGTAAACTGCTGCGAATCTGCCAAGTATGTTTTAGTGCCAGCAAGATCGATGGATACAGGTTGCGAATCTGAGCCAAGGCCCATAGGGGAACTTATACTGCCCGTGGTCATTGGGACGACGACATATCGGTATTGCATTTGCCGATTGAAGAAGTCGACAGACGCGTGGATGAGAGTGCTTTGTAATCGCAGCATAGTCGAGTACCAGGGACTGCTCAAAGCTTCCATGGCGAAGGTCGATGGATTCTTCCACAGCCTAGGCGCATTTTGCTTCGCTACAGTGGTTGTGGTGTGTCTCTTCTCTTCTTTGGATCGCCGGGGCAGAAGCGCTTTCGATCGATTCGGCGGTCCTGGATTTGAATTCGATAGGGTCTCAGGCTGCAGGTCCTTTTTTGTGATTGCGAGAGTGAACATTGTGGTGGATCGGATTGCCTTCAATGTAAGATTCTGAATGGATGACTGGAGCGGGATATGCTAAAGGGGTATTCCAAAGCTCTGCTTTTGTGAAGGCAGCATTCAGACTAAATTCTCCATACAGCATTTTTCTCGGGGTACATTGGCCAGAATTTAGTCTGAACACAGAACGCTAATTAGATAGGAGAGTGACTGTTCGGGGTTGCGATGCCAGTTATAAAGGTTACGCAGCACTGTCCTCTCGATCGATACGCCATATCTTTTACAGGGTACTAATGCTCAAGTGTTCATCACATCTGCTTGATTGTCAGGATCGATTTTCTCCCGCACTCAATTTTGCCACCGTCGTCAAAAGTCTTGGTGTATTAACAACTCTGTTGAACGGAATTGCCTTATACCTCTGGTTGCAAGCAACACCCAATGCTTCTTGCACCCCATCGGAGCATACCCCCCTCAACTATTATCGTAAGCCTTTAGTTCCTCTACGAGGCGGACAATCTCTTGCAATACATTACTAATATGTTTGAAGTCAACGATGCAAGTGGAAAAGGTCTGCCGGAGACCATAACGAGGACGTATTGGGATTATGACGATGATTTTCTGAACGACAATCTGACTATTGCGCATGACTTCTGGGCCACCCTCTCCCACGTAAGTGAAGCACAGTCCACTTCACTGCAGATTACTGACCGCCAATCTAGCGGGCGATGGACTTGTAGCCTTGACTGATCAAGAAGTGAGCAAGTTGCAGCTGCATCGTTCGAACCGCGCGTGGAAAGACCTATCCAAACACATATATTTAGTTGGTGTCTTTCATCAACTCCATTGCCTTGTGAGCGAACCTGCAACCACTACAGCAGATCCCAGCTAACAGTATTTCCAGAGCGTGCTACGGGCACAAACCATCAAGCTTTGGAAAAAGCCTTCCTTTTCAATCCGCGACGAAACCTACCACCACACAATGCACTGCGCAGGTGTTTTGCGACAGAGCTTGCTATGTGCTGCTGATTCCACGTTGATATTCAAGACGGATGATATTAAGTGGCCTGGTGATGGTGGCAATCTGACTTGTAGAAATTTCGAGGCCTTGAAACAGTGGACGCTGGCGCATGACTACGTATCGAGTCCCAACGAGCCGGGGTTTCTTCCAGGCGAGAATGCCTCGTAATATTATGCCTTGAACCTGGTGGCTGCCTCTTGGTCGCAACGTCTTTTCTCTATACCGCTGATGCAACCGTGTCTTTGGCATTCCCAGACTTGGCAGCAATCAGTCTGAAGACTCCATTTATCCAATTAAACAGTCGGAAAGTCGTCAGACATATCGAAGATAATGGAAATCGATAATAAACCAAGTTGTCTGTACACCGTACAGAATAGTTTCTTAGTGTTAAAACAAGCTTATTAACTAAAATTCTAGTATTATTATATAAAAACCTAACTAAATACACTTATTACAAAGGAAAAGGACAGATATTCAGACTGTACAGAAGAGAACCCTATTATCTACCCCTACAATCTAGCCTGCATAATATAGTATTACTGCCTATTATTATTATAATAGTTACACCTGTTACCTAGAGACTACTAGATACAAGAAGAGTAAGCTCTACCTTAGAAACTAGGAATTGTACAGTATCCTAGGAAAGGACCTAACCTCCTGCCTACCCTGCACCTCTAATAGTAGGGCTTATCCTTATCTGCACAGCTCTAGCTGTAGATTAAAAGTGTATAGAAATAACTCTCTCTTTTAATAATCTTTGTAACAAACTTATACAGAACTATATTAATATACACCTCTACCTCTACATTCTAGAAAAGCATCCTATAAAGCTGCCTCTCTTTATCCTATGCGCACGAAGTTAGCTTTATCTACAAGGTAGTTAAAGAAGTTTATATATTAATAGCTAATATCCTTAAAAGAGCTCTATTAGTAACTAAGCTAGTAAGTAGAATTATCCTCTTCTTGTTACCTACCGTACAAACAGCTAGAGCTCTAAAAATCTAACTAGAGATAATATTAGGCTAAGCAATAAGCGCTATCTTATATAAAGAATCTGCATCTTAATTAGTAAAAGATTACTAGAGATTAGATAATTACTATATAGAAAGGATAGATAGAGAGGCTGTGTAGTATGTAAGCTAAGCTAAAGTTTTTCCTATATAGATATAAGAAGAAAGAGTTAAATAAAGTAGAAAAGAAAGGTAGAGGCAGGAGAGGCCTATTCTTATACCTCTCTAGGAGACCTAAGAAGCTTAGTAACTAAATAGCTAGCTAGCATAAACGCTAGGGTACTAAGCAGGTTTCCTCTTATTATGCAACATACCTCTAGTATGCCTTACTACTTAAACTACTATATAAGCTTTCCCTAGGCTTCTATACAAGGATTATGTTAGTTAATTAATAACTAATAGTTCTTGTTGCGACAGTAGCTCTGCTAGGTAAGTAGGTACGCTCTCCTATACTAGGACTAGCAGGGAGTAGAGCAGGTGTACAGTCCTATACTAGGACTAGCAGGGAGTACTGTATAGTAAAAGGAAAGTAATAATAAGAACAAGATATAAATCTATTTGTTTAGCCTGCCTTCTTCTCTGTACAAGAAGAGAGGCTTCTTATAGAGAACTACCCTTGTCTATCTACCTAAGTCTTATCTAAACACTGCCTAGATTAGGATACCTAAATCCTTTAGTAGGGATACCTAAATCCTTTAGCTAATAAGCTTGTTTTAACACTAAGAAACTATTCTGTATAGTGTATAAACACTAGAACTTTTCTCTTTTAGTGTTAAATCCCTTTGTGCAGCTCTTTTCTATTATGCAGCTCTTTTCTATCATGCAGAATTTAATTAGGGCACTAACTATCCTCTGTTTAGCGTTATTTCTTTCCTTGTAAGGGTACAGATAGATAGGGCTCTATCTATTAGGCTGTACATAAGGCTAAACAGTAAGTATAGTACAAAATTAAATTATAATCTCCTAATCCTTGTGTAGAAGCCTAGGGAAAGCTCGTGCAGTAGTTTAAGTAGTAAGGCATACTAGAAGGCATGTTGCGCAATAAAGGGAAACCTGCTTAGTACCCTAGTGTTCGTGCTAGCTAGCTATTTAGTTACTAAGCTTCTTAGGTCTCTTAGAGAGGTATAAGAATAGGCCTCTCCTGCCTCTGCCTTTCTCTTCTGCTTTATCTAACTCTTTCTTCTTACATTCGTGCAGGGAAAACTTTATCTTAGCTTACACACTACTTAGCCTCTTTATCTATCCTCTCTGTACAGTAATTATCTACTCCCTAGTAATCTTTTACTAACTAAGATGTAGAATCTTTGTACAAGATAGCGCTTGTTACTTAATCTAATGTTATTTCTAGTTAGGTTTTTAGGACTCTAACTGTTCGTACAGTAGGTAACAAGAAGAGGATAATTCTGCCTACTAGCTTAGTTACTAATAGAGCTCTATTAAGGATACTAGCTGTTAACGTATAAATACCTTTAACTATCTTGTAGATAGAGCTAACTTTGTGCGCATAGGAGGAAGAGAGACAGCTTTATAAGATACCTTCCTAGGATGTAGAGGTAGAGGTGCACATTAATACAGTTCTGTACAAGTTTATTACTAAGATTATTAGAAAGGAGAGCTATTTCTGTATACTCTTAATCTACAGCAGGAGCTGTGTAAATAAGGATAAGCCTTGCTACTAGAGGTGCAGAGTAGGCAGGAGGTCAGGTCCTTTCCTAGGATGCCGTACAATTCCTAGTTTCTAAGGTAGAGCTTACTCCTCTTGTATCTAGCAGTCTCTAGGTAATAGGTGTAACTATTACAATAATAATAGGCAGTAAGCCTCTATTGTACAGGCTAGATTGCAGGGGTAGATAGGAGGGTTCTCTTCTGTACAGTCTAAATATCTGTCCTTTTCCTTTGTAATAAGTGTATTCAGTTAGGTTTTCATGTAATAATACTAGAATTTTAGTTAATAAGCTTGTTTTAACACTAAGAAACTATTCTGTACGGTGTACAGACAGATTAGAAAATTATAATTTAATTTTATACTATACCTACTGTTTAGCCTTATGTACAGCCTAATAGATAGAGCCCTATCTATCTATACCCCTACAAGGAAAAGAAATAATACTAAATAGTAGATAGTTAGTGCCTTAACTAAATTCTGCACGATAGAAAAGAGCTGCACAACAGAAAAAGCCACACAAAAGGATTTAACACTAAAAGAGAAAAGTTCTAGTGTTTATATACTGTACAGAATAGTTTCTTAGTGTTAAAACAAGCTTATTAGCTAAAGGATTTAGGTATCCCTACTAAAGGATTCAGGTATCTAAATCTAGGCAGTGTTTAGATAAGACTTAGGTAGATAGACAAGGGTAGTTCTCTATAAGAAGCCTCTCTTCTCGTACAGAGAAGGAGGCAGGCTAAAGAATAGATACATCTTATCCTTATTATTGTTCCCTTTTACTCTGTATAGTACTCTCTACTAGTCCTAGTATAAGACTGTACAACTGCTCTACTCCCTACTAGTCCTAGCATAGGAGAGCGTACCTACTTACCCAGCAGAGCTACTGTCGCGACAAGAAACCCTAGTTGTTAATTAACTGACACAAGTGTATAAATCTAACTCTACCTACGCGTTTGAACGTGAATCTATCTATCACCGTGCCCTCAACAAACGATAGCTTAATAATAGGAAGCTTATTAGATAGGTTATACCCATAGAGTCCTCCTAGGGGCCACCGGTTTGTACAGTGATTCCCATCACCCACTTTGCCTACTACTAGATTAGGAGCATTCTACTTGTAAGTATGACATGCACAAAGCTTCAACGGATTAGATACATCTTGCCCATACCTATAATAATAGCTAAATTAGAAGTTCAAACCCCTAACGTGAGCCCTCCGATACTAGTAGCCCTGCATTCTCGTTTGTTTTAGAACTTCATAGAGGTGTTATTTGGAAGCATAAAGTACTCATAAATGTTGTCTGTAGAAGAATAATTGAATGAGTTTAAATTAAAAGCAATAACTAAGTAATTAGTAATAATATCATGAATCTTTGTATACTAATCTTGCTACTATAGCGTTGATGCCTTAGATTCTGCATACGCTTAGCGTAGGGTATCAAGGTTCCAATCCCGGATTGCTAACACAATTATCCGTTCATCAGCTGTGAACCTCGATAAAATGATCCCTCGGCCATCCGACCAAATGAAGGAATAGTGATCAGTCTATAGTCATATTCAATTGGTAATCGATCGCAGAGCGTCCCACAAGGTGGCCGTAAAGCGATGGCGTTGAAATAAGGAATGTATACAATCACAGAGAAAGATGATAAGATTTGAGGACACAAGAATTGATTGTAACTACCAGAAGGCTCAGGTTGCACTTCAATTAACTCAGCAGAAGAACTAAACGAAACCATGGTTCTGGAACAGAAGTCTTCTTATCATGCCCGCGAACATTTTCTTTTGCCCCACAACTTGAACCCATCAACTTCCAAGTCACCTGCTATCTGCTAGATTTAGCGAAAGTACGACAAGAGGATAAAAGACACTCGTACCTAACCTGGCTCCCCTCGCCTCTCCATGTGCATCGCCCATCAAAAGTCGAACTGAGCATGGCTCAAATAGTTTCATCGGCGAGCTGAAAAAAGTAAGTTTCAATGACATGTTTCAGGGGTCACGTTTAACAAAACTTACACCACTGCAGGCCATATCGCCGTCCCGGCCACAGAGCTCATTCCTGATGACGAAGCCGTTCGCGTCTCGCTTGCACGCTGGAACAGGGAGAGCTGCAGTGGCGAAGATAACGGAGATGATTGCGGTAATCTTCATTTTGCTGGATAAGGAAGTCTCAAACTTGGAACTTTGAAAGTTAAGATTGTTGTGTAGGGTTTGGAGTGGATGAGATGTAGAATGATAAAGGTGAAGCATTTGAGCATTAAAACATCCGCAATTCTTATATTGAGACCAACTGGATCTTGCAACATCGAAGTCGAGAGTATGAAGCCTCAAGTTGCAGGTGGCCCTGCATAGGGATCCTGATCGGAGCAGTCGTGGTTGGTGGCCTTGCGATGTCGTGGCCTTCTATACCTACTAAGTTAGTTCTGCGACCCGGCGTGATTTTACTAGAAATACCAAATCGTACACTTGGATGCGCAACATATACCTTCCCTCAGCTTCAAGAGATATCCACGATCTGCCGATCAGCCGGAGTGGCTCTTCATTGCGATGGCGCTCGTCTCTGGGAGATTGAGCCTTTTTACAATGCCACTTATGGCAAATCTTTCGCAGATATTGGGGCACTGTTCGATTCAATCTGCCTGAGTTTCAACAAAGGACTCGGGGGGATTGCGGAGGCCATGGTCCTACACAACGACGAGTCCTTCATCGAAGAGCTGAAGATTTGGCAACAAAGAGCTGGAGGAAGACCATTCACAATGGCGTACGAGGTCATCAATTGCGAGCGCGGATTCCTTGAGATGGTTGACACTTTCTCGCGAAAACGGGAGAAGATGATTCGGGTCGTGAAGAAGATTACAGATGCAACTGCGATGCAAGTCAACTCCGATGGAGAGAAAATCGTTCGCTTCGTTCCCGTTGTGCCGACCTGTTGTCAAGTACTTACGTACTTTGACGGATTTGACGAGTCTGTATTATTTGCAGCGAGGGATAAAGTGGAACAGGAACTTTGTGTACGGATCTTTGAAAGGCTTAGGCCACCGCTTGATATGATGGAAGATACGAACTCCACGGAGACCGAAACCAGACTGCTGCATCATCCCCTTGGCTTGCCGACCAAAGATGCAGTGCCTAGAGGCAAAAAGTATATCGAGTGGCGTATTGGATCGGTCACAGAGAAGATCGCAGATGAGGTGTTTGTGCAAGCGTACGTTGCTTTTTGCAACGCACTGACATGTCTATCATCCACCGACACGTGACATTATAATAGATAACTCTCAAAACGTAATCAGAGTACCCTAGGGAAAAGAAGAATCCATATTCCCCGCAAATACAGTGTGTAACATCTCGTCAGGTAGTGGAGAACCGTATCCATTGTCATTGATTGAGATCATGAAGAGGGTTTTATTCGTTGCTAGATAGGTATTTGAGCACATGCTTCAAGATGCATCCTGCCGCTTGCTGGGCACTGAGATTTGTGACATCGAGCTCCAGGCGCGTTTCCACGTTCTCGAATCGATAAACCGGCGGTGGGTGTGATTGCTCTCGAAACTGTACCAGGAGTTCAGCGTCGGTAATCTTGTGCCAGACTCCTCGATCACTGCTACAAAGTCTGACGATATTTTCCTCCTGGTCGCAAGTGATGACAATGGGAATGAAATCACATCCTCGCTCATGCGCTGTAAACTGGAAATCCTTGCACACTTCTATGCCAATGTCGTCACCACTCTGCCAATCGGTGAATAGGTAGGCCGTGGTGAACGTGGCAGGCTCGCTCTTCACCGTCGAGAAGACTGCATCACGCAGCGCTTTGCGGAGTATTTGATAGCCTGGTTGGGTTCTATGCAAGACAGCATCGGCGGGATTGATGAGCAGATGGTTGTGGACGAGCTTGGCCTGGCACCCTGATTCACTGGCTGCAAAGTGTTCTTGTAAACTGGTGACGACCTCTCGTGCAATTGTCAATATGCCGGTCCCGGGGAAGCCATTGATGTGAATGATCGGTAGGGGTTTCGAACTCGGAGGGAAAGGGGAAGCCATGGTGGCCTGTACAAACACGGCGGCGCATATGATTTCGAATGTTTAAGAAGAAGAAAACTCTGGTGTGGCTGAGTTGGTAGGGCCTCCCAGCTCCGTGAGGCCGCCGATAAGGCGAGTAAGGTCCGTCCGCTTCTTCCCCGCATTGACCATGCAAGGGTACCAGGCTCACGCCTTAACGCTACCCTTGGACATATTGGGGGAGGGTGGAACGCGGGCGATTCCTAGATAGATACTAACGTTTCTAATCACGTCATTTACGGAATCAAGAACAGTATATAGTGATTAGTATGTGTTAGAGGGATTACGAGCTATAAATAGTAGGTTTAGGTAATTCATTGTAGGATTACTGTCTTAGAGAAAGACAAGCTAACAAGCTAACTATATACATAAGAGAAGATCTAGATTAGATTAAAGTGTATCTAATTAGTAACTACTATACTCTATCTAAGCATGCCCTAGAGGCATGCTAGAGGCTCTTCTAGGTGCTATGCTCCTGCGACAGTATGCATTACTAGAAAGTGCTATTGGTAATTTCACATCGATGGCATTGTATCTATATACTCATCATCAATTCTAAAACGCCATCCCATGCACCCCATGAATTCTAAGCCACACCCTACATCTTGTTCAACCCCAAATCTTTCGCCTTAATCTGCAACGCCACAAACCTACTATAAATCCTACACAACGCCAAACTCCCACCAAAGAACCACAACCCAGGATGTCCACTAGGTCTCCACATAGCATTAACTTCACCTTCCTCATCAAGATCCCAGACATCCTTGCACCGATCCGCCTCAGCTTTGCCCAACGCCTTCTCAACACTCGTCCTCATGTTATCGAATCCCGTAGCCAACACCACGATATCAGCCTTCAACTTCCTCCCGTCAGCAAGCACGAGACCGTCTTCCTCGAAACCCTTGATGCCGTCGGGGGACTGCTCGACCTTGATTTTTCCATCGATGATGAGCTGTGATGCGCCGACGTCAATGTAGTAGCCTCCACCACGGGTGATGTATTTACGGAAAATGCCTGAGCCGTCATGCCCGAAATCGACATTAAATCCCGCCTTGCGGAGACCATCGAGGTTCTCTTTCTCCGCTGCCGCGATACGCTCGGTACTTCCGACATTAAGCGCGAATTGGACGGGGATGGGGAGAGACATGCCGTAGACATCAGCGTCCTCGGTCGGTGGTCCCATCTCGTCGTAGACACCTTCGTGCATCATGAAGAGTCCCTTGTTGGCTTGGATGACGTAGGTTCCGCGACGTTGAAGCATAGTTACTGTCTCGGCGCCGGCTTCGTAGTAGTTCTGCGAGATGTCGTGGCCGGAGTTACCGGTACCCACGACGAGGACCTTTTTGCCAGTGAGGTCGCCGGCGTTGAGTGTGGCGTCTTTGTGTTGCGAGCCGTGGTAGACGGTGCCTTTGAATTTCTCCTGCCCGGGGAAGGTGGGGACTTTGGGCTCGCCGGCGTGGCCGGTGCAGAAGACGACGTCTTTGGGATGGAGAATGCGCGAGGTACCGTCGCCTCGTGTCACTACTACGGTCCATTTCTTGTCTGTGTCGGAGTAGGATGCGCTCTTTATAGTGGTGGATAGCCAGATGTTGAGTTCCATGGCGGAGGCGTACAGCTCAAACCAGTCGCCAAGCTTGTCTTTGGGTGTGAATAGTGGCCAATTTGAGGGGAAGGGCATGAATGACATGTGCGTGCTGAGAAATTGTTAGTGGAATCTTTCCATGTGTTTCATAAAGAACGACTTACTATTGTACGGGATCGTGAGTGACGAGTGTTCGGTAACGGAAGCGCCAGTTGTCGCCAACACGAGGGTTTTTGTCGATAATGAGAGCACTCATGTCGAGGGCCTGGAGGCGAGCAGCCATGTTGAGACCACACTGACCTGTAACCAAATTTAGTATCAGATTAAACAGCACCATGCATAACGGAACGCTAACCAGCACCGACGATGAAGACATCTGGCTCCTCATCAAGGAACTCCTTCTTCCGATCCCTCCTATCCTGCCAGTTACCCTTTATAACTCCTCCGTCGAGCGAATTATTCCCACCATGCGGCCTCTTATGTCCCGCAATCTCCTCGTGGTCCTTCAGTTCCTGCAAACTCGTACTGATAAAATGCGCCTTCCAGGCTCCATCGTCGCCCTGTGCGAGCCTAATGAAGCCCTTTCCCCTTCCACTCTTCGTTTCGAAATGAAACATCGATTCGCACCACTCAAGGCCCTCAAGCGGATACTGGAACCTCGGGGCATATGCCTTGCCCTCGTCCTCCAGCCTCAAATTGGTGAGGCCGGTGGCCTGGATGTTTTGCGCCAGGAACTCAGTGATCTTGGAACCGCTGCGGATGGTACGCAAATCCCAGGTCAGGGTAAGGTAATCACGCCACCAACTATCGGGATGGACGAGATTCGCAATACCGGACGCATCGCCGCTCGAGAGAACAGCAGAGAACTTGTCGAGCCATGTTTGGGCGATGGTGCGCGGTTCTTGCTTTTCGGTGACGGAGACTTTAACCTCCTTGGTGCGAAAGGTAGGAAGAGTGATGTCGTGGGGGTGTTGGGCGAGCATTATGAGCTGCTACTCGTCCTTGACGGTTTGAAGTGATACAGGAACGAGTTCAAAGATGGAGGGATGGCATTCTGATGAACCTGCGGACGCTGCATTATATACCTCCCATGCGACAGCTACTCGGCCCAGGTGGTGTCGCATTTATGGTCTACGTCAATTATTGCAGTGACACGAGGCACTCTTGATTGCATTCTCTCCACTATGTGCGGCCACGATAACAGCTGAGTGGTTGAGAGATGCAGAAGTGCTCGGCGACACATGGACCGGAGACGTTCGTGGAGCAGATGTATGGTTCAGCCGGCCAGCCCGCTGCAGAGGGCCGTGTCGATCGGTTCTAGTTTTCCAGACGTGGGGGAATGCCCACACATTGTCCAGGAATTACGTGGCTTACCATGGGTAATATGCTCATGTCGTGGAGGTGGTTTTGGGGGATGCTCGGTACACTTGCCGACCTCGGCTCACCTGCCATTTTCGGAATTCGCGGAAAGTATCCCGATGCCTTCGGTGAATGCTAGCATCGTTAACACGAAAACCACAATTATCATTATTTAATTGGAAGTGGATAGGTCTCTGCGGGATGAAGTCTTTCCCCATCTCTTCCGTCTGAAACTTTGGATTATAGGATTATCTGGAGAAGTCACCGTGCACAATGAGCATGTGGAATCGATCTTTCACTCATATTGAAAAGGGCAAGAAGTGTGAAGAACTCCATGATATTGTAGATCTATATACAAACATTGGACATGAAAAGTGTTAATCATTATAAGGAAAATAATTGCATGCACTCTGATATCTGCAGACACCATAGGGTATTCAAATCCGGCACGACTCTCTACACGTCAGCCTGCTCAATATGAGTATTCCCATCTTTGCCACTGTCGACAATCTTAGCACTCGTAGCAGCGGCAACACGAGCTTCTTCAGCCTCGATAGCCGCAAGAGGACGTTGCCTAGACTTCGCTTCCTTATCCCCGATCGCGATAAACCAGCCATTTCCAGAATCAATATCGAAGTAGGAGTTCAGATCCTCCAGTGTACGCCCGGCAGTCTCTGGGTAGAGGAAGTACACGATAACGATGAACGCGAGGTTGAAACAGGCGAAGATGATGTAAAAACCGTACCCGATATTCTTGATCCCCGTAGGCGTGAACTGGGTGCAGACGAAACCGGCCAGCCAGTTAGTCGCAGTCGCGGCCGCTGCACCTTTTGTTCGCATGCCTAGGGAATTGATCTCGGCCTGATAGACCCATGGGACCATTCCCCACGTGCAACCAAATGCAGCATAATAGAAGAATAGGAAGGTGACTGCAACGCCTCCCCATGCTTGCTCGTTGGTGGGCAACAGTGCGACAGAGATTGCGACCAAGACGTAAGCGATGAACTGGAGCGATGCACCATGAAGCATTAGTGAGCGGCGACCTGCACTCTCGATCAACCAGAAAGCCATTGCAGTCGAGATAGCATACGAAGTAGCATTGCAACCGGTAAGGATACGAGACATCAAGTTTGACATGCCGAGATTCTTCTCCAGGATTGTGGGGAAGTAGTAGTTGAGCGCATTAATGCCACCGAATTGTTGCATGAACTGCCCTCCACAGCCAAGGAGGAGACGTCGGAAACTTCCCGATCGATCATGTCCACGAAGGACTTCCATGAAAGAGAGCTGGGATTCCCGCTCGATCTGAATGGCACCGCGGATAGACATGAGTTGATGCATGACGTTTTCGTCGTCAGGACGCAGGCCCTTTCCGAGGTAGCGGCGGAGTGATTCGTGGCCTTCGTCGATGCGGTCGTGGAGGAGAAGCCAGCGCGGGGATTCTGGGACCCATTGGAGGAAGAAAGTCATGGCGAAGCATGGAACGAGCTTGAGAGACGTTAGCAAGCGGAGGCGATAATGATTAAGGTTACTTACCTGTAAACCAAGTGGGAGACGCCATTGAAGACTACTACTAGAGAAGGATGTTCCGAGAGTCAACCAGGAGCCGATCATGTAGAATATGACATTGTGAAGCACGACAATAACGGAAAGCTTTCCACGTCTTTCGCCTCGGACCGACTCCGCTTGGTAGACTCCGACTGTGCTAGAGACGATACCTGGAGCATGTCAGAAAATTGCACCGAAACGTTTTTTCAGTAGAGTACACACACCGTTTCCGAAACCGTTGATGATGCGACCAATTATGAGCATAGGGAAGTTAACAGCCGCTGCCTGCAGAATGGCTCCAAGCCCACTGATGGCAGCCCCGCAACGGAGTGTATTCTTCCGGCCTAACCAATCACCAAAAATAGCGGCGAGAAGACATCCAACGAGGTTGCCTAGTGAGAAGCAACTAGCCGTAATGCCCTGGATGTCAGTGACTTTGGTTTGTGGGAAGGCTTCGATGAATGTGGAGCTGATGAGGATGCCAGAAATGATGCCCTGGTCGTAGCCATACCATGCCTAGAGTGTGTCAGCAGCCTGCTACACATAGTACTTCGAGAACATGGACGAATGGTGCGAGCAGTGAAGAGTCACTAACCTGACCAGCAGAGTTCGCCGCAGTTAGAGTCACCTCCAACGCATAACCTTCAAGGTTTCCCCAGACCATGATTGCAACAAATCAAGACTCTCTTTCAAAGCTGGCAGAAGCGAGATGGCCCGTACGAACGGACGGCATCCGCGTGATTATATACACTTCGAGGGAGGCCATGGCCCGGTTAACGTTCTCAGCGAAGACATGAGCAATGAAACGGATGACCAGGAAAATACAGGCAGAAGATGTCAGAGCCGGATACCCTTGTAGCTAATTCTGGGGTGCGTCTATTTCCCGACATGTTGTTTCCGGGGGTGGGTCATGTGGAAAGACGGGGTACATACCTAGTTCTTCAATGTCGGGCTGCCGGGATCCTCACGTGATGAGTCGGGTCCGAGTTGGGTTAGATTCGAAGACGACATGCTGCAAATTGCACGCAGAGATACTTGTTAGGAGACACTAGAAGCTCGGTAATGTCTCCGGACATCCGCAATGTCCAAAATTGGTGGACGTTGCAGGAAGCGAATCGGCGCTTTGTACTTCGGCAGGACATGGCGCGGGTGATTCCCCACACTAATCCTACAACCCCAAGGAACATGATGTCTTCCCCAGCTTTTCAGCATGTCCCCCATCAAAAACAAGGTCCCCTGTCGAGCATAGCCTCGTAAATACTTGGGGTTCATAAATCGCGTACACCCCAACGGCCCATGTATGTCCGCTTTCTGCGATTCTCCATCAATACGTACGTCACCGTTCACGACATCGGCACACGAGCGAGTGAGTCTAAAGCTTGGAACCCCTCGGGCCATGTCCTCATGTTGCGCGTCGCGTCGCCCAACATGGAAACTTCTTTGGATGCGCGCCGGTTAAGCAAGACTGTGTGAGTATCTCGGGAACAGGGCAATTGAAGTTCGAACTGGCTGATTCAGTAGGTGTCTTCTATGCCGCCAACGAAAGATCAGATGTAACCGAAAACTACCGAAGTGCGACAGTTGTGCTCGTGCAAATGTCGAATGCCAATACAGTCAGTTACTCTTGGGATGACGTCACTCCAGAGAGCACGTGATTGATTCGGCGATGCAGTTGTCGTAAAGAACAAACCAGGGTTGAGAGCTGGCTACGTTTCGGAATTAGAAGAGAGGCTGGGTAGAATAACCTTCTAGAATTTGGTGACTCCCACTGACCAAGTGCAGCCAAGCTAGAAAAGGAGGTTCAGCTCCTGAAAGCCGATCGATCTGGTATGTATTAAAGGTCCACTTCTCTTAATCCACTGACGGAGCCGTAGCGCCGACGGCTTCAGTAGGTATCAACAGCGTTGCGAGTTCGAGCTCGTCTGATCAATCTATCCGCGGTACTCCAGCTAGCATTGCACACATCAGCCCCCAAAGCGCAAGATGTTCACCGTCCGACTTTGACCCCTTATCAGCTGCAATATTGGATGAGCTTTGCACGGCTTGGTTTGGTGAGTTATACCCCACTAGTCGGAAATCATCACTCATATTGTACGTCTCGCAGAGAAATACCATCCGTGGTTCCCTATTCTTCATCAGCCTTCTCTTCTAGAGGTGTTACAGACGTCTCCAATTCTTTCTAGTACCGTCCATTACATCGTTTTCAAAGCCATCGCGGCCGTCACAATTCCCCATTCCTACCATTCCGATTCTTTGACCAATGACCAACGACGTACTCTATCTGATGACCTGCGTGGTCAAGTGGTCATGGAGGCTATTAGCCAACTCTCACTGCAGTCACTTCAGGCCGTCTTGATCTTGACCATTCGAGATTATGGCGGAGGCCGCTTGAGTGAGTTCTGGAACTTGATAGCGTTGGCGAAAAGGTATCTTTGACATCTCGGTCTATATCGGCCGCGGGCATGGGAAACAACTTTCTGACCGTCGTAGGATGGGCACCCAACTGGGACTTAGAGACTTGGTCGCAAACCATTGTGACAATTTCAACAGCATTTCGAGCCTTCCACCTCGCATGCTACCTCTACCGGTTTCTCTCGTCAACCGAGAAGAGAAGATACGAGCCTACTGGATGACTGAAGGTATGTAGCTTTCTTGCGCCAAGTCAAAATTCCCTGACATAGATTTTCAGTACTCGATGGGTCTTCTACGGTTGGCGCAGCTTGGAACCTGAACATCACGAAACCGGAAGCCAGTGGCTTGCTACCCTGCAGCGAAACTTTCTGGGCCTTTCCCGAAGCCGTCATCAGTGCATGGTCTTTCGATGACTTCGAGATGACTTCAGCCTACTCTCTCTACGTGATGCTCGTGACGAACGAGATTTTCCACGTCCATAATTTCCTACAGCAGTCGTTTGACACACAGTCAGCAACTGAACGTGTTCGGTGGCAGAATAAGTGCCGGGCAGTAGACGACAGCTTGATCGCTTGGCGATTGAAGTTTGCTGCTGCTGAAGGACGCATGGAAACTGATAATTGCGGAGCGTATGATCCGAATATCGTCCTCACGCATTGCACCTTGGATTTGTAAGTGGCATTTGAATGTGAAAAGATGATGTATGCTAACCTGGTTACAGAGCAATCATATCATTATATCAACGGCTCGCTATCCCGCCTCCAGGGCTTGAAGAAGCGCAGGGGCCGTGGTATCATGCGATTCAGCGTTGCTTAGATGCATGCGATAGCATCACCACTACCCTGCGGCTGATGCAAGACACACACCTGGAGAATATCAGTCCGCTCATCATATCTTGCATCTTCGTAGCAGCAAGATTCTTTCTCGGTGTGTCCGACAACACAACATCTTTACATACTCCACTAACTAGACTCCAGTCCACGCAAAGCTTCTCAACGTAGAAATCCCTCGCAACCTCGACCTCCTCGTCTACAGCCTCAAAACCTGCGGTCTGCGATGGTCGTACGCACGACGGCTCGAGAAGGTGATCCGAACCGCGACGGCCGATCATAGAATGCCGACTTCAATGTCCTCACTTCCTGTGCAGTTTTACGACCTGCAGTATTCATATCTGGACATTGATGAGGCTCTCCGCGTCTGGGCAGAGGGCCTTGAACCGTGGATGCACCTCGCAGGTCTCGAGCACCCGGCTCTAGATCAGAATGCCATTTTGATGCCGAATGTCAACATGGGAGATGCTCTCACGGGTGCAGGTGACGCGACCTTTATTGCTGATGCTCATCAACTAGCTCAAGCCTGAGAGAAGGAAAAAAGCGTCGCTTTGAGGTCGGGAACAGCTTGGGGGCGGGGGATGTCACGCCATTTCAAGTGTTACAGCTTGAAAGAGATTCACCGTAGCAAACGTACATTGCTCACGCAATCCATGCTATGTGCGAGGAAGGTCAGAGTAGGTGTTGAGGGGTTTATCGGAATCGCATAAGCACCTTCCTATTCAAGCCTGGGGGATTCCACCCCGGAGTACAATCCAACCCCGCAGTCCCAAGCGTCGATCTCCCCTCCACAAAGCTTGCTCGGACGGCCCAACAAAAGAGAAGAGTGGCTTATGAGTTCTTCCTCGACCTATAGAAATGTTTACGTATAGAAGAGGCGTCCAAGTGTACCATCGAAGCAGAATACATTTACAACAGATACCTTGTGGCACCAACATGAGACCATAGGAAATGAAGAATCCCATGCCGCCTGCAAGTACTGTAGATCGCAAGGTTGTACTGCAGAAGGGAAGACAGGTTAACCACTAATGTATTCCGGACATGGATTTTGATTGCTACCCTCAAGCCATAACATGTACTTTCCGATGTCACCTTGTACCCTTCCACCTGCCCCGTGATCTATCTTATCTTACCAAACGCTGTGCATTTATAGCTTACCGTTCGTGGGCAATAAGTAGTATGGACACCCCGCTCTGCATTCCCATATCTTCACTCTATATCCCCACGTCGAGCTTTAAGGATGGTCCCTCGCGCGATCCTCCTCGTCTTGTCCCTCATTGGTTCCTCTGTGCTTGCACAGTATGATAACTCAACTGATAATCTGAGATATGTTGATCAGTTGATTGGAAGTGCAAATGGAGGTAAGTATCCGATTCACGTGCTCGAGAGTTAAATATGCTAATATTCAAAGGGAATGTGTTCGCCGGAGCGACTCTGCCATATGGTATGGCGAAGGCAGTGGCAGACGTAGACTCCGAAAGCAACCAAGGGGGCTTCACTACCGAAAATGGACGCGTAACAGGCTTCAGTACTATGCACGATAGTGGTACCGGAGGCAGTCCATCACTAGGAAACTTCGCCTTTTTTCCTCATCCCGCATGTCCAGGCGACGATGTCAATAATTGCGTCTTTCCCAAGACTAGGCGGGCGCTTAACTACCAGACCGATTCCGTCAAAGCCACTCCAGGATACTTTGGCATCACGTTATCGAGTGGCGTATCTGCTGAGATGACGACGGCTCATCATACATCGCTCTTCCGCTTCAAGTTCCCTGCGACAGGAAATGGAACGAACCCATTAATTCTTTTGGACCTCACAGATTTAAACGGGAGCCGTCAGGACAACGCAACAGTTTCCGTAGACGGAGAGACGGGGCGTATGGAGGGAAGTGCACGATTCCTACCCAGTTTCGGAACGGGAACCTGGGTTGGATATTTCTGTGCTGACTTCAAAGGTGCCAATATCAAAGACAATGGCATATGGGTGAATTCACGTGCAGATGCAAATGTGAAGGACCTCAAGATCAACCGTGGTATCAACGGCGGCGCTCTTCCCGGAGGAAGCTTTGTGCGATTTTCTACGAACCCAGCCGAAGGAGTCCTAGCTCGAATCGCTGTCAGTTTGATCAGCAGTAAGCAGGCATGTCGTAGCGCCGAAGCTGAAATACCCGACTTTGATTTCGATACGATTCATACCGCAGCCGAATCCGCATGGCGCGAGAAGCTCGCTCCGATCAGCGTGTCCGCTACAGGCGTCGATGCATCCATCCTCACCAACTTTTTTTCAGGTATCTACCGCACCATGGTAAACCCCCAGAACTATACAGGCGAGAATCCCAAATGGAGTAGCCCCGAGCCTTATTTCGACAGTTTCTACTGCCTCTGGGACAGCTTCCGCTCACAGTTACCGTTCCTCACAATCCTTGACCCAGTCGCTCTCCAACAAATGATCAGGGGTCTGATTGATACGTACGAGCATGAAGGATGGCTACCCGACTGCCGCATGAGTTTATGTAAGGGTTACACGCAAGGAGGTTCGAATGCCGATGTCGTACTGGCGGACGCCTACATTAAAGGTCTCTCGGACTCTATCGACTGGACGAAAGGCTATGCCGCTGTCGTCAAGGATGCAGAGGTTGAACCATATCTCTGGTCCGTAGAAGGCCGCGGCGGTCTCGATAGCTGGAAAACACTTGGCTATATCCCCACCGACGATTTCGACTACAAAGGTTTCGGAACCGTGACACGCTCAGTATCTCGTACAATCGAGTACGCGTATAATGATTTCTGTATTGCGCAGATGGCGAATGGACTGGGTAATCAGGCAGATAAAGAGAAGTACCTTGAAAGAGGACAGAACTGGAAGAATCTGTACCATGCTGAGCAGAAGAGTCTGCTGTTTAATGGGCAGGATACGGGATTCACGGGCTTTTTTCAGGGGCGATATGCGAACGAGACATGGCATACGCAGGATCCGCTTTGGTGTTCCTCGATTGATCCAAATGGGAATAGGGTATGCTCGTTGCAGAACACGGGGCAGGAGACGTTTGAGAGTAGTTTGTGGGAGTATGGGTTGTAAGTGATTCCCCACATCCGTCAAGTCTGGGGTCTTTTCATCACGACGGATACTAACCGATCATCTAGTTACGTCCCAGGCGACCAAGCGGGCCTAATATCACTCTATGGAGGCCCAGCCGCATTCATCAAGCGTCTCGATTACCTACACGATCAAAACATCACCTACATCGGCAACGAGCCCTCGTTCCTCACAGTTTTCCAATACCATTACGCCGGTCGACCAGCCCTGAGCGCTCTCCGCTCGCACTTCTACATTCCGCGTTTCTTCAGCACCACTCACGATGGTCTGCCCGGAAATGATGATTCAGGCGCCATGGGCAGCTTCGTCGCCATGTCAATGTCCGCACAAGTTCCCCAACCATCCCGTCTTTCAAAGAAAATACTGACGAAACGTAGGATGGGACTATTTCCCAACCCCGGCCAAAACGTCTATCTCATCACACCCCCATTTTTCGAAAGCGTCTCTATCAAATCACCACTCACTGGAAAGACTGCGACGATACGTAACGTAAACTTCGACCCTACGTACGCGGCCATATACATCCAATCCGCAACCCTTGATGGTGAGCCTTATACTGAAAATTGGATCGATCACTCGTTCTTTACGGAGGGGAAGGAATTGGTGTTGACCCTGGGACGGAATGAGAGTAGTTGGGGCACCCGGGTTGAGGATCTTCCGCCGAGTTTGAGTGAGTACGTGGGGTTTGGGAATGGGACGGGGGATGGGAATAGGACTGCGGTGGTGGAGAAGAGGCTGGTGCGGAGAGAGGGGATGGGTCGGGTGGATTTTGCGTGGTGAAGTGCATGATATGGGGTAGTTTATGTAAGCCATTGGGGGTTGCATCTAAATGCACGATTGATAAGAATCTTACAATAGGTATGTATGTCTTAGCGATCCAATAGCATCTCATCATAGTAAGGGAATAGTGATCACATCTGAATACGCCGTTGTTAAGGATTGTAGGATAGGTACGTATTTGCGGTCTAATAGCGTCTCATCAAACGACAGCTACTTTTATATAAAACTGAACTCGAAGATACTAGGAAACCCAGTGACTGAATCATAGCCACCTCCGATCATCTTATTCTAAACCTTGATACGATCATGCTCTCTGTAAGCACCACACCTATAACCCCACCCGAACATCACACATACTCATAATCCCACAAGCCCCGCCAACTCCTCGCTGTCAGCATCATGGCTGCAATTTCCATCGCCACCAGTACAGCATATCCGAACCAACTAGTCATCGGCTATCTGTCCTCAGATCCAGCTACTGGGGAGCAGCTCCAGCTCAACATGACACATTACATTGGGCGCCATATTGTTCTCGCAGCACATCTTTGGGCCCCCCCGCTGGTCTTAAATCATGGTCGGTGGCGGAGTTCCAGAACCCAAATCACTTTTCAGGCGAGACTTCGCCTTATCTCTTCCAGACAACGCTGAACTGGGATGCCGCGCCGGAAGAAATTGTTCACGCGGTTTTAAATAGTGGGCCTGAGCTTGAGTCTGACATTCCTAAGGTTACGAATATTCCGCCGGTGTTCTGGATTGCGAAGGCTGGGGCGAGTGCGACAGTGGAGGAAACGTAGGGGTAGATGTGGGATGGCAATGGGCGGAGGGATGGGATGGAGAGATGACGTTGACTGTGAGAGAGAATAGGTATGAGGGCAGGAGGTAGTTTCACTGGTTTGTAGCTAGGCATACGTTTTCTATGGGAGAGGTGTCAGACTGGGAAGACGCGACAAAGTTCTCTTCCCCTTTGCATTTCCCTGACTTTCGAATGAACCTTGAGGGCGGCAGGAACCCATGACATCGCAGCGGCCATTCTTCCTCAAGTCGTCGCACACAGCGAAGAACTCAATGAAAAAAAGGTGACCAGTAAGAGTAAAACACAGGACCTGGTTCCCATCCTGTGAGTACGACGGGCCTTTCGCCGGTAGCGCCAAACGTCGCGATGATCTCCGGTGAGATCCCTCCTATAGACAAACAAGGCTGACGCCATACTGTCCAGCACACATCCTCATCGGAAACAACTTCACAGTCCCTGGAAGCGCAGAGATCTTCCCGAAGGATTTATGATCCCCACATCCACGAGCACCCCGAGTACAACTAGCCTCGTGATCGAACACCCGATGATCAGTACTCGCTTCGCTCCAGAGCACTGCTCCGCTGCCCCCTCCGAGGGGAGTTGACACCGACCGTCCGTTGCAAAGAAACCCCGTCAACTGGCTTCTCCCTAGCTCCAGCATTTATGATTGTTCGATAATTGCGTCAGAAGGGGAACCAAACATCCCTCGGGATATCACGGCCCTGACTCCCGGCAAAAATCCCGATGAGAGCGGCTACCTCGAGGTATTTGTGGCGGCGCCAAGGTGTACGTACAATCTGCCGGCGTGGCGCTGTCGTGTTGACCGTGAGGGGGTTAGGAATAGGGAGGAAGGTAAGGGAGAAAAAGACGAAATGTGTAGCAGGTGGGGTGTTTATATAGGGCGCTGGAGGTGAAAGTCTGCCAAGACAAACGCTCTAGCACTAAGGAAAGAGTCACAAGCACAGCAAGAAATTTCCTGATTGCGTGATATCCGTTTGCACCTACGGTATAATACCTTGCCTTGAACCCAGTGTCCGGCAAACCATCATACTCAAGCTCTGCACCCAACGATCCTCCCTCTAGTCGGCCAGATATATAATTTGTACACAGTATCTTCAGTACCCTATCGTGACATCAAGACCATAGTAATCGCACAGGTGTTATACATCAGGACCATCTTTCCGCCATGAGTCCAAAAAAGAGGCCGCGGTCTGTTGAGATTTCGCCAGACTCGCGATCGCGGAAGACGCCCCGCCAGTGTAGCCAATACGATGACCATGCGACGGAAACGGAGCAGAGCGTGCAGTCAAGTGTCTCTCTCCCGACCGAACTATCCGATATGGTAGTTAGTTATGTACGCATATGCTATTATAAGTCTACATATGTCTACTAACACAACATACCATAGCTGTCTTTGGCTGATGCAAAGAATGTGGCCCTTGTGAGCCATGATTGGAATGAGTCCGCCGCCGTAACCACCGCACGTTACCTCCGGTTCGACATGACCGATGGCCAGATCCCCCCCATCAGTCCCACATTCAGACGGTATATCACGACCATGACAGAGGGAGTATCTTTCAAGGTTGCTACAAAGGATATTCTGGCGCAGAAATTTACAGTACTATTTCTGTCGAGGTTCCTTCGGCCCCAGACCTGCACACGGGTTTTGTACAGTTCCGACTCTCTCTTACGTACCGAGTTCATGGATACCGTGCTCAATCTTCTCCGTGCTATGCCAAAGCTGCGAACAGTCAGCCTACCTTCAGTGCACAAACGGAACGACAAGGTCGACTCTCACCATAACTGCCGATCCAAGGACGACGACGTCAGTGCGACGGTTGGTGTTCTCAAGAAACAGGGTGGAAATGAACATATGGTTACCTTCGTTTTCAACAAGGTAGGAAGTCACACGACCCCGATGGATCGGGCGGTACCGAAGCTCCTGCAGCAGAAACACAAGAGAAAGCAGATCACCAAGCTCACGAAGTTGAAACTGTTCAACAACATGAACATATCTACCTACGGCCTAAACCGATTGATTCGCAAACTTGGCCTCTCAGAGCCGTTTCGCGTACCATTAACTCGTTTAGAGCTAAAAGAAGTCGATTTGGGACTGGTATCTGAAGAGTCATTCGGATTTATAGACGTAGGGGCACTCCAAACACTAGCCTTCACAGACTGTTTATACCTCGAACCTCTGTTCGACAACATCATATCGAGGGGCAGGGCTGTACACCTCAAGAAGCTTGTAATCGCTTGTTACAAGAGACCAGAGACCTGGAGTTTGAATGTAGAAAGCTTTCTGGATTTTGGAGAACGAATGCGCTTCCCACACAACGGTACGCTTGAGTGTTTGAAGATCGATACGCCAATCATCGACCCTTCACTCTTAGGTACTCCCTACGCTATGTTTAATTTCGATAGAATATTTCTGGCTTGGCGTCCAAGCAAAGTCAGCATGCGCATAAGTCGCAAGCTCACTATGTCCGATATGGCCAGTTGTTCGGGTCGACCGTTCAAGTCTTTTTGTTTGAATGGGGTGGAACTCGACATGGATGAGAATATGAAAGATAAGGTAGAGATATGGATGGACCAACAAGGACCGGGGGGGGTTACGGAGAAGGAATTGGGGGACCAGTGGCCAGAGGAGACGTGGGAGTCGTAGTGTAACAGCAGTCGAGGGGAAATCGGGACTGCAAGATGAGTTGAAAAACAAATCAGCGGGAGGGGGCAAGGGTTTTTAAGGGAAGAATGCTTTGGATGGTGACATACAAGCTTCTCGACCTGAGTGTGCAGCGAGATGATGAGACGACGTCGGTTTAGTGGGGCCGGATTTATCGGGGCTAGCTAGACTTCTTTCGGCAAGGCGTTCAACACTACATTCACATTCCCGAACACGTCCACGCACATAACCAAAAATTGAAAGAACCAAACAATACTCACTAAACAATACCCTTTTAATACTAACCAATCAAACTATAAGAAGACGATAATAACAATCATGCATATCGTCTGCGTAGGCGCCGTCTACATCGACACAATCCTAAAGTAAACGTCATCCAACAACCCAACCAACCAACCATTCAACCAACTCGCTAACCCCTGACCACAAAGCGTACCGAAATACCCAATCGAGGACCAAAAGCTACGAGCAACAGGACACGCCCGACGACGAGGAGGGAACTGTGCAAACACGCTCGAAGTACTCTCCCAACTCATCAATCCCCAAGACAACGACGCCACACGAAAAGGTAACCTCCATCTCCTCGCCGTACTCCCAAACGAGAAATCCGCAGCCACGAATTTCATAAGAGATTCAATTTGCAAAGTAACCATCGAGTCCTGTATTTTCCGGCCCGAACACAACGAAGCAGCATCATCCTACATACTCCAAAACACCCAAAACCACAGTCGCACCATCATCAGCCATAACCCCTTACCCGAAATGACAGTGTCCGAGTTCACGGAAAAGGCAGCTCAAGTCGCGCAGCGAGAGGATGGTGGAGAAACGTGGTATCATTTCGAAGGCAGGGTTCCGGAGACCACGCTGCAATGTGTAGAGTATCTGCGATCAGCGCCGGAGCAGCGTGGAGTCAAGATCAGTGTGGAGTGTGAGAAGCCCGAGCGAGAGGGTATGTCCGAGGTAGCGAAGTTGGCGGATGTTGTGTTTTACTCGCGTCTTTGGGCGGATGTGAGATATGCACGTTCTTGAAGGAATGGGGGGTGTATGCTGATAGGGTGTAGGCTAATGGATATGATGATCCGCGCAAATTCCTCGAATCTAGGATTCCAGACGCATTGCCTGGGTAGGTTCTATTTGGGGGACATTTCGGTGTAGTTAGGGATACTGACTGGGATATACAGAGCTATCCTATGTTGCACGTGGGGCGAGGGCGGTGCAGTCGCTGTTCAGAAGAAGCACGATGGAAAGCATCAATGGGCCAAGGTCACAGCCTGGAAACCGGATACCGGATCATTCGAAGTTGTCGATACGATTGGTGCCGGGGACACGTTCATTTCCGGCATGCTGTTCGCTCTGAATCACCACAGGACCGATTGGACCTTGGAGCGAACGCTTTCATTCGCAAACGAGTTAGCAGGGCGTAAAGTTCTACAAGATGGATTCGCCGGTCTAGGGGCCAAGATGATGCCTATCTAACAAGCTCTAAATACATGGCGAGCAGTCGATTACAACTACAACTCTGGAATCTTGCCTTTCCACAACTCCTTCGCATTCCCATAGAAGACACCCTCTTTTTCCTCCGCAGAAAGGAAGTCCGCGTCAGCCAGTCCGTTGATGTTTGCATCTACATCCCAGAATCCGATTCCGTACGGGTAATCCTGTAGCACATCAGTTACTTCATTCATGTCTATTCGCTACGAGCCACTCACGGTACCAAAAACGAACTGAGACACAGGAACCCCATGAGCCATGAGCCCCTTGATTTGCCTGGGGTACACGGGACCCGCACTATCATACCAAAAGCGCTCGGCATAAATCCTCCTCGCCTCCTCAGCATCCCTCGGAAACCCCAACAAAAAGCGATCCTGAATATCCGGAAAAGCGCCCGCGCCGTGGGACACACGCCAGTGTATGTTCGGGAACTTGATAATAGTGCGATTAGCCGTGATGCTAGAAATGGCACGCGCAGTCTCAAAGTAAAACTCGCCCAATCCCGACCGAAGCGGCGCTACAATCACCATCGTCAGCAGAACCCCCCAACCATCCCCCCCCAAGACCCCGCAACAAAAAGACTTACACGGTTTCGAATCCACCAACGCCCCACCCTCCAACCTCAAAACCGGATCCGTAGGATGTATAAAAACGACCTCCCTCCCACCCCTCTTCTGCAAGGCCTCCCAAACCGGCACAAACCTATCATCCCCCGGATACCAACCCTCATGATTCGACAAAACGCCCACCCCCACCGCGCCCAGCACATCCAACGCATACGCCACCTCCCTCGCAGCCTCCTCAGCATACGGCAAAGGAAGAACCGCCAACCAACTAAACCTCCCGGGACAAACCCTACCCAACTCCGCACAGAACTCATTCAACAAGCGCGCCAGCGCCACCGTTTTTTCCTTGTCGCCAGGAAACGCGTTAGCTTGCGGTGTCGAGAAGCATAATACACTATGGGCGATGGAGTGCGCGGCCATGAATTCGAGGTGCGAGATCGGGTCCCATGAAGGCGTTGCGCGGCCTGCGGCTAGGGGTTGCAGGGTGCGGAACCATGCGGGTATGGGGTGGGTGTGGGTGTCTATTCGGGAGGCATTGTGGAAGGGGGGGAGGTGTTGGAGGGTTGTGGAGAGTGTGGCGATGGAGGAGAGGGCTTGGGAGAGGAAGGGGAGGGTGGTTAGGTCGATGTTGTCGCGTTTTGCGCGGGATGTTATGCGGGATTCGTGGGTGGGTTCGGTGGTGGTGGTGGTGGTGGATGACATTGTTGGTTGGGGATGGGGGGGAGGATGTCGTTTTTTTTTTTTGGGTTGTGTTGGATTGGTTACGGAGGGTGGGGTTGTTTGGGGATTACTGTTATGATATGGATAGGTGATCTAGATAGATATATATATATATATATATATTTACGATATTACAATTGCAGAGGCTGATCGTTGCGACTGTGTGACGTTGAGCTGCACTTGCGGCTCCCCGCACCGAGCGCGCCCACTCATACCAACCTGCTCGAAAGCTTGTTCCCTCAAATAATACAACCATCTGTGTGACCATCCCTAGACATTGAACATTATTTAGTGCTACTACAGCTTCCGGCCATCCCACACCTGCTCTAAGAAACTGCGGTCAAGGAATTGATCACATGGCGTAGTTGGTCCAGTCCCATCTCGATCCCGGGCCGCGACTCAACACACAACAGCTTCCTAGCGACCTGGATCTAAATTTCTCAGTATGTATTCACTTTTCCATTGTACCTTAACATGTGCGTGAATCCATCAGTTCCATGTTAGTCTGATCCTAAAAATTGCGTATCGCTGCATTTCATCTTCATGCCACGCATAACATCACGCGCTAAACAAAGCAGGATAAAGTTTCCATACCATTCATTTCATAATTCACACAGATACCCGCATCGCCGAGGTCTCGCGACACAGTCCACCTTTGCACCAGTGGAAAGTGTAACCAAGCTCTACACACGAAGCAATAACCTCCGACCCTCAACTAAAGATGCTCGAAAAAGGAGGAAGATATAGTCCACATACACGGAGAAACCTTATCCCCAGTTCCCCATAACTCGCCATTTCATACCGGAAAGATAATGCCCATGTTTTCATCGTGATCTACAGTCCAATCCGCCAAGTTATTCATCCATCATTCGATCTATCACCCTATTCGAACCATCACCTCTCCCTCTCTAGCACCACTGAACCTGCAACCTCAAAGCCCCTGACGAGGATTTCCAAAGGGGTTAGGGCCCATATCGTACATACGGCGCATATTGTTGGTGGGGTTCTGTGAAGGATTCCGGTTCTCTACACGGTGAGGCGGAGGGGCAGGATATGGCGTTCCAATTTGAGGACCCTGGCTCCCGAGTTGTCTAGCCGGAAGCTGTGCAGGACCCTGAGGACCAAAGACGGAGTTGGGTGCACGGATGTTACGCAAGTAGCGATGAGCGGGAGCGATGGCCTATGGTCGCAGGTATTAAGTCAGTAAAGCGCGTCAATTGTAGTACAGCTGCTTCTTGCTTCACACGGAGCTGTCTTGGGTCCGCAGTTGCAGCACAGTCTATATCTAGGGACTACTTACCGGGTTTTGGTTCACCATATTGAGAGCTGGCTGCGGCGGTGGCAGCGGCGGTGGGAACATTGGGATCCGCCGGAGTGCTGGAACGAGCGGAGGCAACGGGGGTGGGTTAGCGAGGAATTGGTTGACCATGTTGGGGTCACGCTGGATGAAGTTCATGTGCCAGGTCCGGTCGTCGACGAAATTACGCATATCGTTGCCGATATCCAAGATACGATGGGTGCAGTCGACGCGGTGCTGCATATTGCTGGTGAAGGTGACGAGGCATTGCCAACAAAAGTTGTGTTTGCATTGCTTGCCTATCGATGCGGTCAGTTTACTTTCTCCTTTCTCACGATGTATTGAGGGTACTCACAAGTCATATGGTCACAACCCGTTGACTTCTCAATGTTGACGCCGCACTTTGGGCACGGCTTGGAAATCTCCTTGATGACCTTCTCGGACTTCTTCTCGTCGGCGCCCTTATTTGCATTGCAGGACATATCAGGATGCCACACGCGATTGCAGGTTATGCAATGCGCGAACTCGCAATTGGGGCACTTGGCTTGCTTCTTCTGGTGCCTGGCCTTTGGCTTGCATTCTTCTATGTCGAAATATTCGCCGCACTTGGGGTTCAGGCAGGCAATGTAGGTCTCGCTCGTGCGGAGAATGTAAGATGTGAGTGCGTTCTCCCACCTACACTATGGTCAGTTCCTGTGCGCTTTGCATGTAAGATGATTTCCTAACTCACACTTTGAAAGCCGCGGGCGTGATGATTTGCATGATGGCACCAACATCCAACACGCACTCGCAAAAGTCGAACGGGCACGCCAGCACCGCTTCGGTCAACTTTCTATCCGTAACCATAGCCTTCACCATACGGCCAACGCAGTTCGTGCACGTATCCTGCAAATGCTGGCATACGTAGGCCTCTTTCGGCACTTTGAAGGACCTAGACGCCATCTTTTCCGTTGCACAGATGGCGCACTCTTTGCGAGTTTTGGGTTTTGCAGCCGCCTTCGTCTCCCCTGCGTCTTTCTTGGGCTCCACCTTCCTCGGCTTCAGTTTCAAGATCGTGATACGCGTGGGATTCCGGATGGGAGCAGCTGCATGGCGGACGGTATTGTACGGGTTTTGTGCTGCTACCGTTGGTGGCGGGGACTCGTCAGCAACGAAGATGGGGTCGTGTGCAGTTCCAGATTCCCGGTCCACAGCTCCCGGTGCATACATGACGCGTCGGCCAGGCTCCGCGCGGAGGCGCGTAGTAGGCGCCATTTTGGTTTGTGTTTGCTGGTGTTGCGGTCAATGCGGGACGAGCTAGCAGTGCCGTTTTGTTGCGCCCACTGTTGAGCCTCTGGACCTTGGCTACGCAGCCGCTTTGAGCGTTCCCGGCGGTTATGTAGTGGTAGCTGTGTGGGATTGAGGGTTGAGGGTTGGCGGAGAGAGAAAGGTGTCGGACTGAAACGGGACACGGTTATGTAAGTCGGCGGCGGCCCAACACGTGAATTTAATGCAGGCAGCCGCTCACGCAGTGGCGCTCTACCGAATGCGTTGAGCGGTGAAAGACGAGAGCTCGTGGGCACCGAGGAGAGTGTTTGTATTCGGAAGTTTTACCACACCGCGCGATACAGGTAAGAGCGTACAGCTGGCGGCTGCCGTACTGGATCAAGTGATAGAATGCGACCGACAACTCGACAGTCTCACCTTCATAATCTTCATCTTTCGGGCTTTTTGAAGATGTCACCGCGGTCCCAAACAGTATTCTCTTCGGTCGCGTTTGTGGTCGATTGTCTGCGGTGGTACACGCCTTGCGACGGCTAACGGAAAGAGCTGGTATTGAGGTGATTACAGAGTGTGCAAAGACAACGGGACCAATTGTCTCTATAAGAACGACACAGGGACATTGATATATGTCCGAAAGGGCCACTTACATTCCCGCAAGATGTCCCTTCACCTCGTCGCAAAATCAACCTGAATGTGGGCGAGAACATGAAGAATCAAGCACGGCAGGTCTTCGTCAGGATTCACAGTATTTTAGCAACTCTCGGTGACCATATTCTTCAATTTCGAACTAATAGAACCCATATACGTGCCCGTACATCACAAAGCTCCTTTTCATTTCCCACTGACACACTTTTCATATAATATCCATGGGTACCGGTAGATTTCGAACTCGCGCCATTCCTAAAGACGTCTGCACGCCGGTTCCAGGCACCATGTATAATTTCACAGTAGGACCCCCGAAGCCAAAAGCTACAACCCCCAAGCATGACGACGACGGCACTGCACGCAGTGCTCACAGACTAGGAACCGCGTTTCGTAAGAAAATACCCTGGTTTGCCCCTAAGGACGAGGAAGAGGGAGACGCTGAATCTTCGAAGACTGTGGCTGGATTACCATATGGGGCAGAGAGTGTTGAACGTAAAGAAGAGAAAAGTAAGGAGCGAGAAGAATATGAACATAGTCCAGAAACAAGCATAGCAGAAACATTCCTACGGAACCATCCACCGTACCCGATATCACTAGCCCACGTAGAACAATTACGGAGGTACTCTACGCATACGATGATACCGCTCCGCAGTAGTCCGCGCTATAGCGAGATCATGCTCGACAAGCCAATAGCCCAAGCAACGTCAGAGCCAGAGCCAGAGTCAGAACCAGAGTCAGAACCAGAGCCAGAATCAGAGCCAGAATCATACGCATACTCAGATCCAGACCCGGAGGATTGGACAGACGACTGGCCAAGCCCCAAATCCCCCCACCGCCTCTCTCTCCTCGAAGTGCTCCAAGGAGAGAGAAATCCCCAACAGGAACTAAAATACAACCCACACCAACACCACCCACCCATCATCAGTCCTCCAGCAAGACCACCCACCCCAGCAGCCCCACCACCCATCCCCGGCACCGCACTCCCAAACCCCCAGCTCCCCTCCATCCCGGAAGAACCCACACCATCACTACACCCAACCCCCTTCCCACCCCACCAAACCCCCCTCTACACCGAACACACCCGCCTCCTCCACGCCATTGCCCAACACCCCACCACCACCTCCACCTCCACACTCCCGCCAGCTTCCCAACCCCTCCAGCGCGCCGCAGCACTCGAACGCTTCATCCTGCTCCACCCCCACACATACCCGCACCACGAGAGGCTCTACGGCATCGGGCCACGACGGCCGCACGAACAAGACGCAGCGTTCAATGCGGAGAAAGCGGGCTTGATTGAGGATATATTGGCGGATGGGTATCTAGGGGGTTTGGGGGTGGAGGTGAAGGATTTCGATGTCGGGAGTTATTGGCATGTTCATGAGTGGGTGATGCAGCATCGGGGGCGGTATCCGTTGGTGGAGAGGGAGGTGTTGTGGGTGAGGAAGGTTATGCATGGGGTTGTGTGGGGGAGTTTGGGGGGTGGGGGTTAGGAACTTTTTTGTCTCCCCTGTTCCTCCTCTGGCTTCTTTTCTTTCGGGGTGGGGTGGAGAGGAAGATACGCTGGCGTATAGTAGAGGATTCCAAGTTTCGTCGTTTCGATAAGTCAAGTCTGTGTAAATTTCTCGCTCTGGCTTTGTTTTTCCTTCTACTACCCATATACTCGCAAATTCATAGCACCCCAGACCCTTCCTTCACACAGCATAGCATTGAATGGAGATAATAGATAGTATACAGATAACAACGGCGCACTCTACGACGAGGTTCGTTGGTGTCTGATCCAGATCGGTATCCGAATTACCTGTCTGAGTACATCTCCAAGATGACAGAGGTCGTAGAGGCGGACATATCTAATGCACGGATTGATAAGGTTATGTAGAATGTGCATTCACAACGGGGGGAGCTAGATACTTGGTAGACACGGGAATAGTGCCTCAAGCCAAGCCCGACATCCCGACACCGACCGTGAGTACGGCCGAGGTAGCTCAAGTAGGAATTCCGGAGGCGCGACGAGGATAATGAGGCGCACGATAGACGTCGGTGTCGGCTTTGGCTGCAGTCTCTCACGTTGTCGAGGAAAAGGGAGCGGCAATACTTGCTCTTGCTTCCCAAAACAAGCGACCGTTCGAATTCCCATCAAAGCCACATCGATCTCCAATTATACCACTGACTCGACGTAGCAAGAATGCCGGTGAAACAGCGTCGCGGCAACAGGCGGTGTCTCCAATAACCAAGAAGTGCACGTAAAGCGGAAGCTGAAGCATGTCGCGTGATACGCGTGATGCCGCTATGATGTCACAGCTAATGACGTTTAGGGCTTAGCGCGATACCTACTCCAGGCTTCCCTCTTGCTCATAAACCCCACCACTTCTTCTCACCGCATTCCAATAGATCCAACAAAAGAAAACCTCACACTTACATACAATATGTTCCAGCTCGCCCTAGCCGCTCTCCTCCAGCTGTCGCTGGCCTTTTTCGTTGAGGCTGCGCCTGTCACGACGCAGTCTACTGCCTGGCAAGGCCCGACTGGTGGAGGCATCCTTGGTTTCATTGTGCTTGTGCTTGACGTTATCGCTTGGGGTAGGTTTCTCACCAACAATGCTGAGTTACAGTGCTAGATGCTGATAATTGTAGTCGAAATCATCAAGTCGAACCGCCCGCCGGTCAACAAGGTACTCTGGTGCCTGGTCGTCTTCCTATTCCCTATCGTGGGCATGATCGTCTACTACCTCTTCTCGAACCGATCTTCCCACAACTCCGGCGGCTACGAGGCCATCCCCTCATAAGCGGTGCGACACGGACATGCCGATCAGCAGCGCAGCGAGGCGCTTCGCGAAACTGTACAATAACGGGCGATGAACATGCTGTACGGCGCGTGGGGGTTGGGCATCGGGATATGGCAATAAGCCTTTATGCGAGAAGTGATATCTTATACAGCGGTATATGATATCTCTGGCGTGAGTTGATACCGGTCCGCAGCTGGGCGGACATTCTGGGAATTATGATACTTGTAACCCGTATATGAATCTTTACGACCTCAATCCTTCTCCGTCTCTTCCGTCCCCATCGCATTGTCGTATTTCCCACTCCTTCAGTAAACCCTAAAGTGACACGGTCCAGATGATCGGGTGCCAGCGTGGTCGGGTAAGCAGCGGACAATTCCTCCGCCCCATCACAACATTTTGATTGCGATTGCGGTATGCATGCACCGCGATCCTACCGTCGATTCAAGCTTCGCGCCTAGATTGCTTCTTCGCTCGCCGAATCACCCTATTTTCAGCTCGCATTCACCCAACTCCGCAAGATCGATGGCCCAGTCAAGTCTCCCCTCGCCAGCGCACGTTCAATTCAGCTGCAGTACCGTTCGCAGCAGTCATCCATCTGGCAAACTATATTCACAGCATCGTACCCACAAAGCAAAGCAACGCAGACCCAAAGTTTCCAAACCACAATCCCCCAAAACGCTCAAGCGAGCTAAACCTGCTTCGGGGATCCGGGGGCGGAAACGCACACAAGGGCGCTTCGCATTGGCCGCCGGGTATTGTAGCCTCGTGCGGCGTGCCTGTTGTTCCTCGCACATATGCGGACCAGGGCCTCAGCTCACATATCCCAGCATCGCAGCGCCTATGTAGCACCACAGCGCCCTTACACGATGATGGCGCTCTTATTTGGCAAGGTTACGAGGCCCGGGCGTGTCGTCATGGAAGCTGTGCTCTGTGGTGTGTGTGGATCTGTGGTGCCAAACGCCTAATCGCCCAATCTATCGAAATAGGCGGTGATGTGATGCGTCTGCGGCGTTACGGGTGTACTGGCGTGACTGCCATGGGCGGTTGTGGTCATTTTGACGATGGGTGCGGTGAACGGAGGGTAGGAGCAGGGCAGGGCAGGGCAGGGCAGGGCAAGGCTGTGCAGGGAAGGGAAGGGCGGGGTTGGGTTGGATTGGATTGGGGTATTTGAGGTTGCGAGGGCCCCCGTATTGTGATTGTGTTGGAGTAGTCTGCGCTTTGAATCCTGAATTCGTTTGCTTTCTTTTCTCACTTGTGCGATATAAGTGATTGGGAAATACTTTGAAGGCGGTTGGTTACCTACGAGTTACTTATACCTACCTACCTACACCTACCTCCATTGCAACAACAACTCACTACCTACCTACACACCACACACCACACACCACTACTCACGACCCTCCATCCATCTACCAACAACCATGTCCGCCCTCTACCAACCCGAGATACTCAAGCGCGCCCTCGCAGACCCTCAGTACGTCCCCCCTCTCTCTCCCTTCCCTTCCCCACTCCCCTCTAAACCCCTCTAACAACCACAAACAGCGCCATCACAACCGAACTCCTACACCTAGCCATCCGCTCGTCCAAGAAAAAGGGCGGAAAGAAAGGGAAATCGAAGATCAAGGGCGGAGCTATCGCGGGGATCGTGGTTGGAATCATTGTTTTGATTATCATCGTTGCGGTGGTTTTGTTGCTGGTGAAGAGGCAGCGGAGGAAGAAGATTGGGGGTGGTGGGCTTGTTTGAGGGGGAGTTGGTCTAGCTTCCCCCGCCGCCCGCCGCCCGGCTGAGGATGTGGGGTGGGGTTGATGGAATAATGGATTGATGGAATGGGGGTTTGGTTTCGGCTGGTTTGGTTTGGTGGCGTGGACGTGGACGTGGACGTGGACGTGGACGTGGACGTGGACGTGGACGTGGACGTGGACGTGGACGTGGACGTGGACGTGGACGTGGAAACGAGAACGGGAACGGGAACGGGAACGGGGAATGGAGGAGTTCGATACCCTGGCTTTTTTCCTTCTGTCTGTCTGTCTGTCTGTCTGTCTGTCTGTGGTGTTTCTATACATCCATCCATTCATCCATCCATCCATCTATACACACAGACCCATTTCCCTTCACCAGAGCTCCTAGACACGGAATTCGAACTACTATAACTTCACTCCATCCTACCACCACTACTACTATAGCAATGAAGTAAAAGCCCTAATCTCCACAGCAGTTTCTTTTTCTCCGCTTTTGTAGGTCGGGGCGACTCATTGCGCTGCTGTAATGGGCTTGTGCTGACTGTGCAGTGTTTAAAACTCTGTCGCACACGTGCGGATGTGTGAATAACCGTATCGGACACAGATTTACAGTACGTACACACAATGTATTAGTTTCGGCCAGCCTACATAGCCACACAGATAGATGAGGTGTGTTGATATTAGACGACGCTGAAGCCAACTACGTACGCGTAGAGCAGTACCTAGTGAATCAGACACACCACCAATGCACACTACTAACATCCACAACGTCTAAACGTACTATGCCGAGAACAGAAAATATAAAAGACCGTCTATTACGCCTTTCATATTCAAAGTTTCCCACTACTCAACGAGACTAACCATAATACTCCTCCCTACTTCCGCGCAAGTAATACCCCCCAATCTAGAAATCCAAGAGTCCCGAAAACGCTTCCTGGGGAATCTCTCCCGCGGATTCATCACGCTTTCCATCCTGGTCAGCTACCGAATCTTCCGCCATGGTATGGAGACCAGTAATCTCAGCACTCGATACAACGGCAGGTTGATCGATATTTTCGACAACCGGTTCCCCAACGTGCCCAGCTCCTAACTCGCCAGTGGTTTGAGAAGCAGCCTTCGCATCATTCGATGCAACGGGTTCTGCCTGATTCGCAAATTCAACAGCCGTTTCTTCTTCTCGCTCAGACCCCTGTTCGCCAGTCATGGTCCGAGATCCAGAAATGCCATCATTATTCGATACACCTGGTTCTCGCTCATCAGCAAATTCGACAACCATTTCCCCATCCTCTCTAGAACCCAACTCGCCAGTCATACCTCGATCCTCAACACCATTATTCGCAGGAACAGTTTCTCCCCGATCGATAAAACCACCAACCATTTCCCCATCTCCCTCAGAACCCGACTCATCAGCCATAGTTTGCGTATCAAAAAACTCGTCATCCGACTCGAAATCTTCCGGATAATCCACCATAACACAATCATCATCATCGAATCTGATACCGGTTTCCTCGTCTTGTCCAGGTCCCTGCTCCACAGCCACGATACAAAAATCAGCAACTTCGCCGTTCGATGCCGTGGGTTCTGATAGCTCGACCATAACCCAGTCATCGTCCTCGAATTCGACAGTCAGTTCGCCATGCCGCCCCACTTCCGGCTCGTCGGTCTCGCCCTCTTCCTCTTCCTCCTCCTCCTCCTCCTCTAAAATTGAAGGCAAGTGAGAAGGCACCGCCTGGCCATCATCGACAGGTCGATTTTCTTCGTCAAGTGCAAAGTGTTCGTCGTGGAATGCAAGCTCTTCCTGGTCGATTGCATACATTGACGAAATGTAAGCCTGTCTCTCATCGATGTCTTCATCTTCCTCGTCACTTTCAAAATCCCCTTCTTTCCATACACGCGTTATGGTTTCGATTCCGCGTGCATTGCAAAGCTTTTGCAATTTATCGACGTCCCAATCGTCTCCGATATATACATGCCCGCTGGGGATGGTGGTAGTTGCTATGTCGATTTTATCCACTGAAGAACCATTCTCCTCGCCATCTTTGCCATCTTCAGCCTTGCCATCTTGTGTGAGGGATTCTTTCGGTTTCTTCAAGGTAGCCTCCCATACGTTGAGTAGAGCCTTTAATCTTCCCTTTGCATCTGTTTCCGAATCATCTGATTCGCTATCGTAAGAGTCGAGATATCCTTCGATAACTACAGGATTGTCATCGAAGGTCACCTTTTTCTCCGGGTAGAGGATGGAACAGGTAAGGCACTGGTCGAGGTGTTTAGTCTTTCCAATGAAATTCAACGAAACCGTCGATTCGGAAGAGGCTGAAGATGCGTTCAAAGAGAACTGGTCGAGCTGTTCATTGTCTCCAGGGATGCTCAACGGAATCATTAGTTCGGGAGAAGGTGGAGGGGCGTGAAGAGATACATCGTCTAGGGACGGAGATTTACATCCTTCCGACTGATCGGGTGATGACTATCATCCAGGGTTCAGAGTCAGTGAAGTTAAAACAAAGGGGTTGAGAGTATCAAAAGTGGGGTTAGTCCATGGTGTACCTTAGGTATACTCACCGGCGGTGTATAGATGGACTCATTGAAGATTGTCGCGAGTCGCTGCTTCATATCGAAGCGTTTCGACGCATTCGGGAAAGACGTTTTCGGTACGAATTCGACATCCCATCCATCGGAGCCGATCATGAAATGTGGATTGAATAACCCCGAAATTCGCATAGCCGCCGTGGCAGTGCTGGCCTGCCTCAAATAGGGTGCCCAAGTATCACGGTTCGCATCGCTGTAGTGGTCATATATCCATTTTGCTTCCATTTTACTTACTTCCACAAGGCGTGGCATACAGCATGACCAAATCCTCTTTTCGCAATGCCAAAGGACTAGAACCTTTTGGAAATGGGCGCGCCGCTGTTCATATTTGCGTGATGGAGCAAAGGCGACACCGAACTGCCGCGACCGCGACGATTTTGCGCTCAGCCGCAGCAATACTCGATTGATTCTCCTCAGAGAATCCACCACTCTCTGAACAGTACAGGGTGGGCAGGCGTCTGGACTACCCTTCCACCGAGGATCTAGTAGTGTAAGATTTAGTCAGCTGGTCACATCCAAGAGGGTCTCAGTTTCACGTACGAGATTGATGTCCACACAAACATGACATCTGGGAGCCTATTGGCACGCCTCCATACACCTCAAATAGGAAGTTCTCTAATCTCCCTAGAAGAAGGAACATCTGGTATTCGTGATATGTTGGAAGATCTCCCCATCTGGTGCGGTCCGCTTGCGCCTTTTCCCAAATCTCTTTGCGGAATACCTTGCGAGTTGCTGGGTCGTTCCGTTCAAGCGCTCCTTGAAAGTGAAGGTACCTAACATAGAGTTGTTCTCCGAAGACCTGTAATGCCCAGTATGCTGAGTCGCTGTTAGACAGAGCCTTAAATCTAGCTAGAGTAAAAGCCATCGTAGCGAGTCGTGGCGTTGCTGTTGTAATGAGGAATATGTCGTGTTGAAGTCGAGTTGCCACGGAGGTGGAAAAGAAGCAGGCGTTCCTGCACCTTCCTGTCTGACCTTCGGCCGTCCTTGCCGGGGCAGGTTGGCAGGTGCCAATGAGGGTCGGTATCTGATAACATGACAACCCGTCTTTTAAGGAAACAACATTGTAGAACATCTTACGCTATGGAAGAAGCTGTTACTACGTTCATTATACCCCTAATGTCATCTTCATAATGACTTCCCCACCCATTTCTCAACCTCTCAGCTACCTTCCCACATCCTATCCAACACCTCGTCAAACTCCGGCGTCCCATACTCTTCTACGCATTGAAAAGATGTATTCCAGTACTCGCAACCACACACCGGTGCCCACACACCCGGCTGATACAATGTCGAGGCACGAGCAAAATTCTCCGGTCTCCGCATCACCTTCTCTACCGTCGGTTCCTCGAAACTGACAGTGCGCCGATGACTAAAACCCGGCCTCTTCGACTCAACCTCGGCATCCGAATCCCGCCACTGTAGATATGGCGTACCTTTCCGCGCGAGCTGGATGGCCTTCGTAGCACTCTGGACGTCGGGATTCAAGAGCAATGTGATATTCGGATGTTCCGCGTCCCAGGCCTTTTCCTGCTCGGACCAGATCTCCAGGAAGTATACGTATTTAGCCAGACTAGCACGGTGCATGTGCCAGGCCTGACAAGCTTGGTAGTACTAAACACCAGTCAGCAAATTTCAAAGACACGGATATGATGATGAAGGGGAACGCATACCCCCGGGTCCTTCTCAGGATGAAGATACGGCCCGCCCCTCCGTTCCCATATTTCAGTCATCGGTCGTAGTTCATCTAAACGTTGCTTGACTTTACAGGTCGGACAGAGTACTTCGGTCTGGGGCGTGCCGGGGTGTATCAAGTGCCCACAAAACCCCGCCGCATTTGGTTTAAAGAGCGGCGGGGGAGTCTGAAATTGCGACTGCATGCAGTGGCGTGCAAATGCTTCGTGTTCGGTGTGGGGGTATGGGGGTCAAAAAATGGAAACTAGGAGTATATCGGCTACTGAAAGGGATTGTCAGGGTGCAAACAAACGTACAAGCAAACGCGCTAGGACGCGGTTCGTGATTGCTGCCCAAGGGAAGGTCAAGGATAAGGAAAATGAACCGCGGTCGAGCCTGATAAAGTAAAATATCTTGACATGGTCGTACAGACTATAACGTGTGAAACAGTCACAGCGCCGCCAGGTACGGAACCAAGGTGATCCTCTCGGAACAGCATGGTCGACTGTAGATTACCAGTCCATTCACCCCCGAGGTAGTTTGCGACTATCCGCATGACCATCTTTATGAGTCAGAATTCAATACCTCAGACTGAACCCCAAAAGCCTAAACCTTCACAAAAGTCTCATACCTCCGCAAAAACGCCTCCACACATCCCAGAAATCTTTCCAACTCCACCCACGGCGTCCCCAAAATGAGCGCAATACTCCCCTTCTTCGTAATCCAAAAACCCTCCTCCATCATCTCGAACCAAAACAGCTCTCTCAGCGCACCTTCATCCTCCCTATCCCTAAAACTCTTCAACTCTTTCCTGCCGTCGCTGAGGAAATGTATACCCATGATAGTGCCGAGCCCAGTGACCGTCATCTTCGTTCCCTGAGCGAGGTCCTGCAGTCTAGTCCGCAACATATCGCCCATGGCGTTGAAATCGCGCGCCACGTCCGGCGTATAGATCTGTGACATTGCAGTGAATCCCGCAACCATACCAAGGGTGTTATTATTGAATGTGCCCGAGTGACCAAGTGCAGCGCCCTCACGCGGATCGTAGATACGCATGATATCCTCGCGGCCACCGAAGCACCCGAACGTGATACCGCCTCCGAGGTACTTCCCCAGAGTCGTCATATCCGGCTCTAAGCCTTCAATCTTCTGCAGTCCACCCGAAGATAAGCGACTAGTCATGACTTCGTCCAAGATGAACACGACACCGGCTTTTCTCGCCGAAGCTTGAATTTGGTGGAGGAAATCGTGGGAGCCGACGATACAGGGTCCGTGGCCTTGCATTCCTTCTACCAGTACGGCGGCGACGTCTTCGCTGTCTTCGATCTTCTTCTTCGTGTCGGCGATGTCGTTGTATTCTGCCATGATCCATTCATCTCGGTCCACGCAATTCTCGGCGGGCTTGTCTTCGGGGAAGCTGAAACAGCCGCCGTGGTAGCCGCCAGTGAAGACGATGACTTTTCGTTTTCCCGTGAAGCGTTTAGCGACTTGTAATGCGTGGAGGTTCTAGAGTCGTGAGTGAAAGTTCTGATAACATTACGGTCGCCGATATGACTTACAGCTTCCGTCCCCGAATTCGTGAAGCGTACAAGCGCGAGGTTGAATCTAGAGCATAACAGCTCGGCATGCTTTGCTTCGTATTTCGTCGTGCCTCCGAGATTCAAACCCACTTCACGGATAGTGTTGATGAGTGTTTCTTGGATCAGGGGCTGCGAGTGTCCGAATAATCCAGCAGTCATCTCACCCATAAGATCCGTATAGCTATTCGGTTGTTAGCCTATCATTCTTATCCCGCCATCGATCCAGCACTTACACATTTCCATCCTCAGAAGTAACCTGATATCCCTCTCCCTTGCTTAAAAATACTGGGAAAGGCGCCGTATGCAACAAACTCCTCGTATTACCACCAGGCAGAATCTTCAGAGCATCCTCATGCAGCGTCAAACTCTTCGCGTTTTTCGCGGCGAAGCGTGTTTGCGCTGCTTCGAGGGCTTCTTTGACGCTGTCCCCATTCTTGATATGGACTTTAGTATCCGAGGCTTCAGTGGAGCGGGGAGAGCTGATAGATAGAGACATTGTGGGGGTGTTCTTAATCGGAATGTCGTGTTATCTTTATCAGCTTGACATTTCGACAAGTGAAGGGATGAGTGTGTAGGTGGACTATTATATAGATAGTCATCAAGCCATGTAGTAGTCGTACTCGTCCGGTATCTATAAGCTAGAGCGTCAGTGGCTTATTCGCCTCATCGATACCAAGACCCTTACGCATTAGCTAGACAGTAAGGACCATCATGAGAACAATTGATTCGCAGGTATACAAGAAAGCAATCGACCTACAAGTGGAGTGTAGATACCGAAGCGTCTGTAGCGTCAAGTCGGATGTCGTTGTTCGGCAACCCCGCTAGCTTTTCCGACGCGCTTTTCCGACTCGGTCCAATCAAGTCTTGTAGAGATAGCTTCCCCAACATTGCTAATTACTTTCAACGGGATTTTGTATCGTATTGCTTATATTAACATCAGGAATTTGCAGTTAAGGTCTTTACAGAGATGAAGTTGATTGGGAATACAAGTACGATCGTATTGGTCAATGAAACTAAGGAAGTAAATAAGACGGAGAAAACTTTTCAAGATCTCATTTCTAGCGGCTCCTCGTGAAGTATTGAGTAAGAAGTATGTTGATTTGAAGGAGCTGAGGGTTCTGATTAGTAACGATTTGATGCACTCCATCCAAACACTAGACTTACCATAGAAGCTCCTTACTCCGTCAACTGCATGGGCGTGTACGCTTCAAGCGCTCTGATCCCCTCGTGGAATAGAAGCCCATTTTCTCTCTTTTGTTACTGTCTTCTCCAGTGGCATTTTGCTTTTCATCATCGTTCCCCTCTACCATTCAGTACAAAAGGCCGGTGCAAAGTTGAGGGGCCGCAGCAACTTTATTATCCTGTGCGGTTTGAACATAGAAAGAATTACCCTTGGCTTTACTTTTCCCCAGTCCAAACACTCGAGACGGCAAAAGCAAGACGCCGGAAAACCCCTCGGAGACCCGTCTCATGGAGCAGGAAGAACTTTTTAGCAGAAAGATTTTCAGCAGTGGGCGTCAATGGCTCCAACTGTATGAGTTTCGGTACGGGGAAACCACTGTTCCACTCGTTGTACTCTTCTGTTTGCCGGGGCAGTGGCGGAGAGGGTGTCATTTCCTGACGTAGGGAGTTCATTTTGTGAAAAAGCATGACGCTGGCATACGCGTCATCTGCGGCATACATTCGATGTTTTTCAGACAGCGGTTCCATCCATCCCGCATGCATCCCTTTGTCCTTCATGAGACGGAGACCTGGAAAGTGGGTCTGCACCATATACGCCAGTCCACCTTTTACGTAGTAAGTCTTGAGTCGATCACGACCCCTCGGTGTCCGCGCCCTGATTAAACGATGAAGATAACTCAGCTCCACAAGGTTCTGAGGAGCTAGACCAAAGTGATCTTTGATGCGCGAGCCATCGCCCATGATCGATTGTCCGATTTTCCGAATTCGGGGTGATTCAATGATGCGTCGCAAAGAAGGTGCGATCAACTCATCAACAGTATCTCCTTCGTGAACTGCGATATGAAATAGGCCGATGTTGCTTTCACTGGCGATTTGTATCAAGCAAATAAGCTCTTTCAAGGGCGGAGATGGGTTTGGCTGCGGGAAGATCCATTCCATGTCGAATCCGACCACTTCCTCTTCCAGAAAAGACTGGGCTATGCGTTCAGAGCTAGCCAAGTTGTCGCTATATTGAAGTTCCACTTCCCGAGCGTTGGGCCCTTGGAAAAAAGTGTAGCTGAATTGATGCGGAGACTCCACAGTTGCGCCGGCTGGCAGGTATAGCTGGAATGCCCGCGGCCATCGCGGAATCGCCTCAGCTACATCAGGTGCGTGATTGCTGATGGTTCTGTGAAAAGACAGAAAGAGAGCAGGCTGATGTATCTTAGCTTCTGCTTCGGGATCCTTCGCCCGCTTCTTCTGCTCAAAGACGTTAACCTTGGCAGGAGGAGAGAACGAACCTTTTGGTACTTAAGAAGGCCAGCAGTCTTATGACTAAGGAGACCGTGCTCGCTGCGGTGGTGGCGGTGGACCTGCTGGAAGAGTTTGCGAAGCATGTTTTTGTAGATGTGATTTTGGGAGGATTGACAGCGCAAGAAAAGAGAAGCTGGGTATTGTGAGGGGCTTCACACAGCGCTGGAATGAGAGACAGCTTGAGGTAGAAAACTGCGTGCCACCACACGCAGGTTGCAAGCCGTTTATTTGTCACGTGATTGTTTTCTTAGTCTAGCTCCAGATGTGGTTAGTGGGATTTATCACGTGTCGAATCAATGGCTTGCGACCCGGTGATACCACCTACATTGAGATTGACGGCTACCTAGGTGGTATGGTTCGCCTTTACCGAGCAGAAGTACAAGGGTGGAGCATGAACGGGTTGCCCCCTCCCCCTGTCGCCCTTAGCGTCTTGGCCGAAAAGACGGCCGATTTCTCAACTCTCTGA
>MU006780.1:179236-305997 GCA_010093635.1 Massarina eburnea CBS 473.64
TCCTACGTCAGCACGGCCGGATCAACAGTTGATCCGAGCTAAAACGCCCATTTCTACGCGTCTATTGATCAATTTGACTATCCTTCCTACTATCAACTTCAAAAATCAGCAGAATTGAGCTCGAAATCGTACAGAAATCGTCAAAATTGACTCTCAGAGAGTTGAGAAATCGGCCGTCTTTTCGGCCAAGACGCTAAGGGCGACAGGGGGAGGGGGCAACCCGTTCATGCTCCACCCTTGTACATGTGTAGCTAAGTGTGTTCAAGGCACGACACGCTAGTATGCGCTAGCGGGACCCACTAAAATTCTTAGCTCCAGGCACGACTGACGTCGCCTTCGACATCTGACCTTCAACAACACAACCAGAACATCCTCGCCAAGATGTCGCGTCCGGGGGTCAACCTCGCTATTACCGCAGATGGCGAGACGTACAACAAGCTGCGTCGACCAGACGATTTCGTCGCTTCTCTCGCCAAACCCTCACCGAGTGAGCCTGCTCCTGCCAAACCGAGCGTCGGGGAGTCAAGCAAGCGAAAACACGACGAGGCAGAGATTTCCGATTCCGGCTCGGATAAAGAGCCGGAGAGCAAGCGAGCGAGAGAAGAGCATATCCGGAAGCCTGTCGCCGCTGAGAAGACTCTCGTTCCTGACCCGCGTCGCATCTCTCGGCCCATCCGAGAATGCGGGATGCAGTCAATGTTTCCGGGTCTAGACGACGATGACTCAGCCGATGACAGTACCCAGGACGCTCTTGCGTACCTCCGTGGCGTGAGGTGAGTGCTCCCGTCACCGTTCTCAGCACACGCATTAACACATTGGACGCACAGCTTACCTGTGTGATAGATCCGAAGCTTCTACGATACCACGATTCATGGTCGCCGAACCCGAGATTGACGAAGATGAAGAGGACCGAACCATGTACGATGACCCTCAATGTGACTTCAGAGCAACGTACAATGACGGCACGTGGATCGCGGTGGGTCTCGATGATGCAGGCAACTCGGAAGAGTCGGACGCCGCTGAAGATGTGGGAATCCAGGATGCGTACTATAAGGCGCTTCTCAACCGCTACAACAATCTCCGGGAGACGCTCGCCAATGCTGATCGCAACGAGTTGGCTGCGCTGGTGAAAGCCGACCCGGACAAATACACAAACGTCAGGTTACCACACAAGAAAAAGCGTTGGTTGGAAATCTTCGAGACTACGTATCCGACCCCGACACTGGCGGCACAGATGTGGGACAACAATCTCTACAATGCCTTGGAATTCTGCATCGAGTCGCTGGATCGCTACGATACGATTTCGAAACAGAAGAGTTGCTGGATCTGGACCCTGCTCGCTCTGGCAGGTGATAGAGGCACTCTGGACTACTATCGGATTGGGCGTTTACGCGAGCTTGCACTGAAGGCAGGTCAGCTCGGTGCCAGGTTGCGGAGGGGTATCGTGATAGACCACACGGAGAGCGAAGACGAAGTGGAGCAGTGGATTCCGGAAGGGGAAGGCGTGGATGATGAGGATGCACAAGATGGAGCTCAGGAAGAGACCAGTGCACCCGGGGATCTCAAGCCCGAAGTCTCGGCCGGAACACCCGCCGAAGACGCCGAAGTAGGGACAGTTCCAACTAACGAAGAAACAAGCCTAGATATCTCACTCGACACCAACGAGAAGCGAAGCGCGGGCCTGAAACGCGAAGGCATCAGTGAGCGAGACTTCGCCATAACGCCACAGACTACCACGCAAGACGCAGGCGACGAGTCATCCGACGAAGGCGAAATCCTAGAAGATGAAGACATCTCTCCCAAGCCCAGCGCCGAAGCCAAGGACGTCGAAGCAGCTCGTGCGCGTCTTCTAGCCCAGCTCGGCGAACGTCTAGTCAAGCCATCCGTCCCACCTCCAGCGCCAGGCTACCGTAAACACGGAGGACCGCGACCAGTCAGCAAGCACCATGAGGAGCAAGTCAAGAACACGCGTGCCGAGAGATCTGACACGCCGCTCCCCACGAAAGTACTCTCGCGCGCAGAGGCAGAGAAACAGCGACAGAAGGTACGGGAAGAGGAGCCGGAGCCGAGTGGGAAGAAAGTGTTCCCATCGCGAGCGGAAGCGGAGAAACAGCGGCAGAAGCTACGGGAAGAAGAATTGACAAGGAAGCAGCAGCAGCAGAACAAGCAGAATAGCCGACTGCGTCCTGCAACAGTGACTCGGCGTGAGCAAGTATCCAGCGAGGATACCAATCCCGCCACGAAAGCCAAGCTTGAGCAAACACGCTCGGAAAACAATCCTCAAGAAATGGACTTGGATTCCAATTCCGATTCCGATGCTGAGATGTGGAATGCAGCACCGGTAGTGGACTTGAACACGCGCGTTACTATCGATGTGCTCCTCACTGTCGTCGCTGAGTGTTATGGTCAGAGGGATTTGTTGAGGTACAGGGAGGTGTGGTAGAGGAAAGCAGGAAAGCGTGTATATTGGGAACACCTCGTTCGTTTACTTGAGGGGGATGGTACATACAGTGCGCACGTATCATACCCCCATGTTATAGATTAGACAAACCGGGAAAAGTCTTGTGCAGCCCCTACCCCCTAGGTGGGGGCCGCGGGGAGGGGGAGGGGGGATTCACAATGGTATAACTTTTTAATTGCATGGTTTGTATGGGGGATGTCATCACATCACATGCCCGACTTTCCATATACCATATACCATTCACTTCTACCGTGACACATTCCATCCCAACCTGGCAGCCACGCTACAAAGAGCGCTCAAACTACCCGTAAACCCCTAGTAGTCAGATGCTCAATACCTCGTTACCATATCCCTCTCCCTCATACACATAAGCCGTACCCACCACTTCCGCCTACGGCGTAACCCTCTGCGGATCCCTCGGAAACGCGCTACACATGCGAATATTAGGCAGACCCAACCAAAACTGCACAATACGCTCGAGACCAAAGCCACCGCCCCCGTGCGGCGGGCATCCGTACCGGAAGCTGTCGACGTATTCCTTTGTTCCGGCGCCGTTGGGGTCGATGGGAGGATCGTGTTTGCGCATTTGGTCGGCCAGGAGTTCGGCGTCGTGGATACGTTGGGCGCCTGTTGATATCGAGGTTAGTAAGAAGGGAGTGGTAGAAGGAGGGAAGGAAAGGGGGACGTACCGGAGAGGATTTCTTGGCCACGCATGAACATGTCGTAGGAGTTTGAGAGGAGGGGGTTGTGTGGGGAAGGCATTGTGTATGCGGGGCGGATTGCGAGGGGGAATTGGTCGAGGACGTAGAAGTCTGAGTTGTATTTTTCGAGGACGAGGCGGCCGAGGTGCTTTTCCTGGGGAGTACTGTATATGAATTAGCATGGACCGGAACTATACGTCAGTAGGATGAAAGGGACTCGCCTCATGTCGTCGTAGTCGTTGACCTCCTCACCGGCTTCGCGGAGCATCTTGATGCCCTCTACGAACGGTATCCGCGGGACCTTTCCGGACTCGGGCAGCTTGAACTCGTCGATGTGGTACACGCTTCGGACTAGTTCGGTCTCCTTTTTGTACCGCGTGTTCAGCTCGTTGAAGATAAACAGCATAAGATCCTCCAGCACGCTCATAACCTCGTGGTAGTGCTCCTGGATCTCCATCTCCATATCGAGACCAGTGAACTCGGTCAAGTGACGCGCAGTGTTCGAGTTCTCGGCGCGGAAGACGGGACCGATCTCCATGACACGCTGGAAGCGCGAGGCGATCAGCATCTGCTTGTAGAACTGCGGCGATTGGGCGAGGTAGGCTTTTTTGCCGAAGTAATTGACCTCGAACACATTGGCACCGCCTTCGGACGCAGCGCCTAGGATCTTGGGGGTTTGGACGTGCGTGAAACGCTTCTTGGATAGGAACTCCAGGAAGAGCAGGTAGACGCCGCTCTTGATCCCGAAGATGGCTTGGTTGATTTTTGCGCGGAGATCGATTGTCCGGTTGTTCAGCCTGGTGTTGAGTCCGACGAGTGGTCTCGCATCGCCTTCAGCGGGCTTCTCATCCTCATCTCCCAGTCCAGCCTCCGGCATCGGTCGTTCGGCATCCTCGACCTGCAGCGGCAGAGGAACCTCCGCTTTGACCTCCACAAACAATTTCAAGATATGGAGCTCAAAGTCCTTGACTGTGGCGCTCTTGATCGGCTCCTTAACCCTCTTGACCAGACCAGTAACTACCAGTGTGCTCTCTGTGCTCACAGTGCCACAGAACTTTACCATCTGCTTGCTCAGCTTGTCGCTGGCAGCAATGACGGCCTGCACTGTGTCTACTTCCTGTCGCAAATTTACAAAGGCAAGCTTTGCAGACTGGGAACGCGCATTCTCGACCCAGCACCTGAAAGTGATTTCCTTGTCTTCGTGCTCGGCGATGGTGGACAAAAGGACGCGAGATGTGCTTGTGGAATCGGAGCCCTTGGAATCCAGGAGTGGAAGTTCGCCGTATGAGTCCTTCGAGACGTCTTCGCCATCGGCCGCCTCCTTTTTCTGACGGTCCGCGAGCTCGCGGGCTTTGGCTGCGGCCTTCTTCTCCGCCTTTTCCTTTTCTTTCTGGGCTTTCTTCAGGGCATTCTTGGATGGCGGCTCCGGAGCGTCGCCGGCGCTTGAAGCTGCTGCGGGTTCGGCCATGATGAATGCAGTTGCTATGTCAAATGTGTGTGGTGGGGTGATGCAAGGTGGGATAATTTATTGTGAGTCAACGCACGGACCTATACACCCCGCGATCCGTCTGAAGTTCATCGTGGTGCCCCTCACTCGAATGAAAGTGGTCTCACAATCCGCAAACCAATCTTGATTAGCCCATTCAGGGGTTATGTATGTCATGTATACAGAGAGCTGTACTTTGTATCTCACTATTAAGCTTTTTCAATCCCGCTAGATATTTCCCATGTCCGGAGACAGACTTCTATCCAACCAGGGCGAAACCCCACCTTGCCTTGCCCATACTCAATTCGTCTAAATCATGCACCGCTCAAATCTGTCGACCGGTTGGCCAATTGCCGGGGTGGGCATCTTCGCATAGCTCTAACTGGGTATCCTTCTCTTCCAAGCAGTGCGAGTTGTAGTTTTCAACTAGCAAAAACGCTACCTCGGACGAATCCTCGCCGACCTCATCTACCTCAGACGAATCTTCATCGACCTCGTCGACGCTTGGCTGAACGGCTACCTCGGACGAATCTTCACCGGTGAGCAAATGACAAATACTAATATTCCAATCCGGGTATCACATCTCCATCACTCCATCACAGACTCTTCAGGATGCGCTCTGCCAGCTTCTTCTGCCCCTTCTCCCCGAGCGCCTGTTCGTCCGTCTCTTGAATCGCTTTGCCGACGGCAAGAACGGTCTTGACATCCCCGCCATCCACATGCACCAGGCCGTTCCTTCCCACCGTGATCTCGAAGCCCACTTTCGTCCCAATGTGGTCTAGAACGGTGACCTCGCCCTTTGACCTGAGAAGCAGCCGTCGCGCCATGCCCAGGCTCACCTTGAAGATGGTGCCGCCCTTCAACGGGCCGAGTCCCTCGCTGTTTCCGGTAGACGGGTCGACGCAGGTGAGCTCGGGCGAAGACTCTTTGCCGGCGTTGACGACGCGCGCATAGACGAGCGAGTTTGGTAGCAGAACGGGACGGGTCTTGCGAGAGGCACCCTCGAAGGCCAGGTGGGGGAGTGTCGCGTAGGGTGTGTTTGGGGTTATGGCGCAGTTGAAGTTGTCGGCAGCCGAGGACTGGACGGTCGCGATGACAAGGTCGCCGACGGTGGGGAGGTACTGTACATGTCAGATATAGATTATTGTTATTGGCAGGTAGAAAGAACATACCCGTCCACTGTTCGCATCGATCCACGCCGCGTTCTTTCGGTTGTCGGTAGCCAATGCGCCGGCAATGGTGGTCGTGATGGTATTGGGTGGGATGTGTCGCAAGCCGGGCCCCAGAGTGAGCGTCTTCTTCTTGCCGGTCGGCGTGGGCAGAGCATCCTGGGCTATCTCGTCGCCCGGAACGACGACCAAGGTCGAGGTAGCCATGTCAAGCTCGGGTGAATGTGCAAAGTAACAGGCACTGACGGCCAGGCAGGGCAGGATGGACGACAAAGCGATTTGACGTCTACGCCAAGACTTCTAGCGCGGGACCGATCAAATTTCCTGAGAATTTCTGGCAGCGCCACTACCTCTGTTTTCACTCTGCTTTCCCTGTTACGCTCGACTTGCACTCTTTAAGCCATTCCTTGCCGTCTACAGACCCTACAACTCCACTATGAGTGCAGAAAACGACCCCACCCAGCGGGTCGCGATCGGAATTTCCTTTGGCAATTCCTACAGCTCCATCGCTTACACCACCGGCGTATGTGCCCTTCCGGTCCATACCTGCGGGCAGCCGTCTAACAGTCTCCCAGGAAGGCCGCGCTGAGGTGATTGCGAACGAGGACGGAGACCGCCAGATCCCCTCATTTTTGTCATATGTAGAAGGCGAGGAGCTTCACGGCGGCCAGGCCAAGCCGCAGATTGTCCGCAATGCAAAGAACACGGTCGCATACTTCAGGGACTTCTTGGGCCAAGAGTAAATGCCACCCGAGCACACGTGAAAGCACCCGCTGACAGTTGCCAGGTTCAAGTCAATAGACCCCACCGCTGCCCACCAGTCCGCCCATGCCGTCCAGCACGAGTCCACCGTCGCTTTCAAGATCCGCGATACCCAGGAAGAGACGGAGAACGAGGTCACCGTATCCACCATCACATCGCGACACCTGACGAGGCTACGAAAGTCGGCCTCTGACTACCTCGGAAAGGCCGTGAACTCGGCCGTCATCACCGTGCCCACCAACTTCTCCGATGCGCAGAAAGATGCTCTGAACAAGGCTGCGAAAGAGGCTGGGATCGAGGTTCTGCAGTTCATCAGCGAACCCACTGCCGCTGTCTTGGCTTACGACGCTCGCCCAGACGCGAAGCTGGCGGACAAGATCATTGTGGTGGCTGATCTCGGAGGTACTCGCTCGGACATTGCCGTCATTGCATCAAGAGGCGGAATCTACACCGTCCTGGCTACTGTCCACGACTACGAGGTTACTGGCCTGAAGCTGGATCAGGTGCTCATGGACTACTTTGCGAAGGAGTTCCTGAAGAAGAACAAGGACGCCAGCGACCCGAGGGAGGATGCTCGCGGACTGGCGAAGCTCAAGTTGGAGTGCGAGGCTGTCAAGAAGGCTCTGTCAATAGGTTCCAGCGCCAACTTCTCCGTGGAGAGCTTGGTGGGCGGCATTGACTACACAGCTACCATCAACCGCACGCGGTACGATTTGCTCGGCAACAAGCTTTTCGGCGCCTTCTCCAGGCTCGTCCTCCACGCCGTGGAGAAAGCCAACCTGGACCCCCTCGACATCACCGAAGTCATCCTCGCTGGTGGAAACGCAAACACCCCCAAGGTCGCTTCCACCGTCGCTGCCGCCTTCCCCGAGACGACCACGATCCTCGCACCGTCCACCTCGTCATCCGCCATCATCCCCTCGGAGCTCGCCGTCCGTGGCGCCGCAATCCAGGCCAGCTTGATCCAGGAGTTCGATCTCGAAGACATCGAGCAGAGCAGCCACCCCGCCGTCACCGTGACGCCTCATCTTGCACACGCCGTCGGCGTCCTATGCATCTCCGGCGACGAGACCTCCGGTATCTTCCACCCCATCGTCGAAACCGAGACCTCCCTTCCCGTGCGACGAACAGCCATCATCGCCACGCCCAGGGAAGGTGGCGACGTACTCATCAAGCTGGCCGAGGGCCTGCGACACATCAAGGTCACCAAGCCCGAGCCCAAGCCCAAAGCCGAGAAGGACGAGGATGACAGCGACGACGACGAGAGCGACGAGGAAGAAGAAGTCCGGGAAAAGACGTGGAAGGTTGGCAACGTGCTCAGCGAGGCTGCCATCCGCGGCGTCAAGAAGGGCGGCAAGGTCGAGGTCCAGATCAACATCGGTGCCGATCTTGGCGTCAACGCTATTTATCGTGAAGTCGGTGGCAAGGGTGGTGTTCGCGGTATAATACAAGGGAGTAAGGCATCGAATGGGAGTGCTTAGGTGATAGGATGCAGCTTGAGTGAGGTAGGGCCATGGTGGGGAAAAAAAGGGAAATGACTGAGTAGTGTCTTTCCTCATCTTATAGATGGGTTGCTTGGTTCGCTTTTTTGCGGCGCAGGCTGGAGTGGTGGATGGCTTGGCATGGTCTGAATGTGTCGGGGTTGGGTATTTTAGGATCGGTCGGAATCAGATTCTGGGTGATGCAAATGTGTATGTATGTACGTGAAAACGATATCTTTCCCCGAGAGCCCTTGGTATATCTTTTTTTTGTGCGTGCGTGATGATGTAGTGAGGTGATTCTTTTCTTTCCCGCTGTTTATGTATATGTCTATATCGATTACTTACTTACACCTTCCCCCTTATAACAAGTTCTTATACCTAAACCTAAACCTAAACCTAAGCATAAATATAATGTAGCATGGACTAGAGTCTTCTACTCGGTATGTATATATCTATGTATATGCAGAGTAGGACAATCTTTTCGTCTCTTGTTGTTTAACGGTTATTTAGATATATGTGGAGTTACTAATATCCTATGCTATCCTATCCTATCCTACCTACCTACCACTTGCCACTGTCGTTCATTTATCCATTCATCTATGCATCCATTGCAATAATAGAACTATTAACCTCCTCATTACCATTTCGTCCGGCCTTAATTAAGAGTCGTCATCTTCGTCATACACATACAAACATACACATAAACAAACAAACCTCCTTACCTACCTATCCCAACGCAGCAGCACATCCACCTCATAATCCCTAATCCCCAATACCACCACCATCTCTCCCCTCCCCTCCCCTCCCCTCCTCATCCCAACGCAAACAACCCACCCAAAGCCCCAGCCAACCCCAACCCCAACCCCAAAACCTCACCGATTCTGCAAAACAACAAGCATAGCCCTCATCCTCCTCCCAACCCCAGTCTCAACAATCCACTCTCTATACGACCTCCCAGCCTCGGCACCCTGTCCCCAAGCCAAATCGGCATAATGCCAACGCCTCTCCGTCCAATTCTCGGTATCCAACTCATCGACCAGCAACTCGGCCAAGGCCTCGAGCTCGGCGCCCTCGCCCTCGGTTTCCCAGCCACAGCTCTTGGCGACCGTGATGCGGCGCATGCGGCCTAGGAACCTGTTGTCGAGCAAATCGTACAGATCGGGGATGGTGAAGGCGGTGTCGGGGTCGATGTCGCGCATGCCGCTGGAGGTGAGGAGGGTGAGTTCTTCGAGCGGCTTTGAGGCGGACCAGTGCTCGGATGTGTGTGTGGTGGGGCGGAGTCCGAAGTCGCAGTCTATGTAGTCGATTGCGACGGTCAGGGAGGTGAGGTGAGGTAGCCAGTTTAGTATCGCGTTGAAGCGGCCTTGTTTTACGGCGGGGAGGTCGCGGAGTTCGACGGTTGTGAGGGTTTGGGAGAGGTTTTCCAGGAGCGGTTTTATGCCTGCGTAGTCTAGGCCTGGACAGTGGAGTATGCTCATGGAATGGAGGGTTGGGGGGAAGGTGTCGGGTTGGCGCATCATTTCCCAGAGGAATTTTCCGTGTACGGAGCCGGAGAGAGTGAGGTGTTCGAGTCGGGGTGGCCAGTTGATGTGCCTGTCGACTGGCGTGGTTCGGTCAGGGAACTGTGTTGAACATCGCGGCAGGACTAGCCTTTCCAAGCCGTCTAACTTGCGCAGACACTGGTTCAGGCTCTGGAAACTGATGGCCTCGCTGATTAGACTCAAATCTAGCACGCGTAACCTCTCGCACTTGCTCAGGCTGGCCCAGCAATTTATCGCGAACGAGGCCTGCGGCGCGATGAAGACCTCGAGAGAGTGCTTGGTGCGGGCGAGCATGCGCGCAGTTACTGCTTTGGTGGACTGGTGCACAATGTACGAGAGGTTGAGTGACTTTACGAGGCCGGCGAGTTCGGATTTCTTGATGCGCGTGTTGATGGAGGGGCAGAGCGTGCGCACAAAGAGGTCAAAGTGCGCGCCCCAGAGATGGGGGGCTTCGTAGAGAGTCGCGATGCCGACGTCGTACCACTGTCTGTACACGCTGTCAGTTATCTCTCGTAGTGGTTAAAAATGGTATCATAATCAGCTCCCAGGAAATTCTCCACCTACCTATTCACGGCGCAAAACGTCCCAAGCCCATGCTGATTTTCGGCATCCCGTGGGATGTGGTTCAGGATCTCGAGGAGCAGTTCATCGGGGAGATAATTCGCGTATCGCGGGGGAGGAAGGATATCGGGCTGCTTATCGCGCGGAGTGTGGTGGGTCAGGTGATACGGGATAATGAAGTTCATTATTGTGCGTGTTCCCGGAAAGTTATAACACTAGTCTAAACTGTGTAGGAGAGAGTGAGGTGTGGGTACATGGAATGTCTCAACTGTCTCGAGTAGGTATGCTGCTGAGTGACGCAGCGGCGAACTTATCGCTTGGCTAGCGTGGGGTTATGTCCGCTTATGTCCGGTTGACGTTACTTCATCCCGTGTGTAGCGAGACAGACCCGGCCTTTCTTTACACCATACCATTTCTCACTTGTAAATACCGTAACGCCAAACACATCGCATGTTGAAGAATTCACAGTATACATAATATACATATCTAGTGTGCTACCTAATTGGTCTACCCCGACCGTCCCAGTACAGAGTACAGCAGTGCAGTGCAGTAGCAATGCAGTCCTCCTATTAAATAGAGAAAGAAAATGAAGAGCACTACAATGTACCACCGCAAGATTACCATAGAGTCCATCCGAGCAAAGGGTCACACACCCCAAAGCCGCGCCTCTCAGCGCTTGATGAAAGAACACGTAATATTAGGAAGACAAGATACAGCACCGCAGGCCCTAATTTCATTTACCGCATGTCCCAGGGGTATATCCATTTGACGCCGTGGACGTGTATGAAATAGTAGACTCTGTCGGGAACAGAGTTGAGAGAAATCTATCGACGAATCAGCACATGGGTGTCAAATAAGTTGTGAGAAAAGTGCGTACCACCGTCTACCATCGTCCAGTGCCCCACTTCGACTTTGTCGACTGTCCGAAGACATCCCTGGAGACAGGCATTGGGGGCTTCCGTGAGCCATTTCCCCACGCAACGTCAGGTGACGAATCGGTGGGACGGACCGGGGCTCGTTCAAATCGAGAATGAGTTGCTGTATCGTTGAAGAAGCTATTGTTGCCCTCGATCGTAAGATCGCGCTGGTGCAGGGGTGCAATCTTCCAGGCTTCAGTGAAGTAATCCGACCTCGTACCCGCACGAGCTTCCTCGGAGTATTGGAGCAAGTTCTCGTAAACTCGAGCGAAGATCCGGGTGTTATCGTACTTTGTCTCGTCCTGCACTCGAGAAGAGGCTTCGCCAATTGCGCCAAAGTTGTGCGTCTTGTGTTCAGCCCATGCTGCCGCCATCAGAGACTTTGCGTAGTCTTGTTGGCGTGCCGGACGCTGGCCATCATGAAACCAGTTGAAAAGCTTCTCTCCTTCATTGACCGGCACAGGAAGGCTGGTGATGAGGTTCTGAGTGTTCGGCATAGGACCGGTGAAGAAGGGGCCGTTGAAGTTCTGTGGCGTACTATCCACTCCCTCCGCAAACTCATACACGCGGCCCTGGGCACCATCAGGATCCCTGTAGTTGACTTCGGGGACAGGAGGTGCATTGTTGGCAGTGAACTCGGAGTCAGTATCTTCCAAAGGTCGAAATGCGGTAGGCATACGAGTATACGGAGCCGCTGCAGCATTCAACGTGGAATTTACCCCACGGCGGGGGTTTGCAACCGTATACCCTTGCGGAAACATGGCTCGGATATCGGGGTTCAGTGATACATCTGGGATTGAAATACCCCTCCCAGTCGGGGCACTCAAACGACGGGGCTGGGTGCCAAGCTCCGACAGTTTGTTCTTCAGTTGCAATCGACTGCGAGCATCCTCGGGGGATAGAGGACCCAGAGGGCGAGATTTGTTGAGTCGAACAACAGGTGTGGAGAAGGAGCTAGCCGCTTCCTCTCCAAATCCAATCTCACGAAGACCGGCAGGCGTCTCACGCTCGAGTGGCAGCTCTTCCCCTGGAATCGACGCCAGTCGCTCACGACTATATGTGTGTTGGGGATCTCTATGAGTCTGCTGTCGGTCGAAAGTCACAGTACCGTTGGGTCCGGGAAACTGGTAATTGAAGTTCATCGAGCCTACACCGCCAAGTTTACCAGCTCTGGAATTGAGAGTCATGGGTATGGCAGGTTGTTGCGGCTTAGCAGGAGTTACGAATGGGTCATCTAGGCGCTTCCCGGTGATGTTACGAGGGGCCGAGTGAATAGAGGAGCGACTGTTCAGACAACTGTCTGTGCGAGCGGTCAAGGGTGACGATGATGACGTTGATTGCAGGACTGTCTTCGTGTTTGTGGGAGCAGGCGGATCCTCCACGGTCTCTTTGAAGTTCCCGGGACGACCAAATTTCAGAATCTGTTTCTCCCGAGCTTGCGAGGCTTGTTTGAAGTATTCCACAGAGTGACGGGAATATTCAGACTCTACAATATCAGCAGCGAGCGCACCTTCGATTCGAGCATGAACGTGCGACCAGGTGCCGAGGTCGACCCATTGGAAAATATCCGAAGACCACTGATGAGAAGAGACGTCTCGGTTCGGGTGGCCAATGAAGATGACTTGGCCGTCAAAGTCGCCCGTCTGTGAGCCCAAATGTATGAGGTCCGGAAGCTTTCCGAACACACGCGTGTACGCCTTCATTACACCAGGGTTGAATTGCGTGTCGGTGGGACTGACGTGGTCGCTACCGTTTCCTGGCAGGGCAGCATTCATGGGGGAAGTAGTGAAGTTGAAGTCCGTGGGCGAGGATGAGGTATCGACTGGGCTGTCGTGGATAGCTAGATTGCTAGGGTCGGGGGTCCGCCAGTTCTTGTTGCCTGCCCTATTACGAGCGGGCTTCAACTGGATGTAACCTTGCGGAGGTGCGGGATCCGAGGTACGCTCCCTCCCCTCGCCGTCGCTCTGGTGGAAGCGACGCGCCATATCCGCGAAAGTGGTACCTGAGCCAGACGCTTCGCTCTGCACGCTTCCCCTACGATAGTCTTGGTCGGCGGGAAGGGGGAACTGGAGGGATGAGGAACGGAAGGTGGGCACGCTGTGCTCCAAGAACTCTGTATCTTCGGCGGCGGATTCATCCGTGGTTCGCGGGACAACGCGAATGTGCGAGTTCAAAGGCACGCCGAGGAGCTGGCCGGGAGTCCCAACGGGAAGTCGACCTGCTGCGGTCTGCGCGGCAGGCTGGCGGCGTCCTGTACTGATCAGCAGCTATTCACGAAGTTACTATTGTACAAAAGGGGGCAATCGCAGGCAACGTACCGCGCCGCGGGCCCCTGGACTTGGGCCGTGGATTCGCCAGGTTGGAGACCACGAAGCACAATACTATGCAGTGGAAAAGGCCAAGATACGGTCGAGCAGCTGCTATCTAAGAGGCGTGATGTGCGATTGGGGTCGCGATTGTGCTAAAACGACACAGCTGAGCGCGGCCACGCCAATGCGGCTGGCTGGACGGTGCGCTGTGAGGGCGATATTCTTGCAAAGATGGCGGTGGGAGGAGGAACTGGCAATGGCGGGGTGGGTGGGGTGGGGGGTGTTGAGGAAAGAGCGTGCCCGGCACGGTAGCTGCGTGCAGGCCAGGAGGAAAGAGCCAAGCACCCTAACACCGCAGGACGGCAACGTGCAGGAGCCCGCGCTCTAGCAAGCAGTGACAAGCCGGTGAGCGGTCCTGGGATGGGTTGTGATTCTGATGTCCTGCGCCGGTGACCCGTTGTAGACGATGGTAGGGGAGCAAGTGTGCGCCTCGCGACTCTAACGCAGCGCGCACGTACATGTCTTGCCTGTCCGCCCTGCTATGGGTTGAGCATCCAGGGACCAATCATGCACACCTGATTATCTGCCGCCACGAACACCATCTTCACGTCTCTATTCCTCGAGACATCATCTCTGCGAGTGCCTGCTCGTGTCGGCTCTGTATGCTCGCCCTGTTTCATGTCTATCATTGATTCCTAGCTCTTCATCGTATGTTCGAATACTACTGCAGTTGAGTACCCGCTCAGAGCTCCCCTCGCACTCAGCTCAACACGCTCTACAAAGGATCAGTCAAGGCTTAAGAGTACTGCAGCGGGGAACAAATTGACCCACGGGTCTGCGGTTACGCTCAAAACAACGTCTAGGAGAGTAAATCACAAGAAACCAATCCGTCACATGCAACAAACATGCCACGACAGAAAATAGGCCGCTTCCATGCGCACTCCACAGCACGGATCGCAGCATTCAAGTTGAGATGGTGAAGCGATGGAACGAACGACGTTGGGATGGACACGAGGTGGAAGTGGGCTGCGCTTACTCCTTGCGGAAGTATGCTGCATGACCATGCGATTGGCCGGGATACCGGACGGACACACACTATGATGATGGACGGGTCGATGCATAGCTGTATCTACCAACCAGATAGCTATGTACACCACAATTGGAGACATCTTTAGGTCATCAATCATCACATGTTCGAATTGCCCAAGTCTTGTGTTTGTCATGAAATAAAGAAGTCAAGTCTACAACTCAATAAAACCCACCTCGTAACCGAAAAGAACATACACAATAACCGCTGAAATGCAAAAAGAAAAATCCTCTAGAATAATAGTGACGTAAATATCGCACCGGGTATCTCATCACGGAACAAGTTACTCGTCAATAAACAACACATTATTCGGCAAGCTGGGCAAGTCATACGCAGACGCAACCCTGTTCCCCAGCTTCCCCGTCTTCACATCACGTGCATAAATATCGACCGAGAAGGAATTCTGATTGCCCACAGCGACCAAGCTCCCGTCCTTATTAAGGCTGAAGTGGCGCGGAAACTTGCCACCAGACGGCGCCAGCTCGACAAACTTGAGCTTGCCGTCAGCCTGGGGCTGGAACGTGGCGATGGAGTCCGAGGCAATCTGGGTGCTGTTGGAGGGGTCCGGGTTGGGGATGTTGGAAAGCGTGACGTTGCGGTTAGAGGCCAGGATGAACTTCTGGTCGGGCGAGATCTGGATCTCGCCGGCGGCGCCAAAGGGCTCGTCTTTGGGACCGTAGGTGCTCTGCTCGTCGACCTTGGTGAAGCCGAGGCCGCCTTTGGCGAGGTACTCGACTTTGAAGGACGTGATTTTGTTGTTGATCTCGTGTACTAGGAAGAAATACGTGTCTTTTCCGGACTTCCAGAATACGCCGTGGCGCGGGCCGGAACCGGTTGCGTCTTTGATGTCGTCATGGGCAGTGAGCTTGCCGGTCGTGGGGTCGATGCAGAAGACGTGGATGGCATCGAGACCAAGGTCAGGGAATACAAGGTATTTGCCGGTGGGGTCGAGGATGGAGTGGTGGACGTGCGATGTTGTTTGGCCGGCACCGGGACCGTGGCCTTCGCTTCCGTACACGAATTTCTCGAGCGCGGTGAATGTGCCGTTAGGGCTGACTTTGAAGGTAGCTACGGCACCGCCGGAATAGTGGGCTATCGCTACTGCAGTATTGTTGTTGTAGAACTGCGATGAGACTGGGCCGCCAAGAACCGGGAGATAGCTTTTGATGGAGAGACCGTCCGCACCCTTCTTCAAGGCGTACAGGCCGGCCGAGTCGGGAGTGGCCCAGGCCTCATTGAGAGCGAGCACGGTTCCGCTCTTGAGGAGAGTGGTGTCGAGCCAGCTGGGCTGCGGGCCCATCTTGTCGAATGTGGAGGCGATCTTGAGGGATCCGGCCTTGTAATCCCCAAGCCCGGGGGTGAAGTCAAGTGTGAGAACGGTGCCGTTGGTGCCGTCGACCTTGGCGTAGCCGGAGACGAGAAGCTTGGTTGCTGCGGCCGAGGTCGCGAGACCGGCCATGAGGAGTGTTTTGAGAGACATGTCGTGGTATTGCAGAATAGAAGAAGCAACGATCTTACGTGTCTGAGAAATGAGTGGGGAAAAAGACGGGCGACTGTCGATATATATCTAGATTCTGCAGGTTGAGGCTAGGTGAAGGCTGAACAAGCGTGAATTGCGAAATCCCGGAAATGAGGACTGGCGATTCCGTGGAATGGACGTCTGAGCGCCGTTTGATGCGAGAAAGAGTGACTTGGGTACGTGGAAGCAATCAATAGTGAAGTGAAGGACCGGGGTGAAAAGCGCACTATAATGACGAGCGAGGCAGGGCGCGAGGGCAGGGCGGAAGAGGGAGATATATGTATCGGCTGGGGAGGGAGGAGTTCCGTCGAACTGGCAATTTCGATTGGGTGGTTATATGAGCGGGGGATGCGAGTGCCGGGGTACAAGGGATAATGGAGATGTCAAGGCCGTGATCAACCTTTGATCGGCGTGGACTTTACAGATTAAAATACTTTGCAGAGGCGGCATTGACCGGGGGGTGAAGGCCGCATTGAATCCTGACAGTTGACGACTGCAGGCTGTGTCGAGTGGCGCGGGTATTCATTCGCGGCCATGGCCCACGGGAACCACCGTCATGCGTTTCAGAGTCCTGGAGGCGCGGGGAGATGGGTGGTACAATACCAAAGCGTACGGCGTAGAAGGCGTACCGCATAGTCTCTTGCAACTGGTCTCGACTAGGCCCAGAGAAGTTTAGGGTATAATCGTCTAGAGGCCTATCAGATAGCTAGGATTGAGCTATGTGGGGCGTTTTCATATGCCTTAGCATCTGTACGAAGGCTTAAGGTTAACGGCAACGCCCCACATAGCTCAATCCTGGCTATCTGATAGGCCTCTAGACGATTATACCCTAAACTTCTCTGGGCCTAGTCGAGACCAGTTGCAAGAGACTATGCGGTAGAAGGCGTAGGTATGAGGCTCAAGGTGCATAGAGAGGCCATGGTGGTTGGTTGTGGATAGTGGCGCGGGCGGCGCTAGTGGGCGGTGCACCAGCAAATCGTCATCTGCGAGGGGTGGAGGGGCCATGCGCCGGCAACCCGCTGTGAAACAAACCATTCATGCTGTCGTTCCCGCCCCCATGCTCGTCGGCCTTTTTCTTGGTACGTTCCAGCACCACCGGCCGTCTCAGTTGTCGATGAACACCGGCTTGGTATCCGACGATGACATGTCGTGACTGATCGAGAAGGCGCCATGTTTAAGCGGGCCGACTGACCAGTGTCCAGATGATCGTCATCTGGAGCGAGACGCGCTCAACACCGCGTTATTGTTCCATAAAGCCTCCATAAAGCCTCCATAGGGGTTCCATAAAGCCTGTATCGGTTGCTGCGTAGTACGCCCTGCCGACACTGCCATCGTGGCATGGCCAGCTGCGCTGCTGTATCACTCTGCTGCGGACAAGTCTAAAATTACCTTGGTAATACAAATGGTGACATCCAACCTTCCCGATCTAGGTAGCGAAAAAAGCCGCAGACAAGCCACTTATTCATCGAAACTATAGACGCAATGAGAAGGTTGCTCCAATCAGATACTGCTCGGCACTGCCAACGGAGACTCTACTGCCTTACTTCTCTCATTGCCGTACTTTCAAAACCACTGCTGTCTCTCTCACCACTCAAGCAAGGATGCCGTACTCTCTCGCCTTGGTCTATCTTCAACAAGTGTGCTTGAGACTTGAACTAGAACCCGTTTTCCTTTCCCTCGTCCTACCACAACAGTGTACCAATCAGTCTACCAATCAGTCTACCAATCCACTTCACAATGAAGCACTGCACGTCGAAAGGTACAATGCACAAGCGTAGATGGAGCGCGGATACCAGGGCGGGAGCATCAGAGAGTGACAACGATCTACCTTCGAAACGCCCGAGAGCTAATACTATATCTACCCCCATTAACCGTCCAAAAGAAATATTCGTCATTGCCGACGATAGCGATGAATCTCCTATATTCGAAGGTACTGGTACCGAAAACGACCCTGTATTGTTCTTTGAGTGGACCACGGGGAACATCATCACACATGTGGACCAGCAACCAATCTCTCTAGACTCGGACTCGGACTACGACGGTGACGATGAGATTTAGGAGTTGTTATCATACAGGTCTACGGGGCGGCACGAAGCACATCTTAACGCTGAATTTCGGCGCTATTACTATGTTTCTGGCTGGCAGACTTACTGGCGAGGTACTGAGCGGGTATGTCGACGATTGGTGCCATCTTAGCCATTTGCGTGGGAATTGGAGGTGTGTTAACGTGCGGCATGTGCTGTTGGAGCCGGATAGGGAGGATGTTTCTAGGAATGCGTGGCTTCGTCCTAGGGGGGCGGGCCCGGGGCTGTGTGCGCATAGTCCGAAGTGTTTGATGCATCTTACGGTTCCGATTTTGGAGGAGGATAGGCAGGGGGGTAGGAGGGGGAGGGTTGGGGGTGGGGATTCTGGGGTGGGCGTGGTTTGATGGGCGTGGTGGGGAGGGGAGGGGAGGGGAGGGGGGGTCTCGTTGGATTCTTGTGATGTTTTTTTTTTTTGGTTTGGGGATTGCGTGTGTCTTTTTAATTTACTCTTGGTAGTTAATCTCATTCGGTTTATCTGGGGTCTTGGTGTCTGATAATATATCTTTCACTTTTTTTCTTCAGGAAGCGGTCACATGAGCGACCATAATCAAACCCATCACCCCATCAACAAGCACCAACACCACGAAGCAGTAAGTAAGTAATCAGTCCGAACCAAAAAGTTATATATTTATACAAAGAATCCAAAAAAGCAAAATCTCCATTTCACAACTACAAACTACTACTACTACCACTACAACTACCAACACAACCTCCCTCTACCACCTATCCCCCAAAAAGAGAAAAGTGACGACGTTATCGTATCGATCGGTCGGTCGGTCGGTCAGTGCCATCGTAGTCGTAGTCGTAGTGGTAGTTCGTAAGCAGTATCGAAGATTTCGCGCGAGGAGGCATTCCCGAAGCATGCACGGATAAGCAACCCAAAAAAAAAAGCAAGAGGAGGACTTGAAGTTGGACCAAGACCCTCCATAGTTGTATCCGCTCCTCATCTAGTATCAACCGGCGTAGAAGGTGTCGAAGCGTAGTAGGTATAGGTGAAAGGTATAAAGGTATAAAAAGTAGGGGGTGTAGAAGAAGAAGAAGAAGAAGAAGAAGTAATAAGTAACAACATCCCCATCCGTTCCGTTGCGTCCGTCCATTCGTGAAGCCATACCAACAAAAGTATCTTAACCAAGTCCATCATCCCCCCCTAAACAGGAGTATATCGTCCAGGACCCCATATCTTCACGCTCGCATCCTACCACCCAAGTCCTCACATAGTGAGAACCGGGGCTTTAGATACGCTGAACGGTGCAGTTCAGACCCGGAGTAGGACCGCGCTGAACAGTGCAGTTGAGGCCCGGGGTGGGACCGCGCTGGACGGTGCAGTTGAGACCTGGGGTGGGACCCTTGCGCTGGACGGTGCAGTTAAGACCGGGAGTGGGACCTTTGGCGTACATGGTGATTGGTTGGGTTGGTTGGGGTTGGTGGGGAAAGTGAGTGAGTTGTTTTGTAGTGTTTTGGAATGAATGTTTCTGACGGGGTGGGAAGGTTTGTTGGATCGGGGACTAGGGGGGTATTTATGTTGTTTGGGGAGGGGGGTGGGCGACTCGGTGCTGTGGTATGGGGAGGAGGGGAGTTCTTTGATCGCGAGGCATAGTATTGTAGTGTGTGAAAGGAGGATTGGGATGAGGGATAAAGAGACTGGGGGATGTGAGGTTCGTTGGGTGGATTCGTGGGTCTCGTGGCGAAGAGGTTGGTGCGCCGTTAGTATTGTTCTGCTTAGTATTGTTCTCGACACCTCGCCGTGCCGAGCCACCCAATCAACCCCCACACCCTTCGAAATGGGTATAGAGGGGAGATGGTGCCGCTTCATTTATTCGGATGGACAAGGGAGGTAGGTTCTAGCTGGTTCTGGAATGGTTCACGAGGCCTGGAGAGGCTCTGCGGCTTGATATTTTTCCAGGCTCGTTCTCGAACATTGCCAGATGCTTCGACTCGTTTTCCTTGTGCGATACAATCTGACTTATGGCTTGACTAGCCTTAAAGGGATGCCATCGGATCTTTAAGGGTTGTGTCTGGTCGCATTCCTGGGTGTTGCGTGGTCTCGAACACTGGCTTCTGGTCGTGACGCCCCAACTCTACAGGAGCCTGGAAAGTTAGAACAAGGGTTCTTGGAAAGTAAGCGTTCTGAACGATATTGTTCACTCAAGTGGCTCGACTGGAGACAATCGTACACAGACAGGTTGGGGTTCCCAGAAGTGACTAGAGCGTCTCGGACGCACGATAGGTTGGACACGGTCAAGTGCACAGAAAAAGCAAGCCTCTATGCACAGATGTGAAGCTCTTTCATTGGAACTGATCACTCGAACTAGGGTTGAACGGATAATCGAGCGTCGGCAACGAGTCGTATATCGTAGGGCCGCGCTGGCTTAGCTGTTCCTGGAGGTTGTCAAAGCCCTGAAAGCCGTTCGCGATTGCATAGTCCACATTATGAGTCGCCCCAATCCACGAATGCATGGTGGGATTGTTCAAGGACCAGGGCTGCTGGGCGATCATTACGTCCTGAGACTGCATGGTCGAATCAAAGAGTGTCTAGTAGTGTTAGCATCGAAATCTAATGAAGCGCGATCAAACACATACCCAGTCGATCTCAGCCGAGATGTCAGGCATGTCAATGTTTGGTTCTACAGTTGTATCGATGGCTGTCCCTGTTGGCCATCCATCCCAAATTTCAGGCGGAGCTTCTTCGGCGATAGACTCAGGTGTCATCTCTTTCGGTTGACTGGTAGCGTCTGTTTGACAGTTAGTTCGTATCTTTAGAACGTATGGCATATGCATACTTCTCTCTAACTCACTGGGAGATGCTTCCTGGCCGGCCGCAACTTTCTTCAACATTGACTTCAAGATCGCAGCGCCTCTGACCGATTCTCGGAAGCGAGTCGGGTGGTTCGCCCAGATATCGTGCGTCCTCTCCAGAATGTCATAAAACTCCTGCACTCTGGGTGACTTCGGATCTGAAGACCTCAGATAGTGCAACTCCAGACTCAAAATCATCGCGGCGAGCAGGTAGTCGTATGTCTGCAGAGATGACATGTACCACCACACTTTAGTCAATTGTCCACCGGGCTGGCATGCATGAAAAATTATTTTATGATGATTGAGGATCTCCACAGCTGCATCGACGCAGATTCTTCTCGATTCGGAGAATCTAGGATCGGTCTGGCCAGCTGTAAGGTAGGTGCGATGCAAGACCAATTTAGTTTTCAGATACACGAGCTCGATATTCAACCGACTCATGATGAGCACAGGTGGGTCGGTGATGGAGTCTTCAATGGGACGGACCCTCATGCCCTCTGGTATATAATCGTGAGCCTCTTCGAGCCTCTTATTGAGGGCCATGACAGTGGAATATCGTGGTGGGGTAATCTTTTGAGACAATTCGGCCGCTTCGGCAAAGACAACGGCAACTCGGCACTTCGCAATAGTGTACGTCGATGGAGTGATTTCGGATAGTGGACGTCCCTTTGGTGTCTCGGTCATGCTGGGAGAAATGTCGGCGTCGTAGAGATTGCGCGGTGGGCGAACGTCGCTCTCGATACGACGGACGAGGGCGGGTAGACCGATGGCGAAGGAGATGAGACTATCCATCATATTTATGACGTGCCAGGCTCTTCGACGCATCTCGCCTTGGAAGGGAGTCAACTCTTTGAAGTTGCTCGGATCTCTGTGGTAGCCCATACGCATAGCTACCCGCAGAGCCACACCGTTCATGAGCCAGATCTTCGCATGATGATCATCACGCCTCAAAAACTCGCATTCCCCGTAGATCATCAACGTTTCGAGTGTGTAGGGTTGGCTCTTCACGATATCTGCCAGAACTAGAGCAGAAGACGCGAGTTGTTGGAACTTGTCCACCGAACGCGTGAGAAAATCGGTGGGATCTTGTCGGTCGTACTTTGACTTGGAAGGACGGTCGGACGCTAATGCACTTGCGTGCATTCCCGGATTTCGAGGTCCTAGAATGATCCCGAGAGCGAGTGCTGAATACAGAAGAGCAATCCACATAACAGATACTGACGACGGATCTTTCCAAAACTGCTTGTACTCCTCGAGAAAGGTTGGGTGGTGGATAATGTAGAGAAGGGGATCCGCGCTACAAACATTTAGCTAAACACATCAGACGTAAGATATATATTACCTGTTAAACCAAAGGGGAAGAAGTCTGTCTACCTCCTCTTTCGGCGGCATCTCTTCGATGAGCTGCTTCTTCGAGATGGGCCGCGGCATGCCATATGTGACTGAAGACCGCGCGTTAACATGGCACCATTCGTCATCATCTTGCTCGTCCTCGTTCTCATCATCTCCCTCTTCTAGGCTCGTCTTAACGTCTTCGATCTCTTTCAACAAAGACGACCAATGATAGGCACCAACATAATTCGCCGTTGAAGAAGTTCCGATCCTCAACTGCCCAAACGTCTCGGGGTTCAGCTCTTCAGGCTTCGGTTCCTCGGGCTCAGTTGCTTTTGCATCTTGCTCTTTCTGGTTGATCAGATTCACTACTAGACTTTCGAGATTTCGGATCCTGCCCCGCATGTTCTGCGTCTGCTTGCTCTTGGGTGGTGGTGGCACATATTGGCATGCATCGTTGCGTGTCCGTTTTGTACACTGATCACAGATGGGTTGCCCACGGTTACATTTGAGCTTGCCTTGTCGACAGGGCGTACAACTGAGTTGAGGTCTTGCTCGCTTGATTGGTGCTCGCGTGAAAAGGGAGGGCTGCGGCACTGTATTTGCCGTGCTGGCCGCGGATGGGCTTGAATCCGACATGTTCAGAGGTTGGGGATACAAAGAACAATTGTAGATGTAGAGGGTTTATTTGATGAAACAGCGTCCAATAAGTCAAAACTGGCCGTGTGGCGGAGCACCCGGCATGTAGACCAAATGAGTATAATGTAGCGGAGATGATGGGGGCGAAACGGAAGCGTCACAGTGTAAGGAGTAAAAGCTGATAGACCTGAAAGCGTACTTTTGAATGCTCGAGAACTGGCCAGAAAAGGCAGAAATTGGTTCGTAACTCGGGCGCGTAGGGCATAATGCGGGCAGCTGATGCGGGAGTGAGATGAATGACTAATATGCATATCGGCGTCTTTGGCCTCAAAGGCCCGCCGTAGAAGGTATCAGCAGTCTATCCACTCATATACGTCCATCTTCGGACCACCGAGACAGCCCCCAACCACATCACCACGCCCGTCACGATGTTGTCACACGCGTCTTGGAGCTCATTCCTACGAGCATCATCTCGGCGTTCGCTATTTTTTACACCACCATCATACCTAGCTGCCAATGTAGCTACAAATACCTCTCCATCGCTGCGGCGCTCGTTCCAAACAGAAACTACCCCACCATCATACCCTGAGTTCGCCTTCGCATTTGAGTAAGGCAAGCGTATCATTCCACTCTCAACGCCTCCCCTAACAGTCACAGCATCGATGGCGTCCTCCTCCGAAGCTCAGACCCGCTTCCACGCGCCCACGAAGCCCTCTCGTACCTGCAATCGCAACGCATACCCTTCATCCTTCTCACCAATGGCGGGGGGAAGCACGAATTGGATCGCGTGTCCGAACTCAGCGAGAAGCTCTCGGTACCGCTAGACACGAGCATGTTTGTACAGAGCCATACGCCTTTTGCAGACATGGACGAGTACAAGGGCAAGACGGTCATGGTGGCTGGGGGCGACGAAGACCGATGTCGAATCGTAGCCGAGAAGTACGGCTTCAAAAACGTAGTCACACCCGCCGATATACTAGCCGCCTACCCAGATATATGGCCGTTTTCACGGCAACTGCTTCCATACTACAAGGCCTTCACACGACCACTCCCTGCACCCATCGACCCGTCCTCGCCGTCCACATCCCTCAAAATCGATGCCGTGTTCGTGTACAGCGACCCGCGAGACTGGGGCCTCGATCTACAGATCATAAAAGACGTGTTGCTCTCACAGCAGGGTATAATGGGCACGCTGTCACCCAAGAACGGCGACGCTTCGTTGCCAAACAAGGGATACCAGCAAGACGGCCAACCGCCCCTCTATTTCTCAAACCCCGACCTCCTCTGGGCAGCAAAATACCACCTCCCACGGCTAGGTCAGGGCGGCTTCCGCGAAGCGCTGGAAGGTGTGTGGGCGGCTCTGACGGGAGGCGAAAAGGGCGGCGTACAGTTGCAGAAGATAGTCATGGGGAAGCCGCATCAACCCACGTACGAGTTCGCCGAGAAACGGTTGGTCGCACATCGGAAAAAGCTGCTGAGTCAGTTTGACGGCAGCCTGGGTCATTTGAAGAGGGTGTATATGGTGGGAGATAACCCCGAGAGCGACATTTTGGGCGGGAACAGTTATAGGAGTCCGCTTGGGACGGACTGGGTTAGTGTGCTTGTGCAGACGGGCGTCTATGTCGACGGAACGGTACCTGCGCATAAGCCGAGGAAGATTGTGGGTGGTGTGTACGACGCCGTGAGCTGGGCGGTTCAGCAGGAACACTGGAAGTCATAGAGAAGGGTTTGTACATATTACTCTGCGCTCAAAATATAGTAGTATAAGGCATTCCTACCGCAAAACAGTGCCGCGGGTGAAGCGGCCGGCACGAACCTGCCGTTGCTGACCACTAGCCAGGGGTAAGCGAACTTTTGGGATTTCTGATGTAGAATGTTGGGAACTTTATTTCTTTCTCTTTTCTCTCTTTTGGCTTTGATTTGATTGGGTGATTGGGTGGTTATAAAGGCCCTGCCTTCCCTCCCGCCTCCCCTCCTCCACGGAGACTTTTTCTTGGTACTAGACTAGTCTGCCTTTGTACTCTTCGTGGTGCGTAGGATGTGCAGGGGAGAGGGTAAGAATAGCGTAGTGCAGGTCCAGTTTTAGAGTCGTGTACTAGGGAACGCTTTGTCCCACTCTTTAGGCCTTAGGGGATCATGGTAGGAGGGATGGTGGAGTTAAGCGGTACATATGGTAGTGAGGTTATTGATGACGAGTAAAAGTAGGAGTATCACGAGGATATGGGTAATGATGTAAGAGTGAAGAGCAGTGTGGTGTAGTGTGGATACATGATAAGGTATCGTAACATGGCAGCAACAATACGATATTCAACAACACCCAATAAGTATCCAATAAACCCCAAAGAGGAACCTTCAATAGCATCACAAGGGAAGAAAGCGAGGGAAAAACCCCCCCTTCTCCAGTCAAACCCGCGCAATAAATTGTTTCAAGGCTCTCATCCGTAGGGGCAATCTACCGTCGCCATATAATTGGCCCCCAAAAGCGCTGTTGCCTAAGGTTGCCTAGATATTTCGCGCGACGTGCCTCGAACACGAACGTGGAGCCAATAGCGACTATTCTAGGGACCCGGGGTGGGTGGTTTGGCAAGGCTGTGTGCAAGCGGGTAGGGCTATGCCGTTCGGTGATTGAGCGAAAGGTTAGGGCATACCATCTGTCATACCATACTGTTTGAAGGGACCCGGGGCGAGAACGACGGGAGGTAATGGGTAGGTAGGGAAGTATATATTTGCGTGACGGCCTATCTTTGGTACTCGTTCGTTTGCCGAGATTTCAACGCTTTCGGCACTTTTTTTTTGTTTCGTTTGCTTGGGGATTTCACCTCGTCGACTTTTGCTTCCCGTCTGCTTGCAACGGCACGTCACCTCACTTTACCTCACTTCACCTCACCTCGACGACTTTTGCTTTCCGTCTGCTTGCAACGGCACGGCACGTCACCTTACCTCGCTTCACCTCACCTCGACGCGGGATATACTACTATACTATACCATACCATACCTTACCCCTCTTCTCTTCTCTCTCCTACACTCTCCTCGCTTTTACCCATCCAACGTCTTCAAAACCGTACACCCAATCGATCCAATTCGTTCCTGGAGTAACACTTCTACTTCCATCACACATCGCCCCTCCAACCATGTCCACACTCGTCAACTTCGCCGTGCGCGCCGCGCAAATCGCCTTCGCGGCCGTCGTGACAGGTCTTTCGATCAGTATCTCACAAGGCCATCACTGGGGCGGCCTGCCTTTCATCCTTGGATACGTCTCGTTCGTGGGATGTGTCACTCTGCTAGGCGCGTTCGCGGGCCTGGCAGCGACGTGGGTGGAGCTGCTGCAGGGTACGATTGGTATGCTGGTTGACGCAATCATTTTGGTGTTCAATCTGGCTGGTGGTGTGGTAAGTTACTATCTTGTTTATTTCTTGCGCTACCCTTCCTTCCTTCTCGCCCTTCCTTTCCTCTCTGTGCGGTGCTTTTGTTTGTTTGCGTTGGCACATGTCATGAAAAATGGTGAGACGAGGTGTCGAAATGACACTAATACTAAACAAACAGGTCCTCGCTATCAAGATCAATGGCGTCAAATGCGCAGACGATGGTAACACGGACAATGCGATCAAGCTCGTCACCAATGGCCTGTTCAACGGAGGCTGGAAGGGCAAAGAGTCTTACTACGCCACCCAGCCTGATGGAGACAAGACGTTGCTTTCGCTCTGCAAGAAGAATCAGGCTGATGCCGCTTTCCTGTTCCTCACTGTCGTTGTGCTGCTTGTCAGTCTCGCCATGGGCTTTCTTCGTATGAAGAAAGGCTACTAGCCAATCAAATGGTACGTACGTCTTTTTTGTGTGTTGCACTTGCGGGATTTTGGGGGCCTGACGCGAATAGAGTTACGCAGTGGCAGGTACTGTCTTGTACGACTGCGTTTGTCTGCCTGTCGCAAATGGTGTGGTGTGGTGTGACGGCTTGACGGACATGGTTTCGGTTTTCAAATGGCGAATGCACGAATAAGGAATTTGTTTCCTAACGATCGATATATACCCTTATGGATGGAATGGGCGCGGGTTTCTTGGTGGCGCTTTCAGCGTATACTAGGCCATGGATAGTCTCCGAGAAAACGTTAAGGCGAATGAACACCGTTAACGAAATCGATATGAACGTACTCCCAATTACTCGCACTGTTTTTGACAACTCACACCCTCTAATGATATCCGTGCAATTATAGGCTTCTATTGTAGGGAATATGATTAGTATGTTACAAGCTAGGTTTATGCGCGGTTATTATCTCGTTCGATACACTTGATACGCAGACATCATCGTACAATTGTGATGAAAGTGCATATACCACCTCCGAAAAGACAAGAGTACAAAATCAACGACACCTTACACCGACTTCAAATACCAAACACCTCCCCGACATCCCCCATCGTCTCTATCCTCATCCTCTCGAATCCCACCATCACACCCCCTTCCTAACCAGCCTCCCTCCCATCCATCCATTCATCTCCACATCCTCCCCAATCAATCTCGCACCCTAACCCCCAAAATGACATCCACAACACCCCTTATAAACCTCACCATCCGCAGCACCCAACTCCTCTTCTCCATCATCACCCTAACTCTCTCCGCCAGCCTAGTAAAAGGCCAACACCCGCACCTCAACGCCCCCACTATCCTCAAATACGCGACTTTCGCCGGCGCTGCAACGTTACTCGCCGCATTGGTCGGTCTGGCGACGGAATGGGCGTCCGTGTTGCAGGGGAAGGTGATGTTGGTTGTGGACTTTATGGTTGCTGTTGTGAATATTTTGGGGGGAGTGGTGAGTTGGATTTCCGTTCAGATGGTGATTATGATGGGATGCGACGGGCATGTCATATTAATACCATTCTAACCTAACCCCCCAAACACAGTTCCTCGCCATCAACATCGGCATGCCTAACTGCCGCGACACGAGTACAAACAACCTACTCCGCCTCGTCACCAACAACCTGTTCAACGGGGGATGTATCGAGGATGCCACGAATGGGACCAGGTGTTGGAATGAATTGGAGAATCGGATCCATTACTTGAATTCTCGTTGTCAGGAGTGTCAGGCCGATTCGGTGTTTTTCTTTTTGACTGCGGTGCTTTTGTTGGTTAGTCCGTCGTTGAATTATTTGAGTATGAGGAATGCGTACTAGGGTATGTTGGTTGAGTATTGGGGTCTGGTGTGTTGTTGACCGAGTGGTAGGATTGGGCGAGAGGGGAGGGGAACTGGAGGGCTTGCTTGGGAGGAGGTTGAAAGGACTCGTATCGACAGCGGAGGGACCGTATAAAGGACATGGAGGGATGAGGATTGTTTGTGTGAGTGCGATATACCCATGACGCCGGGTATTAGTGTTGTTCCTACCAAATATCCTTCCGCAACATTCTGACCGACAAACATTTCCCTCAAAAGCCAATACACACAAATATACGATAGCCAGAGCATGTATCGTATCATTCACAAGACACAACACTCCCTATTCCTCACATCTCATACCCAAACATCCATTGATTCATTCATTTATTCGTCCATACATATCTCATATCTCATATCCCCATCATCCACAGCCCACTCCACAGTTCCATTTCCAGTTCCCCTCACCCTCATTCCACCCCACGACGCCAACAACCCCCCAAACCCGCACCCATCACCCCCCACCATCGCATTCACCGATTCCTTCGCATCCCGACTCAGATTTAGTTCGGGCAAGTCTACACAGCACAAGCAAAAGTCAGCCACCAAACCAAACCAAACTACATCTCATCCACATCCCCCACCAACGACACAACCCGAGCCAGAAAAACAAGACTTACACTTCCACAAGCGCTGCACGACTTCGAGCCATCGGTCTCGGCGCCGCACTTGGGGCAGGCAGAGTGTTGGTTGATGAGGATCTGGGAGGATTGCATTGTGGGTAGCCTCCTTCTTTTCTTTCTTGATCGTCTTGTTGTCTTTCGCTTCGTAGTAGATCGATAGGTAGGTAGGTAGGTAGGTAAATATCTACGCAGTCGTAACCCTCTAAAAAAAAGGCGCAGTGATGGATCGAGATATGCGTGGTAGGTAGGTATGAGTAATATCTGAACGAGCAGAGGTGGAAGCTGGGTAGCAGGTAGCGGGTAGCGGGGTTGATAAATAATAAAGCGACGACGCGAACAACCCAAGCAAGCTAGCTCAATCGAGCTCGGCCGCGTGCATGCATGCATGCATGCAGGGAATCCGCTGCTACCTACCTACAAAAGATAACGTGAGCTGTCATATGACTCGCGCGAAGTGGAGACGTGGGCTGCGTCGTGATTGGGTGGGATAGGGGGAGTTGTTGTTGTATGTGGGATATCTGATTGGGTGGGAGGGAGTAGGGTAGAGGGGGTAACTGTATAGGGCCGATAGAGGTGCGAATGAACGACGGGTAAACGAAGGGTAAATGGAGGAGGTATGGTATGGTATGGTATGGGGGGTATGGTGAAGAGGCAGAGAGAGCGGGGGAGAGGGAGGGCGGGGGATGATGATGATGATGATGATGATGTTGTTGCATGTGAGAGCTTGAGTATTATTAAGGTATGTATGTATTTTGTATTGTAAATGTGATATATATTATATATAGCGCGTATATCGTATATCTATCTACTAGGTAGAGTTTAACATTAACAAAACAAAACAAAACTAAACTAAACTAAACTTAGATTAAAAGAAAAATAAAGTGTAAGCTGGCTGTCTAGCTGGATTATGTCGCGGATTACCCGGAACTCGCTCTTTTGGATGTCGCTACTGACTGCGGTGAAGGTCACTATCACTATCACTATCACATTACACCACACTATTCCACATCTAAAAAGAAACCTAACAATAAGAACCACACGTGTATGAGCATGAGCACAAGCACAACGCCCCAAGAGGAGAAAAGAAAAGAAAACAAGATCAAGAAGACAGACATAACATCTTAATTCCTTACATCCATCCTCTATCTATGTATTAAACAGCCCCCAAAACCACCGCCGCCGCGATACCTCTACATCCCCAACCCCAACCTCTCTAACATTAGTACCTTACTTACCCTCTTCCCTCTTAAGCTGTACACGCATCCACCCACCCACCCATCCCCCCCAGAACAAGCCTCTAAACATTACCACCACATAACCCCATCCATCATCTACAAGCACATGAAGAAAAGAAAATGAAAAACCCCTAACCCCAAAGATCCATGCATAATAAATTTCTTAAATAGAAAGAGAATAACTCCCCATCCACCACCCACCACCACCGCACCCCGCAATCCCATAAACACCTCCCAACACTCTACTCCACTCCACCTCGCCCAATCTTCCAATCTTCCACCCATTCCTTATAAAGGATAAAAACACACGCATAGGCCACCGTCCACCCATCAAGAAGTCGCTGAAAGCTCCAATACACCACCACATAAACCACCCGAATCGAACCCCGAAATCCGCCAAAATGCACGATGCCACACCTCTACCTTCACCCGCATCCATCCATCCATCCAAATGGGTCCATGTTGCGAGAAAAGGGTGTTGAAGTACTTCCCCTCGCGAACACCACCATCCCATGACCATGCCATATCGGAAGAAGAAGAAGAAGAAGAAAAAGAAGGTAAAGTCAGCACAGACAGATACCGCCCCATGAGCAAACAAGAGAAGAAAAGATGCCCTACACCATAGATGCCATCCATCGACTTCCCAGTCTCAGTTCTTGCGACCCTTCTTCACAAACAAACCCTTCCGATTCCTGCCCCGGCTCCCCAACTTGAACACCCCCGCACCCGTCGTATGCAGGGACCGCGTTGGCGCAGCCACACTGCCACGCTTCTTCCCTTTCAACCCGGTAGTCACGGCATTGCTAGGTAGTTCCTCGTCTTCGTCCTCGGTATCCGGGATTTCCGTCCTAGACGTGGTTTTGGCGGGAAAGCGAAGAGGCGCAGCCTTGAAGTTGAGCTTAGACTGAACGAGTTTCTTGCTCGCGCTGCGGAGGGAAGCGGGTGTAATGTTCGGAGACTCGTCATCTTCGTCCTCGGAGGAAGCATCGGGAGTAGCGCTGCGTTCGGAAGTTTTGGTGGCAGCCGTCCTGTTAGGACGGAGACCTTTCTTTCCGGTGGGTTTGGGGATCACGGTAGCGGTGCGGCGCTTAACCGGCTTCAGGGCTCCGGGCTTAGATACTTTGCGGATGTTGAAGGTGGTGTGGCGGGACTTGATGGATGAAGGGATAGCTGCACGTGCGGCGTTTCGAAGCACCGTGGACCTCCTCGTCATGGTAAGCGATTGGTTCCGCTTCAGGGCGCGGTCTTCGCGAGATGCCAGCTGAGCAGCCTGCAGAGCCTGTTCTTGTCTTGCCCTCTCGCGGGCAGCGTCAACCTCGGCTTGTGCGTTCATTAACTTCGTCTGGGCAGCGTTGCCTATCCTGCGTTTCTTGGGAGAGCTTGAAGCGCTCTCGGAGCCTCGGCTACTGAAGACTTCTTGGAGCTTACGCTTGGTTCCGGCGAAAATGGAGCTTGCGAGTGACTTCTCTTCGTTGGAGGGCTTCTTCAGCTTGGGGCCTAGGACGCCACGGCAGGACTCTGTTCCACAGTGGCACTCTTGGATGTTCTTCGTGGAGAATGGACTGCAGAATGTTAGTCCAAAGATCACTTTATATGACATGTGTGACTCACTCGAAGTTGTAGTCATAGGTAAGCTCCTCGCCAGACATGATGCCGCGCTTGCCCGCAAACAGTGCCATGCGAGGCTCCCCGCGCACAGTCCATTTGATCATCTCGCAGTTGGGCTCGCAGGAATGGTTGACGAAGCGTGCAATTGTTCCGCGCGTGGCATCGATTATCATCTTGTTGTCGAAGCTCATGAGGTAATAGCACTGCGGGCTGTCAGTGATCAGAAATCAGTCCGTGGGAGTGATACACATACCTTATCCTTCTTATAAATCTGCTTCATTCGCCTCTCACATTCGTTTTGTGTAATGATTTCGCCCGCATATTCGACGATAATCTGATGCTTGTCGAAAGTCCTCATGGCCCGCACTCCGTATCCCTTGCCTTCGGTCTCCATGACCTCGACTCCGTAATCGTAGCCGTTGCCTCTGGAGCGCTTTTTGAGCTGTGCAAAAGGGCGGTTACCGCATTCCTCTTCGGTAAGACGGCAGTTGGTCTCATCGCACTCGTATGCCATTATTCGGTTGTGGCACGCCTCTCCGCACCCCTCTTCCGGCAAGCAGTAGCACTGGGATGCGTCCTGCTTGTCGCGCTTCCACAGAGCAGAAGCGTCACCGATAAAGCGGTCTGTGATGTGTTAGATCTAACTTCAAATGTGGGAAATTCGGACTCACTCCTTGAGAGTTTGACCCAGCCGTCAACCTTGACCTTGCGCGGCAGAGGGTTGTAGACGTCATAGGGCAGCTTGAAGTTACGGTTGCTGTTCTTTACATCCGTCGCCAGTGCATCTGCATAAGAGAACATGGGGAGCGGGAGCACTGTGCTTTCCTTCACTGCTCGCGACTTCCTCCTTGCCCTATTCTGGCTCTCGGACAGACGCGCATTGAACTCGCGGTGCTGGCCCACGAACAGGCCTTGTGTCATCCACTCCTTCGTTTTTGGCTTCACAAACTCCTTTTCTTCCTCTTCGTCCGACTCCCCCTCGTTGGCGGACTGGTGGGCGGTGCGCGGGCGCTTCGGCGAGGCTGGGATTGCTGACTGTGTGGAGGACCGTAGGCGCGAATCGGAGGCACTCCGCTTGAGAGCGCCGGGAACAAGATCTTTGAAGGTGTTCACGACTGTTTCAACCACACCCGAGCTGTTGAGTGCGGCCTGGCGGCGGAGGTCAGTGGCCCGCGACGAGGTGCGTCGCAGGGCTGCTTGTGATTCTGTAGCGAGTTGCTGCTCGGCAGGGTCAAGGCCATCAGCTGGGCTTTGCCTGAGTCGGGGCGAGCGCTTCTGCGGGGGAGTGGCGACGGGGCTCTTGGTCAGGTTGTCGAGGGGGCCGTGCAGCACATTCGCGTGATGTGTCTCCAAGTATTTTGAAGGCGTGTGGACGGCAGTCCCGGCCAGGATCTGGACGTTGTACGTGGGGACGGCTTTGCGCGAGCTTCGTACCGGCCGTCCGCGCACACTGTTGGGAGTGCTGTCGGCCGACTCCGGCGCCGGGGACTCCGCAGCGGCCACCTCGGACGGCGAGGCCTCCTTCTGCAACTCCATCGCCTGTTCCATCTTGGTCGCGTCGGACAATATACTCGTGTCATCGCCGAGGCTCGTCGGTGGCGTGGACGTCGGAGGTGACGCGCTGGAGGAGCCGCGGGAGACGGGCACCTGCGCCATGTGGGCCGAAATCTTCGAATGGATCGATGCAGTCGATGCGGGGGACGTGTCGCGGTCGGCCATGCTTGCGGGCTGCGGGCGTTGTGTGCGACGGTGGGTGGTGGAGTGGTGAGGTGTCGACGCGCTGAGAGGTTTGGGGTTGCGGATCCAGGGCGCGGAGACGGAAGTGCGAAAGTTTCCACGCGCAAGGCCAGCAGCGACGTCAAAAACCCGTCCAATCGATCTGTCGCGGTTTGACGAGGCGATGCACCGTGAATTGACGGGTAACGAGACCCCGGCGCGAAATCTCGTCTTCGATATGGACGGGGTGAGGCGGTTGGAGGAGGAGAAGTAAGGTAAACATCAACCACTAGTAATCATTCGGCCAATAGCGCCATTCCTACCTAATCTGCCTGTGCTACCCCCCCTCGCATTCCGTTCCTAGATCACGCACTGCTCCCCTGTGTCATGCCTTCAAGTGCTGCACTTTATTTGGACAGCTGCTCAGATAAATCATCATCATTGTTGTTCAGTCACGACTATCTACAGGTGCTGATCACTGCACGCTTTCATCACTGCCTCCTCTTTCCTCCCCAACACCTCACCCCGTAAAACAGGCAAACACTGATTGTTTGCTAAATCGGTATGTACATACATGAAGGCATTAAACAAGAATTATGATTACGAAGACAATATCCTGCATGGGATGGTTCTGGTTCGCAACTCCGGCACACAGCTACCTATACTGCCCTCGCACCCGGGTCGTTCTCTCTGTTGGCCGGTCCCTGGAATCCCTGCGTCGTCGGCGTGCGGACGTCCTGCATCTCCAGTCCCCCGCCCTGCTGCTCCTCCGACAGGGGCGCCGTGCGCTTGCCTTTGCGCGGGCCGAACCTTTGGTCGCCCTCCTCGTACTGACGCTTGAAGTGAAGGTATGTCGGGGGACGGGGTCGCTGGAGTACTGAGAGCCAGTTCCGGAGAAACGAGCCTTGCGTGAAGGGTCTGTGCCTATCTTTCTTGAGAAACTTGTGGGAGTTCAGGTACTCGCGCGTCGTCTCGCCCCGTGCAATCAGGAAGAGGTGATATATCCCAAGACTGAGCGGATACGGTGCACCGACCAAGGCGAATACGCACATGGCGAAGGGCACTCGCCACTGCCCAATTGCATGTCCAAATGACGTTCCGTGCTGTGCCCGCCACACCAAAATGTGCGTCAAACTGGCACCAAACAGGTAGGCGCCTAGGATCGTCGTAGTGGTCACAAAGGTAAAGAAATAGCGATAGTTTCGTCGTCCAATGCAGTTGTTGAGCCAGACACAGTGGTGGTCCTGTGTCTCGACACAGTTGTCGCAGACACGGCAGTGATGGGCCCGCGGTGGCCGCCAAATGTTGCAGCTTTTGCAGTATTTTGTCGGCACCTCCATCGCCGCGTTCGCGCCAGTCGCAGATACGACCATAGTCCATTCCGTGGTCGGGGGACCAACATTCAGCGGGTCTTCATTAGGATTAGTTGGAGGAAAAGGGTGTAAGTTACGGGGGAGAATCTATGTCAGTTAGCTTGGTCCTAACGCATTAACATGGGATACGTACCCCCGGATCTGAAGCAGTCGCATGTATGAAAGAGGAAATGCAAATCAAGAAAAGGTACGCAAATGTAATGGGTATCGCAGGTGAAACATGAAGCCATAACCATGGCCCGCTGCGGTAGAGTTAGTGCCGACTTCGGGAAGATGCCGAGGGTGTACATACGAGAAGCCGAGAAAGAGACAAGCTGGAATGACGACGAAAGTGCCCGTCGCGAGGTTGACAGGCCGGTCGCGGGTGTTTTGTAGTCGTCCGCCCCAGCAGAAAGTGGTGTTGCCGGAAAAGTACTCGTAGTTCTTGCCCAACTCGCGCTTGACCACCTCTTTCGACGCCTCTGTGCGGATCATTCGGGGCGAAGATTCGGCAGACGTGAGCTTTTCATGGCCCTCTCGCGGGCGCATTTGCGGGTTTCTGCCGTCGCGGCTGGGCAGCATGAAGCCGGATTTGAAAGAACGTGGGGACTTGGTGGGCGTTGCAAGCCTGCCGGGATCATTTGTGAGTTTCGACAGGTCCAAATGCTGCGGTTTGTTCGGCCGTTGGAGGGGAGTTATGCTCTCGCCGTGGCTTCGTACTGTCTCGGCGCCCTCAGGGGTGCTGTTCGCAGTGGCCCGATCGGGCATGTCTCGGTCGGTGACATTGGTTCCACGCGACGGCGGCGGCAGGTCGTAGTCATGATGCAGACCCAGCGGCGCCTCCCTGATGGTGTTGTTCGACCCGTAGCTCTGGCGGTACGTGTTTCCAAAGTCGTTTGTGCCTTCGGAAAAGAGCTGGGTCTGGCCGAGCAGCGACGTCGGTCGCTGGTTCCTCTGCTGCTGCAGGCGCTGCGAGCTCATCGGACGGAAGAAGCCATGCGCAGCCAGCGGGACGTGGGTTCTGCTGGCGGATGTCGTCGGTCGCGAATCGTTGCTGCCCGCGCCCACGCTTCCCATTCCGCCCACGCCCCGGCCGGGCGGCGCCTGCGACCATCTGCGACTCCCCGAATTTGCGGTTGCAATGGACGAGGGGCGGCGTGCTGGCGGCAGACCGGGCTCGCCGACGGGACCTGTCATGCCAAGTGTACGGCTGCCAGTCGAGGAGCGGTTTTGAGAGTCGGAAGTGTGAGCGATGGTGTCGGGGTCGGGGCCGTGGTCCAGGTCGTCGAGATTCGTAGATGCGCGAGTAGCTTGGTCATCTTGTGGAACCATGGCGGGACCCGGGGATGTATTTGTATTAGTACCCGCAGAAGGTTCAGGCTCGGTTGGTGTCGTCATTGCTGCGAGGCAAAAAGAGTCTCAGGTAATTTCTTTACAAACAGCGGCATGACACCCGCGCGAGCATGGTACGTCTAGGAGAGTTTCGAAACTTTGCCAGTGCGGCGAATGTGCGGTACCTTTGATGCGGAGGCACGGAGGGAGCCAAAGGCAAGCCGTTCCAGAAGCGAAAGCGAAATGAGCTGGGGGGGTAATGAGCGTGGTGGGGATGGGGAGATGGTGAATGGAAAACGGCAGAAGGAGGGGACGACGCGCCTTCGTGTAGGCACTGGAACGTGACAGCCTCCAGCCGAGACGCGGCTACAGCAAAATTGTGGTGATAAAGGAGGTCCACGTGCAGGGTTGGCGAGTCGCGACATGACATTTGGGATGCAGCGGCCGGCCGGACCTGCAGTTATCACCTGCAATCTGCTAGCCGCATCTGGCGTAGCCTCTCCCGCTGCTTGGCACAGAGCCGACCGGCCGCCCGACATCGAACCACCGACAAGCGTGCTCACACAACGTCACACACCCTCCGCGTCCACCTCTCCACTCTACCCAGCACTCTGCAATTGCGCCCGCCATGTCGAGCATCATCGGCCGCACTGCTCTCCGCGCCGCCCCGCGTCTCCGCGCGACCCCCATGGCGATGGCCCGTCGCTGGGACAGCACCGCAGCCAGCGAGGAGAGACAGGCCAGCAAGGACGCCATCAAGACGGGCGCCAAGCGCGACCCCGAGCTCTATGTATGTCTATAATTTGGGTCATGGCCGGCTGAGCTGGGTGCGGCACAGGCGCTGCTACAGCCGGACTCCCCATGGAAGCTCGGGGACTGAAAGGAATACTGACAAACACAGGTCCTTTTGGCTATCATGAGCGGCATCTTCGGCGTTGCAGGATGGCACTTTTGTACGCTCCCCAGATGATTTCCTCGGTCGAGTGAAAAGCCCGGTACAAGTCATACTGACCCCCGCAGCGCGATCCCCCACCAGCGCTTCCTCCGAGCGCACCGTCTCCGAGGCCTTCAACAGCAAGCCCTGGGAAGAGGGTGGTGGCGAGGGCAAATACCAGTACCACCCCGGCGGCGACCCCAACGCCCCCAAGAAGGACGCCCCTTCGGCATTGAACGTTGTCATTATCCCGAATGTGACTTTGCCAAAGGTAGTCCGATCTCGCAAAATAATGTACGGGAAAAGTGTACTGATCTCTACAGGAACTGCACGATCAGTACAACAAGTGGGGCAAGGACGGCTACTAAACACTGCGACAACCTTTTTCCTTGCCTCGTTAGACAAATGCACCAAACATTCCCTTGCTGTGATTCCTGCACATTTTGTAGATACGCTCACGGAAGCTGTACCAAGTAGACATGAATTGGAGTATGTCCACAATCGACAATTTTTTTCTCTCGCCCATATTCCATTTAAAGTCATTACTTTCATTCCATTATTATCTGGGTAAGAGGGGTATCAATGCTCCGTATCCGCCGTATCCGCCTTATCCACGGCCCTCTCATACGTCCGTGCCTCGAACATCCAGTCATGGATAGCAACTATAATGTCGCAATTTCCACATCCACAACGCCCGTCATGCATGCAAAGTCATCCGTCCCATTATTCCCGCTTCCCTGTCCTTTCTTTTCATCCGATCTATTACAGCACCATCGCAAACACACCAACGACTACACCACCCACACCCACGCCCATCACCCTCTCCGCACCACCCGTGAACAGCGGCTCCGACGGCTGCGCAGACGATGAGGCTTTTGATGACGTCGATATCGTAGTCAGCGCACTCGTTCCCGACACCGACGTCGCGGGCAAGGTCGGGGAGTGGTAAGTAGTATTGTGGGAATGGTCCGGGAAACTGAAGCTGCTTGGGGAACCATATCCGGTGGACTGCGCGCTGCTGGCACGGCTTGTGATTCCGGTCCCTGGGACCGTTGGGGTGGTCGTGGTCGGCTTCATGGTATACGACGAGAGTGGAAGCGTGCTGGACACCCCGTGGCTGTGCGAAGTATTTCCGCAGTTGCTGGGTTGCACGTAGATTGTTGTTGTTGTCTTCCAGCCCTTGGAAGTGCAATTCCCTGCTGTCGCGGACGATGGGGCGATGGAGATGATGGGGATTGTCGGATGCGATTGTACGGGGGAAAAGGTGGAGCGGGAGGCGGTGATGGTGGGATGTGTGTGGTTTGACGATTGTGAGAGGCGGATAGAAGAGGAGGATATAATGGGGATGGACACTGTGGAGATGGTGTGGCCGACGCTAGAGTGGTTGGACACCGTACTCGTACGCGGGATGATGGGCGTAATGTGTGAGAGACGCGAGGAGTAGAGTAGGTCGACCGTTGTTGTTGTTGTCGTTGTCGCTGCAACGATGCTCGACATACAGACGATTAGCGTCGAGAGTAGCGGGATGCGCGCCATTGCGAGGTTTCTTTGGTGCGTGGTAACGAGTGTATTGGATCTCGGGAGTAAGTATGGGAGTTCGTGGATCGAATCAGTGTGTGTGTGTGTGTGTGCGGGGGGTGTATTGGATGTTGACTATGGCGGGGCGTGATATATAGTCAAGAGTCAGGTAGGAAGTAAACAAACGTTTGAACCCGGTAAGTAAACGCGCAAAGCAATATATAATTAACACAGTAAGTCAGTTAGTCAGTTAGTCAGGTGGGACTAAACAAACAAACAAACAAACAAACAAACGGAACTATGTAGACAGACAGATAGAGAGATAGATAGAGAGATCGCGAAACAAACGGGAAGTGTGCGGGAACAGAAACAGAGAAACAGAGAGGGCGATGGGACTAGACTGGGTTCATCAGCCCTATATATCTATACCTAGGCGCTCATCTCACTCTCACTCTCACTCGTGGTCGCGGAGCCTGGGGGGAATGGCTGTGTGTACCTATATGTATGTAGGTATGCGTGTGTGTATATAGAGACAGTCAGCCAGTCAGCCAGGCAAGCGACTAACTACTACCTACGCACACCATATGGTAGTCCAAGGCAACGAACCAACGGTTCACGGAAACCAGGAACCCGAGAAAGAGAGAGAAAGAGGCGCATGCACATACACAAGCGAGACCCCCGACCCCCGACTCGGTTGGGTGTAGGTGTAGAATTCCGGTGACTATTAGAGTTACACGGGTTACACAGCGCGGTGCACTGCATTGCGGTGCGAGCCGTAACGATTCTATTGTTCTATTTAATTATATTCCTTCTTTACATATGTACATGTATGTATATATGTATATATATATATATATATGTAACAACGACTGCAGGTACGACTACGGGTACGACTGTGGATGTACAATACCTAATCGATCTACTCCCCCTCCATCTCACTTCTCACAGCCCTACCACCCCCGCCCCCCTCCCAAAATAACCCTCCGACCACGAACGATACGCGAACGGGCGGAGGGGAAAAAAGGAATTGCCTGTTTGGGGTGGCCTTGTGTGTGTGTGTGTGTGTGTGTGTTCGTCTGGGGGGGCTGTGCTGTGCTGTGCTGTGCTGTGTGTCAGCCCGCTTGCATGTTTGTCGGGTATTTGTACAATATTTTGGGGGTGTGGCGGGGGCGGAGCTACCAGCTGAGCTACCACCTTTGCTGAGCTATGTTAAGCTAAGCTGAGCTTATAAGAAGAATTATTATTATCATTATTATTATTATTATTGTTGATTGATAGTCTATACCACCGATGAATAATCCCGTCCCGAGACCTTCGTAGACAGACTTGAGTGACTTACTTATTATGTAGTCAGAAGTAGTTTCCTATCTATTACCTAGCTACTTCTACGAGTAACTAGATGTTTCAATTGCTTAGGTATGTTTTGGAAGTTTGGATCGACTATGTATGTTATGTATCTACACGAAAAAGAAAAAGATAGGAGAGAGAGAGAGAGAGAGAGAGAGAGAGAGAGAGAGAGTACAAATTAACAACATAAGAAAAAAATGTTGATTGACAACATGACTGATAGAAAGTAAACTACGCAAACTCTTAGTTATTTATTAACCCCACACCACCGATCGGTATGCAAAAAAAGGCTTCTTATCCCTCATACAAAAAGAAAAGAAAAGAAAAGAAGAAAGAAAAAACATCAACTCCACACCCGCACCGACTCCAACAACCCCAACCCCAACCCCTCCAAGAAAAACACCTACTCCAAAAACACCGGAATCCCATAAACAACAGCAGCAGCCCCATTCAAATACCTCAAAACACACTCCCCCCTGGCCCCAGCAACCGCCTCATCCAGTCCCATCCTCCCCCGCCCCGTACCCGCGACCTCATCCCCACCATCTCCAGCACCAACACCACCCTTCTTCCCTCTCCTCCTCCCATTCGCACTCCCCACCCCCTCAACATCCTCCACAAGCTGCGCAACCCGACTCCTTCCCCTCCCCTTCTTCCCCGCAGCGGGCAGAGGTTCCGGCGTAGTAGCCCTACCAGCCCTACCAGCACCACCATTACCACCAGTACCAGCACCACCAGCAGGAGCAAGAGTAGTAGAACCCCACAACCCCCACAAATCCCCCGTCTTAACAGCGAAGCGATCGCAATCCTTATCCGTAACATCCCACAGCATACCCAACACAGCGGGCGCGCCGGCAGTAAGATAAGCAGCGAGCATGCCCGAAGGTTCATAGATGCCGTTATCGGAGAGATGAACAGAAGAGCAGCCGAAAAGGAAAGTAGTCGCGCAACCAGGTTTCTTCATCACCGACTCCTTCTCTTCGTCACTGTCGCCATCGCCGACGCCGCCGTCGACCCGATTGTTGAGATACAAACGCCGCACGGATTTTGCGCGGACGAACTGCGCACCGCTGCCATGACCGAAGTAAAGCACTAATTCGTCGTCGCGAAGCGAGTCCTCGAACTCCTTCTCCGTGGGCGCGCGGCTGACGATGTGGTTCCAAGACCCTCGCATGTCGTCTAGACGAGGCTTAATCGTCTTGAGTGTGTGGCTCAGATCGCCAGAGGGATTTAGCATGCTAGTTCCCCCGGCATCGGCTTGGATGTAATGGCCCGGATGTGCGTTCGGGGTCGCGGTAGCGGGTCTGGCGGCAAGAAGACGCTCGCGCAATGCTGCGAGGGAAGGGAGGCGGGAGATGGATAGCTTTTCGAGATAGGGAAGGGACTCCCAAGGCAGCATGTGGAGATTCTTGTCGAGGATGAGGATGGTGTGTTTGTTGGCTGGAGAGGCACTGTTCGAGGCGCTGTGGTAGGCGCGCAATGCGTCGAGCGTTTCAATGGCCATTGCGTCGAAGTCGATCTCGTCGTAGGCATTTCGCTCTCCGTTGAAGGTGAGAATGTCGACGACGAAGTAGATGAGGTCCAAAAGTGCATCATCAAGCTCCCCATCCTCTTTTGAGTCGTCGCCCAGACCAATGAAGAGCTCCAGCACCTTGGAGTTCAGCTTGAGCTCCTTCTCCTGTCCTCGTTTCCGCCGCGAAGGCAGATGGCGGTTTAGTATGTTCTCGAGCGACTTTTGGAAACGCGATAGCAGTTCTGGGTCATGGGCATGAGGAGAGAAAATGCCTTTGAAGCCCCCAAGCCAGATGTTTTCGATGTTGATGAGCAGTTCCTTTAGCTTCGTGTCCAAGGCTTCCCGCTCCTCCCACCACTGAACTCTTGCCTCTCTTGTTGTCATGTCTTTGGCACTCCGCGTACTGAAGTCGCTCAACTCGATGATCTCCTCGAATTCATGCTTCCCGTCTGCAAAAGAGAATTCGTCTTCGTCTCCGTCACGGGAAGCGTGGCGCGCCATTGGTAGTCTCAGGACAAATGGATCCTGTTTACTTTCGTATCGAGTGACGTACAACTCGTTCTGCTCGTCATTCAGGGCGAGAGATACCGCTGTCCATGACTCTGGAATGATATCGACATAATCTTTTCGGAAATCTGCCATGGACGAGAGCGATGATTTCTCGAGGGTAGACTCCGGCCATCTCAGGCAATCTTCTCGCGATATGTTTTCCTGTTCGACCTCGACTGAATCTTGAGCTAGGCCCAGCGTTTTGCACTTTGGTATTTCTAAACCATGTCAGTTACGGTCGTTCCGTTAATGGATATTACATACCACTCATGTACGCAGCGTACATCGGGCCCATAAGCCCGCGCGATGCTCCATTTGCTATTGCCGAGAGAAGAGTCGTGACGTGACCCAAGGCCGAAGATAGCTGTCGAAAGGCATGATTAGAACCGGTAGCCGCGCACATATTATGTGCGTCTCGAAGGTAGTCCCGAGCGGCACCCAAGGTCTCAACAAAGTCCGCTGTAGCTTGTTTCTTGCCTCGCCCCGATCTTGCTGTAGATTGTGTAGCAGCAGGCTTCTTGGTCGCCGCACCGAACGATGACTGTCGGTCTTTGAACGGAACTGCAGGGAAAGCGATTGTTGACTCGGGAAGCGTGTTGAAAGTGAAGTCTCCTTCAATATTTTTGATTGCTTGGGAAAAAGTCGCCTTGAAACGTGTCCATGCATGGATGCTATTAGGATCCAAGATGTCTTTCATTGCTTCGGCTTTATCCAAAAGTTGTAGAGCCTTTGTGATGTCGTTTTGGAGTAGCAATGTTATTGCCTTGCGATGGGTCACATCTGCCTGGAGGGCGAAGAGAGGAGCGCATTGATCAGTGACGGGTGGCAGCTCGACAACTGAGGTGGTGGTCGCCTTTCGCTTCATCGTAGCAACGCTCTTAGCAGTGGCTTTACGAGGAGCTCTTGCAGCTGGTTTTGTGGCCACCCTGGGCGCTACCACCCTGCGCCCGGGTTTCCGACCTTTTGTGGTAACGACCGACTGAGTTGCGTGGGGCTCTGCGCTTTGGATAGACATCGCGGACATGTCTTTAGCTAGAGTGACCACTTCAGTTCCGAAATTATCGATAGTCTTGATGAATGTAGGCGAAGTGAGTTTTGCCAGAAGTTTATCCATCGAGTCGTAAACCGAAAGCTCGTCTTCAAGGTTGCTGCTGAATCCTCCAAATTCGTCCTCGGCATCTCTGGTGGAGTGGTGGACTCTAGCGATAGAAGAATAGTAAGATATCTTTGCCCTGGTCCCATCACACTGCGATACATCAAGAGGGTCCAGAATCGGCTTAGCTTTTTCCGGCCTACCACTTTGTGTCCAGTATTCAGCACGACGACTGGCATTCTCCATCAGAAGCGAGGGCGATTGTATCGCCATGGCAATCCTATCAGCCTGTTCAGCGATGTAGACCGCCTCTTGAAGTAGGCCTTGATTGATGAAGATGCGTGAATGCTGCATCAATGCTCGATATAGGGAAGGCACGAGAGCCCAGAAGTCAGCCCCGTCCAGGGCGTCGTGGGTAACGGAGGTAACAACTGGGACGCCCTTGTCGTTTCGCATCGAGTTTAGAGGATCGAAATTACTTTTGCTCAAACCATTCAGCTCTGATGTCGATTGGTCGGAAGAGACGGCTTTCTTTGCATTCGACTGGGTCTCGAGGGCAGCCCAAATGCGGCGGTTCAGTACGACACTTTGTTTTGCATGCCTAGCAGCATCTTTGTAATTACCAATCTGCGTTGAATGAAGCGAAGAGACGTAACACGCATCGGCGAGGATCCGGTTGAATCGGAGTCGTCCTTGAAGAGTGGTCGATGACTTGGCGAGACCCATGAACTCTTTATCGCCAGTCGCAACAGTTTGCGCAGCAGAGAGGATACTTTCGCTCTTCGTCGTGTTGCCGATTGTGAGGAGATACTCAGCATAGCCAATATGCCATCGTAAACTTGCTTCTGTCGATGCAGCTCTTCCTGCCAGTAGGGTCTCTGCTTTTGCAAAAGACAGACCCGCTTTGCCAGAATAACCGAGACGGAGAAATTGCAGTCCCAAAGTGGAGAGAGTTGAGATCAGCTCCGAGGGATCAGAGCTGCCCTGAAGCTCGAGAACCCTCGTAAGAAGGTGAAGGACGGGCAGACTCTCGAGCTCCTGGCCTTTAGCTGAGAGGAAATCAACGCACGCCTGCATCTCCTGCAACAAATCTTCCATGTTGTCTATGCGGTCGGATAAATCTTTCCAAGATGTTGATGAATTCACAAGCCCTTCCCAGGCGGAACAGCACTCTCGAATAGTCTTGATTTGAGGTACATCGTTCTGTAATGAAAGCTTCAATGTCCATACAGCTTTTAGGTGAGCAAGGTAGTGTGCCAGTTTGGAGTCTTCTGAAGTCGCAACAATATCGGCGTCGCACGTTTCGAGATTGGATTGTAGCAGCGAGTTGGGGACCACGTCAGGATGCGCCTGTGATAATTGGACTAGGGCCAGGAGTAGTCTTTGGCGTCGTATGGGAAACTGCGAGGGCCCGTAGAGTTTCAGAAGACGCTCCACGATACCTTGGACAGAGCCGCTGAGGACTGAATCCCATGGTCGATTCTTAGACAATGTCTTCTGGTACATCGATAGCTGGCATTCCAGGATGATACCTCTCGCGGGATCTGAGTAACTGCTATCATCGAAGAACGCCAACTCGTCAGCTCGTATTAAGCTGTACTTGATGATTGACCGGTGGTATGCGTTCAGTAACCGTTTCAAAACGCCGAATTTGCCAGTGCTTTCGAAGATTAGTTGGACAGGATGATTCGCAGCCGCTTCGACAAGGTCTTGTAAAGTGTCCTCATTGCATGTGCTCTGTAAGCATTGCAACAAGGCATCCCGAGATTCTTCAGCGCGGTCTAATTGATCCAAAGCATCTCCCAGTCGCTCGAGCTTCATCGTAAACATCCCGGCTTCTTGTTCCGCAAGCTCTCTCGATTCCAGCAGCTCGGTGGAGCGCTGAAGAGCGACTATTGACACTGTAGGCTCGACACTTAATCTTCTCAATTGCGAATACAGGGCCCAGTACGCGTTCGAGAACTTGACAAAAGCATACTGAGCGGCTTGTTCAATGATTGGCTTCGAAGTCTGATCGGCGGGCGACTGCTTTTCCAAGCGGTAGATGAGACTTAGGCAATCTTGGATGAGGGTGTCGAGTTCGGTCCAGTTAGACTCGGCTGTTAATGGACGTTTGCAACACGTCAGGATCGAATCGACAGTGCTCTTCGTGAATTTTGCAACCATGTTGAGTCGTTCATCGTGTCGTATCGCTGATTGTGTATCCGCTTTCGCCGATGGTGCCACCCCAATAAACCGATTCGTGAAATGTGTGCTCGCTGAAATCGCGCGTAGGCAAGCCGCCTCCAAAGAATGCAAGAAGGCTTCTGAGCTCGAGCTCAGCGTTGAAAGCAACCGTGTAGCCATACGTCGTAAACCATGAACTTCAATGAACAAGGTCTCGAGGTCAGATGCCGATCCACCCATCTCCCCACATATCGCGTCAAGAGCTGTCTCGATTGTCTTGACCGTATTCCTGTTGGCATTTCCTTTGAGACATGCTTCCAACGACACTGTGGCAAAGAGCGCTAGCCTGCTGGCTTCCTTCACAGCGGAGCTTTTAGACTTTGGTGACTTTGCTGTTCCCAACCAGCGCAACGCCTTTTCGTGAAAACCGGCAGCTTGTGCGAGAGAACTCATAACCTTCGTCGCCATTGCAAACGAATTCGAGTCTTCCTTCTGCGACCACTCCGCATCTCGCAAAGAAGCTAGTAGGTTTTCGTATAGCGACTCTGCCAACTTGTACTTCTTCTCCGGTGGTTGCTTCGAACGCCTCGAATATGTGACCATGCACTTGGCAAAAGATTCGAGAAGTTCTTTTTCTGGGTCTCCCTGATGGCTGGCGAGGCTCCACCAGCTTTGTCGGATCTTGAAGGCGAGATGTTGTAGACGAAAGACTACATCTGGTGAAGGTTGGAGCTCTTTATCGTCCTCGGAAGCAGAAATACTGGGGCATAGCTGGAGTACTATTTGGGCGAGGGATTCCAACTGGCGCGCCACCTTCGCCGAACTGTCCGCGTTTCTCGCAATATGTCCGATCAGATTCGCGGGCGATGAGGGGTGGGTTAATTTGAGATAGATCCAGGCGGCCTCGACGACTCGTGGTCGCTTGGCCCTCGCAATGATGCGCAGCGCGTAGGTTTGGAGGTTCGCAATCATCGGCAGCGCCTTGCTGCTGTAGTCCACCTCCCCAAAATCCAACAGCGACGCTAAGCTTTCTCTTTCTGGCGGGGCTGCATTATGCGATATTGTCCTACTGGCCGGTCGGCTATCCTCCCTCCCAATGTATTTATCTAACCTCCTCTTCAACATTCGCATCTCCTTGATAGCCAAGTTGTCCAAACTGTGAGCTACCAGCTTGCCGATGAGCGCCAGCATTCCATTTTCTAATTGCAACTCCGGCGAGTCCTTGCCCGCAAACTTGACCGCCTCCGGTGTCCCCAAATACGCAAACGCTATCCTAGAGCATTCTGCCGTCTGTACTAGGCCGGGGTCCGGGCCCGTATGTATGCAGGACGAGTAGGAGGACGAGCGGCGCAAGGCCGACCGCTTCTTCGGCGAGTTGGCCACCTGGCTGGCGGAGCGGTCTTTCAGCGGGCGGGGAGCCGCAGAAGAACTCTTGATGTTTGTTGTGCGTGGGCGCGGCTGCGCATTCTCGTCCGAGGTGGGCTTCGCCTTCGTCAACGGTCGCGATCGTGTTGGAGACTGAGCCTTCAATGCCTCGGCGAGGGACTTGAGGGTGGTGTTCGCCACTTCGGTCGCTAGTATGTACCTCTCTCGCGCAGTAAGAGAGGGGGTGGTCGGTTTCGTCGCATCCATCGTGGACGCTGTCGCTGTCGCCGCTCTCCTCCGCCCCGTCGGAGCACTACCCGCTTTCTTTGCCCTCGCATTTTCCTTCGGAGTCGGTTCGGGGAGCTTCTGTAGCAGGACCTCCTGTAGCTCAGATACGGTCGTGGTGGTACATGACGAGATGGTGCGCAGGTCGATTTTGATGTTATCGATGCGCGCACGCGTCTCCTCTTTCGCCATTTGTCGTGGTAGTTGACGTCGTTCGGTGTGTGATAGTGTTATAGAAGCGGTATATTATACATTATAATAAGACCAAGACTGAGGGGCGACGTGAGGGTGTGCAGCGCGGTTTGATTGTTGACAGGTGGAAAGCTGGGTCGGATTGTTTGTATCTTCCCAAAACAGTTCTAGCGCAGGCGCCACTCCCGTCAGGGCTTCCCACGTCTTCACGTGCAGGGGTACCCCGAATTATGTACTGTCATCTCAGATTTGTTGCCGTGCTGCTGAATTGTTGTTTCATTATTGCGCGGAAACTAACAAGACTCTTGTTTTGAAGCTATCTACAAATGAAAGAAAGTAAATCTCCACGCGCACTAGCAATAGCCGAGTGCTCACCAATCCTCGTCCCCTCAGTACTCTAAATCTATACATATGTAGCCCAACGCCAGCCGATGTCAAAGGATAGTGCATGGGGTATTAAGCATCTATGCCAACCATACTCTCCGTATGTTGACACTCCAATTGACCATAGTAGTCTCTCCACTCTCCGCTCTCCACCAACCCTCAGTCACAATCGTGTATACCAGAGTCCAGATTTCTAATCTTTGGCACTTTCTGCCCTCCGTCCTTGGCCGTCTCATTCCCGGGGATGTGACTGCCCTCGTGACCAGGCCCCCGTGTCCGGACTCTACCCGATGGTAATGAATCACCCTTCTCCTCAGGAAAGTCGTCGCCTAGTCCAATTGCTCATGTTAGCCCTCATCCCCAGCCGAAATACAAACGTCCAATTCGTAGTCCAAGATCTTACGCACTCGCGACGCCCAGCCCTTCGCAGAGCTTCTGCCTCCACAGCCCGCACTGCTCTTCAAATCCATTCACCACATCCCAGCACTCGCTCCCCGCTTGCCTCCGCTTCAACTTTGCTTCCCAGTCGCCCGATTCTATCCACTTGACACCGGCTTCCCGGAGGTCCTGGTCGCGCTTCCATTCAGCAAGCTGGTCCTTTGATGATTTGAGTCGTCGCGTTGCGTTCACAGCCATTTGACGGGTCATGTGGAGGGAGTCCTGCACATTAGACAGGTTCTCGAGGAGTTCACGGTTGGCGATTGTAAGTTGCGAGAGCGCTAACACGGACTGGTGTTGGGAGTGCGGGAGGAGCTCCAGTGTCGAAGTGATCAGCGGCAGAAGGGCGTCGATGTCTTCTAGATCGAGAATGACAGCGCGAGGACCGGAGAGAGATGCACTGAGGGAAGTCAGAGTTCGGGACTGGTGCGTCAAATGTGTCGTCAAGGCGTCGTGGGCCGTCTTAAGTCTATACGTAGATTAAGCATATGCATCAAGGTGGATTACAAGAGTCGACACGTACCTCGTCGCCCCGTTCTCTATTCCAATCTGACTTCCGAGATCTCGTAGTTGCTCCACTAGCCGTTTAACCACACCATCTGTGGCACTGCCGTTCGCTTCCGTCCCTCGCCGTGCCAGACTCTCCACAGCAGCCATGCGTGCTTCGAGGGCAGGCGAAATGCCTTCGTTGGCCTCTAGATCCGAGCTGTCTCCATAGTCTGAGCCGTCGTATAGTGACCGTTGCCTCCGATGCGCCCTCCCTTTTGCAGCCGTCTGCGGGCTCAGTGTTTTTGATTCGGCGTCTGACGAAGACGGCATGGCGACACCACTGTCTCTAACACCGTTGACGTTTACCGCAGTGCCAACTTCAGGAGGCCCGTCGTGAGTCAATGCCACACCAATGTTGTCGTGTTCGTCCGGGGCGTCCATCTCATCCCCGTATTCGCCATCGGCCATTTCGTCGTCGTCATCCCACACATCGCCCAGCTCGTCTGCTAGATTGCCTAGCCCGTCTCCCCCGCCCTGACCGGGGCTGCCATGTTCAAACTCTTGCGACGAGGAATAGCCGGAAGAGCGTCGGTTAAACGAAGGTCGGCGTGAAGTCGTGGTGGTGTGAGACATGTCGAGGCTGGAAAGCTGGCGGCGATGGGAGGCGGCCGGTTGACGCGTAGTAGGTGTCCGTGGCGGCGTAGACATTATGTGTATGTTTGGTGTGCACGACAAGGCGCACCGAGTAGAAACGAGTCGTAATTTCTTCGCAACACTTTCACGGGCTCGGCGGTGACGCTGCGCATCCGTTTGCGGGGGTTTCTGTCGCGGACGGGGGGTGTTTCTCAGGGGGTTTAAAGACCCGAACAACTACGTGCGGCTCTTCGGCTTCGGAGGAGGATTGGGGCACGGAGAGTCTAGCAGCAGCGCGTTTGGGGTATCGTGGTGGTGAAATGACGATGCTCGCACCCTGGTCCTAGGTTGCGGAGCGAATGTGCAGCCAGCGAGAGTTCTCACGTGCAACACGTGCAACGAATCGTCGCGGATAGAGAGTAGTAATAGTGCAAAAATGAGCGACTACGCTGTTGCGGGGCGAATGGTTGAGTTGGCGCTGTTGCGGTGACTGGCGCTCTACGTGTTTGTTGACGGGACGTTATCACGTTAGTGAGAGGGGCACGCACTCGCCCAAGCTTTATGTCATCCCCGACCCATACACGACTCCCGACTGGGATGGCATCACTCTTTTTGCGACTATTCTACAAGGCTGCAGCACTACCCAGCACTGCCAATCACTATCACCTGGGTCAAAAGTGATGCGACATTTTGCAGCTTAGACCGCGTGAACCGTCGTCAACCCGAACGTAAACCCGAACGCCGTATGCTGGAATGCTCCCATGATGTACATATTTTGTGCAAGGCCGAAGCAAGAATGTTGCCTCCCGTACAGAAAAAAGTAGTAGAGATTGATAGAAAGCCCTGAACGCCCGCAATGCCCTGTGATATGATGCCGCTCGAATCAATTGTGTAGTGTGCGCAACACGGTTGCCGTGATTCATTTGCCCTTCTCGAGCGTCGACAGCTGCTTCTTGAGCTGGGTGAAGAAGTCCTGCCCGTTAGGCATGAGATGGGACATGTTTCCTGCTCCATGTTACCGCTACACTCCTATACATATGCATGCGTGAACTCACCTTTGGCACCCCATGCGCCGCTGCTCCTCGTCGCAACAGAGTCGCCCTGCACCTTGTGGTATACGGCGGGTTGGTCTGCGACAGCCTCCAGGTACCCTGTGACATATGTTAGTTGTTGCTCATCAGTCGCAAAAAATAAGCAGACTCACTCTTTCTCAAAAAGTCCCGTACCTCGCCCGAATTGAAGTCCTTGACGGGGCGGTGTTCGCCCGTCGCCTTTCCCTTCCACGCATTGCCCGAGCCCGCCGACACGGACTGCTGCCGACCGCCATCTTTACCAGGAGCGTTGGCGGCCGGGGTCGAGTTGCGGTTGTTGCCCCGTCCTTGTGGCCGCTGCCAGCTGCTGCTGCACTTGGTCAACACGTGCCCTTGGGGGAGACTTGGGGGGAGACTTGGGGAAGTGTGCCGGAAGGCTTACCGGTTCTCGGCTGGGCCGCTCATTGTTCGCGGAATTGCCACAGGAACGAAGAGGGAGGGGTGGAGAGGCGAGGTCAACTGGTGGGGGAATGGTATTTAAAGTCAACGCGCATCCACCACTGGGAGCGCGACATCGATGCGGAACAACGGGGGACGTGCGCTCGTCCAATCAGCTTCAGTCCTCTCGTGCCAGCTCACAAATGCATCGCCTTTTCTGAAGACCGTTCTTATCCGGCGAGTAGTGCTGAGCAGATGAGCCATCTGGTGGACGAGAGACCTCGAAGCTTACCGCGGGGTGCCAGGACCGTGGCACCGTTCAGACGAACCTGGGCACAGACAGACACACAGACAGACACACAGACATGGAGATCGCTGTTGCATACGTGTGACTGTTGGATAGCTAGCATGTGCAAGGAAATGAGAAAAGATGGGCAGAGTTTATATAGTCATGTACTTTTTCTATTTATACAGCCTTATAGTACATAGCACATAGTACATGCTTACGCTTCAGCCTGTGCTTCGGCCTGCGCTTCGGTAACGGGCGCCTTCTCCATGCGTCGCCAGAGACCCAAGAAGCCTCCACCCACCACCAGCTGGCCTACCTTGGGCCTACACACCATTGCCCACTTCTCTTCGTTCTTGGCGAGATCTTCTGCCAGCTCATCGTCTCTAGCTTCCTGCTCTTCCACGGGGTCAATTGGTTCCGCACTTGGGATTGCCGGTTCTTGCTCCACCTCAGCCTTTTTCAACGTGGCGCGCGGTCTGACCGCCCGTACATCCCAATCGCGAATAGTGCCTACGCCGAGCTCGATCACTTGGTCCAGCAGGTAGGGCATCCTGTGCCTGCGGATCGCATCAACGCAGTCTGCGATTTGCGTGATGCTAGGGTTGAATACGGCTAGCATGCCGTTGACGTGCAGCACCGGAGCTACGTTCGCTAAGTGCGAATCGGCATTGGGCAGGTCCAGAAATACATGCGAGAGGAACGGATCGTCGGTGTTCCTTGAAGCCTTCTGCTCGGCGACCCAGGACGATACGTCTCCTACTTGGAAGTCGACGTTGCCGGCGTACATGCCCTTTCGGAAGCCAGCTACAATCTTCTCGGCGTACTTCGAATGCTTGCTCGAAATGTCCAGCGTGTGCACAATGGCACGGCGCGTCTTCTTCCAAGTTTCGATGCCAATGTCGTGAAGGTCGGAGACAGTTCCTCCCTCATATACAGGGTCTTCGATGTCACTGCTGGTTGCATGCGATGGTGCGCGCGGGATGGGAGGGTTTGCGGCGTGTATTGCTCTCGACAGGTGCAACGTAAGCGCTCCATGGCCGGTGCCAGCTTCGAGGATTTCCAAGGGCGGGCCTTCGGAGATGCCAGACGGCGTGTCGACATGAATGTCTAGAAGTGAGACTATCGTGTTGGTGTCGGAGGGGTAGATCTACGCATGTATTCACTCAGTTGCCTGGTCGAAATTTTTTTTTTTCTTTTTTTGATAGTGAACCTACGGGGGTGACCATACGCGGAGTAAGGCGCACATACTCTGCCAACGTAGGCTCGTGGATGCGATAGGAAGCTCCCTTGGTCGACTGTACCAGCTGGCGCGGCTCCTTGCCAATTATGTCCGCATGATTGATGAAGCCTCGATGTGTATGCGTGGTATTGTTCGCACCCAGCGTCACAAGTGTTCCGTCATTCCTCGCATTCTTTTTATCCTTGAGGAGCACTATGTCGCTTTCTGCAAGGTCTCGTGAGCGACGTTCAGCCGGAGAGAGCAGCGCGCTTGCCTTCAAAAGCCCGACTACGGAAGGCGCTGGTCGCGAAGCATCTACGGGCAGAGGACTGCCGAATTCCAAAGGCTGCGCGGGCTGCGCGGGCCTGGAGTCGTGGATAATGCATTTCTGCACGTGGACAAAAAGTAATAAGAGATGCGGAGAAGACGGCGGGAAAGCTGCGGAACGCGCCGCACGTGCGACACCACTCGACCAGTGCCCACTAACCACACTACGGCCCTACCACACCCCTTGCAGTTATTCTTGGTCCTCAAAGTAGCTCCTCGATCGAATTCCGTTCTGCTGGTCTGAACATGGCGCCTGCGTTGACTGAGACATATTGACATCCCCAAGCTCCCTAGTTGCGGAGCTCTTTCAGCCATCATGACGCGCCGAATCGTGAGTACACTAGCTAGTCCGCCCTCGTAACTGCAGTAGAGTCTAACCACGGTTGTTGCAGACGCGAGCAGCCATCCAACTCGCTGTACTGTCCTTCATCGTCTTCCTCCTCGTGTTCTTCCTCGACAACCGCTACCGTGTCCTCCCCCAGTCCATCCACAGCCACCTGCCGCTCCACCACGAGGGCCTCGTCATCACCGACCTCACCGTGCAAACCTGCTCGACCCTCAATCCGATCTCGAAATGCAAGCTCGACCAGGAAGAGTGGCACCGCGTAGAGAAGGATCTGTACCTGGGTTCGGGATGGGTGTCCAGGGCATACGTCCACATCAAGCGCAAGAAGGAGGAGGAGCTCAAGGAGGATGACAAAGTGATTATCGATGTGCGCACGGGCAAGCTGGACCCGGCCATGGGCGACAAGTCCCAGGCCTCCGAGAAGTGGGAGTCGCGACCCGCCGGCGTGTGGATCAAGCGGACGGCCAGACGTCACGCGAGCGACTCCAAGAAGACCGTCACTGCCATCGACGTTCTCTTTGGCGCGGATGCAGTGGAGCCCCGCCCTGGCTGGGCACTCGTACCGAATGGCGCATTGCATCTGGACACTGGCGGCGACAACAAGGAGCCCCGTCTGAGTATCCGCAGAGGCCGGCCGCACAAGGTCGAGAAGCCGGTGCCGAGGATCAGGAAGGATGGCAAGTTCAAGATCATGCAGATCTCCGATCTCCATCTTAGCACTGGATTAGGCGTGTGTAGGGACCCAGAGCCGAAGGGCCACAATGGCGGGAAATGCGACGCCGACCCCAGGACCATCGAATTCGTGGAGAGGGTTCTCGATGACGAGAAGCCAGATCTTGTCGTGCTCTCAGGCGACCAGGTCAATGGCGACACAGCTCCAGACGTCCCCAGTGTAAGCCAGTCCCTCTTCACAGCGCTACTGCATACTAATACCTTGGTAGGCTTTGTTCAAGATCGTCGACGTCCTCCGCGAGCGCAAGATCCCATATGCCGCCATCTTCGGCAACCACGACGATGAAGGTGTCCTCTCGCGCCAGACCCAGATGCTCCTTTACGAATCGCTCCCCTTTTCCCTCTCCGAAGCTGGCCCCACCAACATTGATGGCGTTGGCAACTACTATGTCGAGGTCCTAGCGCACGGGAACAACAAGCATTCAGCCCTGACACTCTACTTTCTCGACACCCACAGCTATTCTCCAGACGAAACGAAGTTCAGAGGTTACGACTGGATTAAACCAAACCAGATCGACTGGTTCAACACAGCCGCCGAAACGCTCAAAGCCTCTGATTCACACATCCATTACACCCACCACCATCTGGACATGGCATTTATACATATCCCACTACCCGAGTACAGACTACGGGACAACGGGTGGTTTGGAACCTACAAAGAAGGCGTCACCGCTCCGGGCTTCAACACTCACTTCAAAGACGCGCTAGCACAGCAAGGCATCAAAGCTGTATCATGCGGCCACGACCACGCAAACGACTACTGCATGCCCGCCAAAGATGAAGCCGGCGAACCTGAGCTCTGGATGTGCTATGCCGGCGGAAGTGGCTTCGGAGGTTACGGCGGCTATGGTGGTTACCATCGCCGCATTCGCGTCTTCGAAGTCGACACCAACCAAGCGCGCATCACGACATGGAAGAGATTGGAGTATGGCGAAACCGAAACGAAACTCGATGAACAAGTCATTGTCGATTCAGGAAAGGTACAACACATACCGGCATCAGAACAGCATGATTAGGCGTATAAAAATGTTTTTTATCAAGAGGACGGAGTTTAAGGTCAATGGTGTATACAGCAAGGTGTTTCTTTGGCGTTGGTGATATTTTTTGGGGGTCTGGGTGTCTGGGACGGACATACCCTAAGGCGAGAAAAATATGGCTTCGGTGGATTCTTCGCCATTTCCTTGTCATTACGAAGTCGAGCGTTATTTGTTGTATGTCGAATAGTCACGGCGTTGCCGCTTATTCACGTCTTCTCATTCTCCAAAAAATAAAAGAAAGGGAGGCCTTGTCGCTCACTGTTGATCACCGCGTTTTTATCTTCGCCATGTCACTCACCATGCACATAGTTATCAAGACAGATCTGCGTAAGCTCTTTCCTCTTTACAATACGCTATTGTACAGTTCAGCTGCGAAGAGGTCATCATCATCAGGGATATTCGTCTACGTAGTACGCCCCAGACATTTCCACTTATCTTTCATAACCCGTTTACGCCCCGTTTTAGCGCTTAGTCAGCATAACGCGTCCCATTGACGTTCACCCCGTCCCTCTTTAGCATATCAACACCTCGTGTGCCTTGTCCGCTTTCAAGAAATTCTCCATCCTTAGAATCTAGTGCGTGTATTTGGAATTTCTAGATATGCCTTTCTTTGCAAAAGAGCATATTTCGATTCCTACAAAAGATATACTTACGTGGCAATGTGAGGGGCCGACATATGACGAGAATAAACTTGTGAGTATTTCATTGAGATGTATGGGTAGAGATAGCTAATAAGGTTCGAAAGATCTATATCGATGCAGCCGACCCATCAAAAAGCATTTCAGCAAAGGAGGCACGCGTCCTAATCCGTAAACTCATCGCTGGATTCCGAACTGCAGGCGTAAAGAAAGGCGATGCAGTACTGATCCAGTCCTTTAACAACATTTACTACCCTATTCTTGTTCTCGGCATCATTGGCGCCGGCGGCATCTACACCGGGACGAACCCAAGCTACACAACCACCGAACTCGACAACGCTATCAAACTTTCCAAAGCTAACTTCATCATCACCGAACCAGAATGCCTCCCCACGATCAAAACCGCTGCCCAAAACCTCAACATCGCCTCAGACAATATCCTAATCCTCGACACCCAATCCAACCAGCAAATCCCCCCAGGCTTCAAGAGCTGGAGAACATTACTGGACCACGGCGAGCAAGACTGGCACCGCTTCGACGACCTCGCAACAGCGCAGAACACCACCGCAATGCTCTGGTTCTCGTCGGGCACAACCGGACTCCCCAAAGCCGCACAAGTATCCCACTACAACCTCGTAGCCGAACACCACATCGCCTTCGAATCACGCCCCCGTCCCTACGACATGTCGCGCCTCGTTTTCCTCCCCATGTTCCACGCCAGCACGGCACCCAACACGCACGTATCCCCGCTGCGCGCCGGAACCACACAAGTCATCATGAAGCGATTCGACCTCGCCACCTTCTTCACCCACGTCGAGAAGTTCGCTGTTACGGACTTGATCCTCGTGCCGCCGATAGTGGCAACCATCGTTTCCACAACCCTCTTCTCCGCCGCTGAGAAGCGCACGAAATTCCGAAACCTGAAATGGGTAATCGCCGGCGCCGCGCCCTTGGACGCTGTCATGCAAGCACGCCTCCAAACCCTCCTCCCTTGCCCCTTCACTCAGGCTTGGGCTATGACGGAAACCACGTGTTTGGCGACGGGATTCGATTACCCTTCCACCGACGACACGGCGTCAGTAGGCCACTTCCTTCCTAACCTCGACGTCAAGATCGTAGACGACGAGGGAGTGGATATCACGGCTTTTGGCGTGACGGGCGAACTTGCGATCCGTGGTCCTACCGTTGTGCGCGGATACGTCGATGTGCCGCGCCTCCGCGACTTCGACTCTGAAGGATATTTCCGCACAGGCGATGTCGTCTACGCGGATGAAGTGTCGGGGAAATGGTATATTGTCGATCGCAAAAAGGACTTGATCAAGGTTCGTGGGTTTCAGGTCGCGCCCGCGGAGTTGGAGGGCGTGTTGTTAGAGCATCCGGATATACTCGATGCGGCGGTTGTAGGGGTGCCGGACCGGGAGGCGGGGAGTGAGTTGCCGAGGGCGTATGTGGTGAGGATGAATGGGGCTGCGGGGTTGGGGGAGAGGGAGGTAGAGGTCTGGGTTGAGACGAGGTTGGCGAGGTATAAGAGGTTGGTGGGTGGCGTGAGGTTTGTGCCCGTTGGGGGCATTCCGAAGAGTCCTAGTGGGAAGATTTTGAAGAGGGTGTTGAGGGAGTTGGCGAAGAGGGAGGTGGGGAGTAAGTTGTAGGATGGAATTTTGGACTTGGTTTTGGAATTGGTAGGGTTACGGGGGCTTAGGGGTGGGTTTCGCAATCGAAAACGTTGGATTATTGTCTTCCCGATTCTTCGTTCAATGTTACTATATATCGATTCCTGAACGAGCAAATGGCAAGCAATCCATGATAAGATTCCGTCTCTGTCCTGATCCCGAAGAGAAAGATCCCGTCCGACCCATCGAGCCGACATAGTAGCCACACAAAAAGACTCCGTTCCGAACGCAAACCTCGACTATCTATTCCCTTCATTAGCACCCAAATTCAATTCCGTTGTTCATCCAACATTTCAAATACCAAAACGTTGGATAAAGTCATCCGGTGCGAAGAAGGAATCGCTTCCCTGACCATCCCATCCCGACCCATCCCGTCCCGTTCCTGCATGAACATCCCGCCATCTATTATCGTACACCTCATGCTACGCCTCTCGAACTACCTACGCCTCTCCCACCCACCCACTCATCCATCTATCCATCCATCACACCACCGACCCCAATATATCGTAACGCAAGCTTACTCACAGTGATTAAAGCTATCGTCATCGTTCCTGTTTACGATTTAATTCTTATCCATCCCATCCCATCGCACCCTCCAAACCCTCCAAACCTACCCACCTCCAACCCCAACCCCAACCCCAAAATCACCATGCCACCACCACCCCCCCAAATCCACCACTCCCCCTACCCCGCCCCACAAATCCCCACCAACCTCTCCATCCCACAATTCCTGCTCCGCTACAACATCGACGACGTAGCCGCCACCAAAGTAATTTGCGACGACGATTGGACGGGAAAGACGGTGTCGTGGAGTGGGATCCGGGAAGGCAGTGCGAGGGCGGCGTTTGGATTGAGGGGTTTGGTAGGGGTTGGTCGGGGTGATGTTGTTGCGATTTGTGCGCCGAATTCGGTGAGTTGGGGGGGATTTTTTCTTTTCTCGCATTGGTTGTACGTGGGGTGGGGTGGGCGTGGGGGTGGTTATGGTGGGGATATCGTGCTAATGTTTGATTGTTTGTTTCAAGGTCGATGTTGTGAGGTTGATACATGCGGTTCTGTGGGTTGGGGGTGTCGCTGTGTGAGTTTCTCACCTTTTTGGTGCATGTGGATTGGATTGGATTGGATTGGATTGGATGCAAGGGCGCTAATTAATTCATGGGTTTGTGATAGATTGGTTAATCCGTTGAGTACAGAGTACGAAATCTCTCACTGTCTGGACATCGCGCGACCGAAATTCCTCGCTGGGGATGCGAGTACATGGGCTACGTTATTCGGGGCGGCGATGAAGGGGGATCTTTTGGGTTTGAAGACTATCTCTTTGCATGGTGGGGAGTCGCCGTTTGTGGGTGTATGTGTTTGCCCATATCTTTCTTGCTTTTATATCGGAGTGAATGACTGATTCCGAATAGAGCGTTTCTTTTGAAACTGTTCTTCACCAGACCCAGCAACTTCCTCCTTTTGACCTCGAACTTGGAGATAGTAGGGAGCATACGGCTGTCGTGTGCTTCAGCTCCGGTACCAGCGGTAAGGCGAAAGGTGTCGAGATCTCCCACTACAATATCATCGCGTCGATGCTCGGGATTCGAGCCACTGAGCCTTTTTTCTGGTCAGCTAGGCACCGCTCGGTATTCTTCGCGCCCTTGTGCCACATCTACGGTAAGAAGAAGAAGAAAGAAAGAAAGAAAGAAAGAAAGAAAAAAAGATTCCACCACACACCCCCATCTTCCCACTCCCGCTAACATATTTGCCACAATAATAGGCCTGCTATCCATCGCGCTCATGGGCTCATGGATAGGATTCTACACCAAGCTCCAAAAGAAATACACACTAGAAACCTTCCTCGAACTCTCCGCCACCACAAACTCCACCGTGTTCCGCATCCTCCCCACCATCGCCGTCGCCATCTCGAAGCAAACCGCCTTCGATCTATCCCGCCTGTCTTCCATCCAGTACATTTTATGTTCCGGGGCTGTACTTCCAACTTCTACCATCGCCTTCTTCGCCAAGAATCTTCCCGACGCCCCGATCATTCAGGGCTATGGAATGACGGAAACGAACATCACGCAGCTGAAACCCGAATCCGCGCACATGACAGGTAGCGTAGGGAAACTATTTGCCGGGAACGAAGCGCGGATCGTCGATGACGAGGGGAAAGACGTAGCTGAAGGCGAGCAGGGCGAGATGTTAGTCAAGAGTCCCAGTGTGTTTAGGAGATATATGGGCAACGAGGAAGCTACAAAGGACACGTTTGATGGGGAGTGGATGCGCACGGGTGATGTTGTCAGGGTCGATAAAGATGGGTATTGGTACTTGACGGAACGGAAGAAGGAGTTGATCAAGTATAAAGGGTGAGTATCTCTTTTTTGTTCGCGTTTCGTGCTTGTAGCTGGGGCTTCTTGAGCTAATGTTGGGAGCGTAGAAATCAGGTTCCGCCGGCTGAACTCGAGGCTCATCTTAATTCTCATCCAATGGTTCGTGAGGGCGCTGTTTGTGCTCTTTGGGATGAGGATCAGGGTACGGAGGTTCCTATTGCGTATGTCGCTCTGACGACGGAAGCGAAGGCGTCGAAGCAGGATCAGAGTGGGATATTGGATAGTATACGTCAGCATGTTGATTCGAAAGTGGCGCCTTATAAGAAGTTGAGGGGAGGTGTTGTAGTTTTGGACGAGATACCCAAGTCCGGGAACGGAAAAGTGTTGCGACGATTGCTACCTGCGCGACTCGCTCGGGAGAGGCCAGCGAAGCTATAAAGAATCGATAACATCCCATAGAATGAATCATCAAGCCAATCTCTCTCTCTCCCTATATACATACGAGCCCCCACAATCCTCACAATTTACTCTCCTTCCAAACCGGCACCCTCTTCTCCCCAAAAGCCCTCAACCCCTCCCTAATATTCTCCCCCCTCTGCAACTCCACCCACGGCCCCTCAAGCGTAACATCCACCGCCCTCTCCACCGCCGCCGACTCCCACCCCTGCCTAATCCCCGCACGCGTACAAATAATCGCGTCAGGACTATTCCGCGCGATAGCAGCCGCATACCTCACCGCCTCGCTCACCACCTCCTCCTTCCTCACCACCTTATTCACCATGCCCCACTCATACGCCTTCTGCGCCGTAATCGGGTCCCCGAGCAACGCAAACTCCGACGCCCGCTGCAACCCCACGGTCCGTATGAGACGCGGTAAACACCCCCCTATCGGCGCCACTCCCCTCTTCACCTCGGGGAGTCCGAAAACAGCGTCCTCGCTCGCGACAACGATGTCGCAATTCACGACGAACTCGCACCCGCCGCCCATAGCTAGGCCGTTCACGGCCGCGATGACGGGCTTCTTGCCTAGTCGTCTACTCAGCGGTTTGAAGGCTGGCGCGTTGCCCATCCGGTCTTTCGCGTCGACGTCGTCGTTCATGCTGTTGCTCCATTCTTTGAGGTCGGCGCCCGCGGAGAAGGCTCGGCCGGTGCCTGTTAGGACCGCGATTGAGAGATTGGGTTCTGTGTCGAACCATTGCCAGACTGCGTGCATTTCCCATTGTCCGGTCGTGGACATGGCGTTTAGGGCGCTGGGTCGGTCCATGCGGATTAGGAGGACGCGGGGCGCTGGGAAGGAGAGTTTGAGGAATGTGGGTGTTGGGGGCGGTGGGGTGGTGGTTGGGGTGGTCATTTTGGGTGGTGTGGGTGGGATTGTTCTTCCCCTTCTTCTTCCTGGTGAATGTTGATGAAATGGAGGTTGCAAGTCTTGGTTAAGTTGGAGACGACACTTCCCCAAATCCCGTCGGTCGAGCGTCCAGATTTCGCGGCTGGTGGTCCGAATCCTTCGGTCCTTACGCCTCGGTATCTCGAGCTGTTTGGTGCATTCACCTCCCGTAATTCATTAACCTATTGCATTCGCTCCTGCGTTTCGTCCCGCAAGGGTTCACACACCTCCCATCGAGTTCTGGATGATAGGTTCCGTCCTCGCTCCCCCACGGGGATAACTTATGTAGGGTCCACGCTAATGAATCATCGCGTGCTAGCAGGGGTAGCTATCGTTGGGGCGGGGGACGCTGAATCATTACTGCATTGGAGGTCTCACCGAGGTTCGAGGTTCGCGTTCCGAAGAGTTCGGGACGCGTTCAGCATTGAGGTTTTCTGGCACTGTCGTGATACCTTTTTCTGGTGTTAGTTCGAAAGTGTGGGATTTTGTCAGAGGCCGACTTTGAGATAGACAGAATCTTTACTCCACTCCAACACACACACGTTCACAGTCTCCTCTCCAAACTCGGCCAAAATGTCCACCCCACGCACCACAAACCCCATGCCCTCATGGATAGAAACGCCGCACCCACGCGTCGAGCACTCCCTCATCACCTTCCCCTCCAAGCACGTGATGCAGGTAACCATCAACCGGCCAGAATTCCGCAACTGTCTACCCGTCGAAGGCACAATCGAGCTGGGCGCATTATGGAAATGGTACGACGCGGAGCCCGAGCTGCGCTGCGCGGTATTCACGGGCGCGGGCGACAAGGCGTTTTGCGCGGGCATGGATCTCAAGCAGCGTCTCGACCTGATCGAGACGGGGGAGATCGCGCACGATTATCCCCCAGGGCAGTTTGCGGGGATGAGTAATAGGACGGGGAAGAAACCAATTATTGTAGCTTGTAATGGACATGCTCATGGTACGTTTTGTTTTTCGGACACTGCGACGGTATGAGGACAAGGAGATTGGGATGCGTGACTAATAAGTCTATATCCAGGTGGTGGATTCGAAGCCATCCTAAACGCCGATGTAATCTTCGCCTCACCAAACGCCACATTCGCCCTCCCCGAAGTCCTCCGCGGCGTATCCGCCCTCGCCGGCGCCCTCCCGCGCGTCTTCCACCTCTTCGGCAACCACCGAGCCATGGACCTCGTGCTCACTGGCCGCCGGCTCTCGGTCGAAGAAGCGCATCAATGGGGGCTGGTCAAGGAGATCGTGCCCCAGGAACAGTTGTTGCAGAGAACGCTTGATTACGCGAAGTTTATTGCGAGTCTGAGTCCGGATTCGGTGGTTATATCGAGGATGGCGGCGAGGGAGGCGTGGGAGACGGGGGTTAGTAGGGCGACTATGAGGGGCCAGGAACTTTGGGCGGAGAATATGTTGAGGAGTGAGAATGCTAGGGAGGGGCTGCTGGCGTATAAGGAGAAGAGGGAGCCGAAGTGGAAGAGGAGTCATTTGTAGATTGAGTTAGCATGTCGTTCTGTTGTTTTTAGAGCCTTGATAGATCAGGCATTGCATCTACATTAGAGATTTAGAAACCTCTAATAAACCTCTCTCGCGCATAACGAAATAAGAGTGGTATTTCTACAACTTACTCCCCTCCTTCCTCCAAATCTCCGCATACCCATTACTCAACACAACCCTCCCATCCTCCTCGACAACGGTCTGAAAAACAACTTCATCAAACCTCCTCCCATCCAGCACCTTCTCACCAACCCTCCACATCTTCGTCTGAAGCTTGTCCCCAGGATACACAATCTTCGCGAACCTCGCCCCAAACTTCTTCAACCGACTCGCCTCACTCCCTCCCATCTCCCTCAGCACGCCATGCGCAGCAATATTCCACGTCCCCAGCCCCTGCAAAAACGCCCTTTTAAACCCTCCTTCCCGCGCAAACGCGTCGTCTGCATGTATAGGATTGTAATCCCCACAGAGTCTGTACAAGAGTGCAGTTTCAGGTGTTGTTTGCAATGAATGAATAGCGTCTGGTGCGCGATTAGGTGGCGTACGATTCACAGTCGCAGGGCCCCGAGGACCTCCGTATCCACCTTGCCCGATCCCGAATGCTTTACTTGTCATCCTCGCGTAACATTTCCCCGTATTTTGGTCTACGAGACTTTGCACCATCTCTTGAATCATATTACCGCCTTTATCGTATACGCCTACAATCTGGGGCCGGACTTCTAGATCGAGTCCCTCGCTGGATACCGGGATTGGGTGTAAGATCTCGATTCCGCGTTCGCCATCTACGCTGCGTTGGGGGTCGAAGGCGGGTACGCCGGGGACGTCGGTGACTAGGGCGCGGGCGAAGAAGTCGTAAACGTCGGTGGAGGTTTGTTTGAAGGGGAGGTTGATGGCGAAAGTTGGGAAGGCGGAGAAGTTTGGGTGCAATTCGTAGAGGAAGTGGAGTTCGTCTTTTGTGCAGCCTATTGCGTTGGCCTGGGAAATTGGTTAAGATTTTGGAGTTTTTTTTTTTTGGGAGTGGTGTATGTGAGAAGCAGGGCTTACGAAAAGGAGTACATCGCGACGGAGGTATGAGGCTTTTACTGTGGGAAGTTTGAAGTTTATGGCTTTTGTGAAGTCCACATTGTCGTAGCGACCGTCTGGTCGCTTGATCACTTTGTCTTTCTCTGATATAGACATTGCTTCTCACTCTCTGTTGTGTTCAATTAGTTCGTAGAATAAGAGCAATGGAAAGTTAGGCTGTGCCGAGGATAGTTGGGACAACTACCTACCTAGATATTAAGCAAGGATACTCAGCCAGGGTCCAGAAAGACACTATGCCGTTTACGGAGAAGAGCGGCAGAGGGAGGAGTTGGTGGCTAGCAATTGGGGAAGCAACCCCAGGTTCCCCGCACTAGCTTACTGAAACTCCGCTAAGCCACGACTTTCACAGAACCATCGTCACCCTAAGGATTTAGTTTTCCATACCACTCTTAGTTCACAAAATGCTCTCCTCGGTCTGGTCCTTCGTGAAGGATCAGTTCCCGCAGCAACACGAACCGCCTACTCCCCCAAGTATCACCATCAGAGTCTAGAAGTGCTGGTAAATGGATCATCATACGGTCCACTGACTTCCCCTAGGCGAAAAAGACTGTCCCTCGCGTGGGAACGAACGGTTGAAACGTTACGTGACGTCGGAGGATATTGACCGCTATGAATTAGCCAATGCTAGGGCTGAGGTGGAGCGACGGATAAAAGACGAAGATGAATGGCAACATCGACGCTGTAAAGAACTCGAAGATATCAAAAATGCATCACAGAATCGGAGTGCGGATCGATAGCAGTTCTAAAGAAACATCGCGTCATCCTTGCCCCGATACGAAATTCACAATGTTATGAGATCCCAATTTGAGAGCTAGACCTACAAAGCTAGAGAAGGCTGCAAGTATAACAAAAATTCTGCCGCATTATGGGTCATGGTCAAAAGGTGTTTATATACCCACAGTCGAAATTTCATCATGACGTTCATAACCATCATATCATCCTCCCAATTCATCAAAATTCCATCATAACCTACAATTTCCCCCTCATAGTAGCCCTCCTCCTCTGTTCCACCTCCACCAAATCCACCGGCAAATCCACCACCCTCGCCCTCAAAAACTCACCCACACTCTTCGCAAACCCGTCCAAAACACTGCTACTACTCACACCCTCCTGGAGCAACCCCTTGACAAGAAAATGCACCGCCATCAACCCCTCCGCCTCAAACCTCTCCACCTCATACTCATCCCTCCAGTCCTTACCAAAGAGTTCAACACACCGCCGTCTAGTAAGGAAAGATTGCAACCACGGCCACGCCTTCGGACTGCGAACCCAGAACCCAATATTCGCATTCCCGCCCTTATCCCCCGAGCGCGCAAACACCAAATCGCCCAGCGGCCTGCGCTGCGTCGGACCAAAAGCGTCCAAATCAACCGGATAATCAGTGTCATAGCTCGTCTGCACAGGGACATATTCGGCGCAAATCGCCTTCTGGATCGGCGGAACCTGGATACTCTTAGTGGCTCCGTCGACAAAATGTACACTCGACCGCACAGCGTCGCTCCCGACCAAACTCGGGAAATACCGCACGAAAGGCTTGGGCTCCATGGTGCGCCAATCCATACCGAAATGTAGCCCGCAGTACCCCTGCATGCCGTTGTAAAAAACGGCACGTCGGAACTTGAGCATTTGCTCCTTATCCTCTGCTTGAGCGAACATGCGCAACATGACGGTGGATTCCTGTTGAGTCTTCGGATCCTCGGGCGCGCTCCCGTACATTTCCATGGAGAAGGCGAGGAAATCGGCAGGGTGGATTTCCCGCATGACTTGGTCTTTCATGAGACGGAATTTGGCGTCGGTGTCGAGACCGGCGGCGTAGGCGTTCATTTCGGCTTGCCAACCGCCTAGGATGCAGATGGCGAGTTTGGATGTGGGCGGTGGTGCGGTGCCTAGTATACCGGTGAGGCGGACACGGTTCGGGGACAGTTGTTCGAGGATTGCGCCGTCGATGCGCGCCGTGACGTCCGGGTTGAGGTAGTACGGTCCTTGGATCTCGTAGAGGAGTTGCGCTTTACACGTGTCTACCGTGACCGCGCCGTTCGAGTTGTCGGGTTTGGTGATGACGACGGTGCCGTCCTTTGCGATCTCGGCGATGGGGTAGCCGACATGGTGTAATTCAGCGATCTCCGCTTGTCCGCAATAATTCCCTCCCGTCGCGTATGCGCCGCATTCGGTGATGTGGCCGGCGAGTAGCGCTCCCGCGAGTTCCTGATAATTCGTATTCTTCCAGCCATGCCACCAAGCCGCCAGGCCCATGACGGGAGAAGCATCGCAGCACCGCCCACAAACTACAATCTGCGCCCCGGCCTCCAAAGCCGCGACGATCCCACTCATTCCCGTATACACATTTGCCGCTAAGACTTTACTCCTCAGACCCCCCAACTCCGTCGCTTTTTGATCTAAATGCCACATTTGTCCCCACCGTCCCTCCCCTTTCTTCACCTCCCCAGTAACATCGTCCCCACTCACCCACGCCACCCTCACGCCCCCGATCCCCAGACTCTTGAAATACGCGTCGGTTTTCCGCGCCAGACCCTCGGGATTCAGCGCTCCGCCATCGTGCACGATTTTGATGTTGCGGCTGGCGACGAGTTTGGCGGCAGCGCCGTCTTTCCAGGCGAGTTGGTCGAGGAAATTGGCTTCGTAGCCGAGCGTTGGGGAGGTGCTGAGTTCGATCGCTTTCCAGGCTATGTTGAATTCGGCGAGATAGTCGGCTGTTATGGCGTCGATGTTGGCGTCGCGGGCGAGGCGGTAGCTGGGGTTGAGGTGAGTTTCGGGGTTGGATTTGGTTTTGGAGAAGAGGTTGGGGGTTATTTACACTTGGTCTATTCCATCGCCGATGGCGCCTGATGCGTTTCCGATGCGAATTGGACGGGATGGCATTTCGTTTCCAAGGTATAGATATTGTAGTAGATAGTACTCAAAGATCGAGCAAGCAATTGAAACATTAAACAATTAACAGTCAAACCCCCAGATATGAGAGAGGGAGAAAGAGAGACTACAAACACCCATGGAATCCAGTACCTGTCGTTGAGCTAGATACCGCCGAGCTAGATTCACGAGCTGCGGAGAACACGGGGCAAGAGTTGTGGGATGCGATGGGATGGAAAGACCTCGTTCATTACCCTGTTAGTTGCACAGACCGTCGTCGGCTAACGTGCAACCGCCCGCCCGCCGCGCTGTCTCCGTTTTAGTGGCGAACGCGGTGTTCGGTAGGTATTAGCGGTATGTATTTCCGCTAGATACTTGGATACATAAGTGCATCGCGATGGAGGTGCTGGTGTTGCGGTGTATGTACTGAGTTTCGCCTGACTAACAAAGCGTCTTTTTCAACTCTATTATTGTTTCATGGTTTTCTAAGGTGTACATCAAAACGCGATTTTTGAAGTTGTAGCAACACCAACGAACCCTCCCGTATAGAAATTCCCTGGTGTTGCAGATACACCAAGTGTAATCCTAACTACCATACCATACCCACCCATCCACCACCTAGATAGATACTTAACATCACAATACCTCATTTCCACCCCACCCCATCCCATCCCATCCCATCCCATCCCACACACTCCATGCTTACCTACAATACACCTACACCTACACCTACACCCCCATCCCTCCCATACACCGCTCCCCATCCCAAGTCCGTGCAAACACGCAGTAGCGGCGGCGTAGCAACATACCTAGCCCGTGCCCCTATCCATCTCGGCAAACTCGGCCGAAACCGAGTCATTACCGAGCAAAGAACCCGGGGAAAGCTCAACGAACTGCGGGGTCGCGCGCGCGGGACAAGGGGGCACGGGGGGTAAAGCTCCCCCCCGAAGGGTCCAAAAGGGAAGATAAACTTCGGACGGGGGCGGGAAGTGGGGGGGCTGCATATTGTATGTATGTAGGAAGTATTGGCTGCGGCGCTGCGGATAATGAGTGTCGAGGGGTTCTGAGAAGACCCTGGATGTGGATTTCTAGGTGGTAGGGTTCGGTGTTGTGATTATGTTGGATGTACATACTATTGTATTGTACTGTATTGTAGCTAGCTAATAATAATGTAGGTAGGGTGGTAGATATCTAGTGGGATGTGTGTTTATTATAATTTAATCTCTGTAACAAAAAGACAAACCATCCCAAGCACAAAAAAACCTCTCGCATCTTCAACGCGAACATTGTTCTTCCTCAATTAAATAACTCTACATCCAACACACACACACACACACACACACACACTCCCCCTCTCCCCCCTCCCCCATCTCCAAGAGAGAGAAAAAAGAAGAAAGAAGGAAGAAATGAAGACCTACAAATCCCGCACCCAAATCCCCCTCCCAACCAACCTCTCCCTAACACAACTCCTCCACACAACCACCACGCCACCAATCCCCCCATCCCACCTCCTCGCGACCGACTCTCTCACGCACCGGTCCCTAACACTGCACGAGCTCCGCACAAACGCCGGCCGCCTCGCCAACGGTCTCAAAACGACATTCCAGCCGCCCGACCAAGCGCACTGGGCCGTAATCCTACCGAACTCGTGCGACTACGTAGAGATCGTTCACGCAATATTATGGACGGGAGGGGTCGTATGTCCCATCAACCACGGCATCGTAGCAGCGGAGATGGCGCACGGGTTGACAGTGACGCGACCCGATTTCGCCGTGGTGTATGGACCGGTAGTGTCCAAAGTCGAGGAAGCGATAGGGATAGCCGATCAGGAATTGAGGAGGCAAGGAGTGAAATGGAACAGACCGATCATTGTGTCGATAGTCGAACGGCCGACTGCGGGAGCCTACAAACATATTCCGGACGACTTTGCGGGGTTTGGGGAAACGCTTGGGATCCCGCAGTATGCGGATACGCGGGAACGACTCGCGACAGTGCATCTTTCGTCGGGGACGACGGGGAAGCCGAAGGGTGTGGAGTTGACACATTATAATTTCGTCGCGAATGTGAAACAATTGGAAGCTCACGACGCCTCGCAGTTCCACCGTGGGAGTAGAGTTGTTGGGTTCACGCCATACGCACATATAGGAAACACGACGTTTCCGTTCTTCTTCTTTCCGTATATGGGGGTATGGCAGCATGCGATGCCGCAGTTCGAATTCGAGGCTTTCGCGAAACTGGTGGATAGTGTGAAGCCGACGATATTCCAAGGTATACCAAGTGTAGTGCTTGGTCTCGCGAATAGCGATGTTACGGATCGATACGACTTCTCGAAGGCGGAAAAGATAGACTGTGCAGGGCCGCCGTTTAAGAAGGAGATGTACGACCGGTTGATGAGCAAGGCGCCGTGGCGGGTGAATCAGGTGTATGGGATGACCGAGGCTGCGGGATACGTTGCGTATCAGAGGAAGGGCGATGTACAGCCGGACAACGTTATCGGGCCATTGCTCCCGAATATCGAAATCGCACTGCGGGTGAACGATGGTAAGGACGATGCGCCGGAGGGTGGGCCGGGGGAGTTGTGGTTGCGAGGGCCCAACGTAACGCGTGGATATGCTTCCAATCCAGCTGCGAACAAGAGTGCCTTTCCGGTAGAAGGGTGGTATAATACTGGCGATGTGTGCACCATCTCAAAAACAGGTGTGATTGCAGTCGTTGGCAGAACGAAAGAGCTCATCAAGTACAAGGGTTTCCAGGTAAGCCCGGCGGAGTTGGAGATGTACTTGAACTCGCACCCGCACGTTGCTGAAGGAGGCGTTGGTCCTGTGTTCGACGAAAGCCAATTGACAGAGCTTCCGACGGCTTATGTGGTGCTCAAAGAACATCTTTTGCAGGAGAAAGACCGGAAACAAGCATTGTTGGAGATTCAAGCTGATGTAGACGGCAAAGTTAGTGGCTATAAGAAACTGAGAGGAGGGGTGTGGGAAGTGGAAAGCTTACCCAAGAATCCGACAGGAAAGATATTGCGGCCGAAACTCAAAGACCAGCGTAACGGCCTGACTTCGCTAGATCGTGCCGACAGGAGAGTAAAGTTGTGAAAAGTGGAGGAAAGATGGAAAGAAGTGAGTCGACATGGAAACGTGCAGTGTAGGTATTAAGGAAGCCATGTATGGGTATACAACTCGGCATCTGCGTCAGGCCCAGCTGACCGATAAACAATAATTACAACGATATAGACGTCCGAAATGGATATTCTATGGCAGAAGTTCCACAAGTACAGCAAGAGTCGAATTTTCCAAGATCAAACCTAACGCCTCCCAATGCTTCGATGTCCAGATCATAATCGTGTGCCGCCAGGGTATATAACGCTGCGTGAACGATAATACAGACGGGTATCAAACGCCGTGTCTATGCCATAATCGTACAATAATAGAAGGTTCGTATCTTCATCCGACTTCTTCGCGGTGGAGTCGGTCACGGATTCGCGTGGACGAAATGAGCGCCACTGCACTGTGTTTGTGCATCCTTGAATGCTTGCATGCGGTTCATCATCCAGCCTGATGCCCACCTGATGTTGCCCTCGGGGGTCTGGCGGTGGCCGAGACGAATAATGTGTGATAATCGACATGTGTCTCCAAAGTGCTCGTACTGTATGCACTTCCCATCCTTCATACACGCCGCATGGCAGGCCTCGAACGACTTGGTGGAGACGTGGTTCCCCTTGCGGATGACGTTGTCTGACAGGTTGGTCCAATCGTCGATGCGCTCTCGAAGCGAAGGCTCGATCGACGTGAAGAGTTCCGCGAAAGTGAGTGGTTTCGAGGGGTGCCGGCGTGCCGACTCCCACCGCTCGAGACTAGCATAGTCGTCCGAATCCATTCGGTGCAGTGTAAGAATAGCCTCGCACCACTGCTCTCCACCGTAGCGGACCGTGGAAGGAGTCTCGCCGTTGAACATTGGCCAGTATCCCCGTATCGAGACTCCGCTCTTCTTGAGCACCTTGGCAAGCACCTCATCCCCGCAGCACTCTTTCGTCATGTCTTCACCAAACAAGTGGGTCCCCGGTGTATGGTGGTTCTCTGCAAACATCCTGCCGCGCGACATGATCTTGTTCAGAGCTGCGCGCGAGAGCACAATGCCACTGCCCCCGTGGCCGAAGACGGTCTTCTTCCTCGGCCACACGGGAGAGCCAAAGAAGTACGGAGTGTCCGGATCGAAATGCTCAAGGAAGCGGTACATGTTGTCCCAGTTGACATACGTGTCTAGCTCTACAAATATAAACCAGTTCTTGTTCGGGCGCTCTCGCCACGTGAGCTCCGTCATGGGCAGCAACTTGTACTTGTCCAACCGCCACCCCTCGCGCGACCTCTCCCCGGCCGTCGCGCTCTGCATCCTCTCGTACACGTCAAAGTCCGGGTTGGCGTATTTGTATTCGGGGCGCAGGTGCCCCAGGGCATCCATAATCTCCCAGCCGTCGTATTCCGCTTTGCGATCGGAGAAGAGCAGCAGGTCCTGCTGGCACCGGCCCATACGGGCTAGGTAGGCGGGCAGCTGTGTCGCTTCCTCGCCGGCGCCCATCTTGACGACGACAGTGACGTCGTCCATGACGCCGGCCTTGAAGGGGGAGCATTCTTCGCCATAGTGCACCTCGGTGGAATAGGGACGCGGGCGTGCGGGCAGGGGCTGTTCGAAGAAGGGGTCGAAGCCGCGGCGCCGATGCAGCAGGTTGGTTACAAAGGTCAGGAAGAAAAAGGTGGACAGGAGACTGGCGGCGCACAGCAGGCGCGCAGGCGTCAATCGCACCATGATGCTGAAGAAGAGCCTGAGAACACATGCGGCCAACAAACACTGTCTACCTAGGTACCGTCTACGAAGTATGGCGTGCATTGCGACCGCTAGCCCGCTTTGGGCCATCTCCGAGATTGACACTATCCCCGTCCGCCGCCCCACTTCCGACCATTCCGATGAGGCTTTCATTACGATACGGCCATTCACATTCGACATGCATGTTTTCCCGTTCTCTGGCGGCCCGTGGCAGAAGGCGTGATTGTAATTGATTCTTGTAGAGCAACATGTACGCGCCAGCGCTTTTCAAATCATAGCCAAAAGGCGGTGAACGAACGACGTCACGAGAGAAAAGCAGGCAGGGTCAATCAATCTGTGGGATGTCGCTTGGCGTCGTGGTACACGTCGGCAAGTATAGTATCTGTGTGCCCATTATTCGATTTGCGCGGTGCAGCTCAACGAGACATGACAAGTGACACCAGTGATACGACACGCTTACATATGTACGTGCAGCTCAATTATCTCTCACGTGACCACCAGCCCACTACATGTATACCCCACCATCCCATCCCATCCCTGCTTGTCCTGCACGCCCCGCGGCCGGCGCCGTGTCATGCCTGTCCTCCGAAGTCGCCGACATTCCGACATCATAACCCTCCAAAAAAAATCCGTGGTAGATACAGTCATAGCAGCAATTAGCAATTGCACCGAATGCCACCCATGGCCGACTATTCACGACCAGTCACGCCTGATGACAGCCCAAGTGGCATTCAAACGCCCCGCACACCGAAGCCCACCGGCCTGGCTTTGACAGAATACACGGCAAACCCAGGTCCAGAGAGCTCTCAGTCGAAATCGTCGGTTCCCGACGCCTTTCTACTACCCAATGGGCATCCCGATGTATGCACCTGCTTCCCCTCCACAGCAGGAATCATGCTGATTAATCACAGTATCTACGATTAATCCTCACCTCGCGCGTCTATGAAGTCGTTAAAGAGACACCACTCACCCATGCAACGAACCTCAGCAACCGTCTAGAATGCAACGTGCTACTCAAGAGGGAGGACCTCCAGCCCGTATTCAGCTTCAAGCTGAGAGGGGCTTACAACAAGATGGCACACCTAGATAAGAAAGATCGGTGGAAGGGTGTCGTCGCTTGCAGTGCTGGAAACCACGCCCAAGGTGTCGCGTACTCGGCCCGCCATCTCCGCATACCCGCAACTATCGTTATGCCGTCGGGCACCCCAGACATCAAGCACAAGAACGTATCCCGACTGGGCGGCTCCGTCATCCTCCATGGCGCTGATTTCGACGCTGCGAAGGCCGAGGCTGCGAGGCTAGAGAAGCTGCACGGTCTCATCTCTATCCCGCCGTTCGACGACCCATACGTTATCGCTGGACAGGGCACGATAGGCATGGAACTGCTTAGACAGACAGACCTGCAGGACCTCGAGGCTGTGTTCTGCTGCGTCGGCGGAGGAGGTCTCATTGCAGGAACGGGCATCTACATCAAGCGCATTGCACCTCATGTCAAGATTATTGGAGTGGAGACGTACGATGCGAATGCTATGGTCGAGTCGCTCAAGAAGGGGAAACGTGTTGTGCTCAAGGACGTTGGGCTCTTCGCAGATGGCGCTGCAGTCAAGACTGTGGGAGAGGAGACCTTCCGTATATGTCAAGAGGTGGTCGACGAGGTTGTGCAAGTAACGACAGACGAGACCTGCGCAGCTATCAAGGACATGTTCGAAGACACACGGTCCATTGTGGAACCCGCCGGAGCTCTTGCGCTTGCCGGTCTGAAAAAGTGGTATGTGGATCAGGCGCATTAAGACTTTCAATGAGCTTTGCTAACTTTACATTTCAACTTTAGGGTCAAGCGCAACCCCTCGCCCAGTCAGAATCGAGGTCTCGTAGCCGTTGCAAGCGGGGCCAACATGAACTTCGACCGCCTCCGCTTCGTTGCCGAGCGTGCAGCTCTTGGGGAAAACAAAGAGGCTCTCCTTTCCGTCATCATTCCTGAGAAGCCCGGCGCCTTTGCAAAGCTCGTAGCAACTATCCTTCCCATGGCAGTAACCGAATTCAGCTATCGCTATAGCTGTGCTGACGCTGCCAACATCCTCGTTGGGGTCGAAATGAAAGCGGCAACACGGTCAACGGACTTGCCTGATCTTATTTCACGACTCGGAGCTGAGGGCATGACTGCCACCGATCTCTCCAAGGATGAGCTTGCGAAATCACATATACGGTACGTATTCTCTAGACCCATGTCGTACTTTCCTGACTATGCTCAATACGGCCTGCACTGAAACCTCCTTGAATGTGCTTTACTGACTTCGTTTGTAGGTATCTAGTGGGAGGTCGCAGCGACGCGGCCGACGAACACTTATACACATTCGAGTTCCCTGAACGCGGTGGCGCTTTGTTCAAGTTCCTCAACACGCTACAACCTGGCATGAACATCAGTCTTTTCCATTATAGAAACTATGGGGGCGACGTTGCCAAGATACTAGCCGGTATTCAGTGTCCGCAGAGCGAGGAGAACAAGCTTCACGAATTCTTGAAGGCTATCGGGTATCCCTGGGAAGAGGTGACGAATAGCGCGAGCTACAAGATGTTCTTGCGCCACTAGTAATCGAGATGGTGCACTGTAATCATTTTACACAGGATCTACAGAGCGTCGATTTATAGGGCTTGTGGCGTTCTCGGGATAGGTGCATAGAGGTGCTAGGGTGTGTGTGTTTAGTGAATACCCGAATCGAGAGTGCGTTTCCCATTTTAGTATGGTTGTGTGTGGAGATGTGGAGATTTTCATTTCATGCATGACTGGGATTGAGATGAGTACTTGCCTTTACCTATGGGTTGAATGATAGTACTAGTGATTGGTGGGTATCCCCTTTGAAATGACTTGTTCTATCGTGGTATATATAAGAGTAGGTGTTAATCGGCAAATAGAGGGAGAGGGAGAGTATAGGTGTTGGTATTAATCGATTCTCGGGCTTTATTACGTGTAGTGTAATGTGTGTAGATGTAGGCGCAAAAAGTTTATACGTATTCGTAGTTATGTTATCGCTAGCGAGTACGGGTGTATAATGTCGTGATTCTACGGAATATGGCTTGTTGATTGGGAAAATGAAGAGAGGAGATTGTACTTTATTGCATACCCCCTTGTTGTTATTGGGTATGCGGATCACTACTACTAGGTACATCGGTTGCTTATTTCCTTTGGTTCTTGATTTATATTGAATTGTTTCGTGTCGGTGGCGGATGCTGGTGGTTCTTATCAGCGGCTCCTAGGATTCGTATTGTAGGTGTGTTTGTAATAGTTTGTGAGGTAGGAGAGGGGGTTGGATGTATTCTTTCTTTCTCTCACATTGACTTGGTATAGAGAGTTTGTTATGCTCAACCATTGAGAGAAATTCGGGAAAAGATAAACAAGTCCCAAGACCAACCAGCAGACCGTGATGTATATCCCTCCTTCCCCACACGACCAAAACTCCAACCCAACCCAAACCAACCCAAACCAATCACAACTCCGTCCAAATGCATCAAATACAAATCTCAATTCCACCCTATAATCCCCTCGGCAACAACCCTCGACCCCCGCACCGAACCCATCACAACCGAGACCCTCCTCCCTATAATCCCCGCCTCCCCAACCCCAAGCTCAAGCCTCTCCCCCAACCGCATCCTCGACACCTTCCCCCCATCCAGCGCGAAAGAAAAGAAGGGGTTCTGGTTCTGGTTCTGGTTCAGGTTCGAATTCGGCGGAGCTACGTCTTCAACAACATGCGCCGCCGCACTAAGATCGCCATCTCGACTATCCCGCAACAGAAATTAGCCTGACTCTCGAGCCTCTAACAAATGTACATGTATAATCGGTACCTGGATTGAATGTCTATTGAGATGGATGGATACTTACTGGATAACGACCCAACACCGATCCCTACAGACCTCGTCATTTGTCTCCCAGCCCCGGAACTCGACTTGCGTCCCTGTAGGCTCGGGCGTGGTGTCGGGTTGGTTGGAGAAGAGGAGGCGCATTTCTTCGTCTGAGGGGGAGGGGGGTTGGTGGTGGTGGAGGGAGGGTTTTAGGATGGCGATGGAACCGCCTTGGCTGGTTCGGGGAGAGGTTCCGTTGCACATTTTTGGATGGGAGGGGTGGGGAGTGAGGAGTGGTGAAGGAAATGGATATTGGTGGTTGATTGAGTAGTTGGGAAAGAAAAAGTGACGGCGGATGGGTTTCTTTTTAGGTGGGTTGGGAATGGAAAGGAAAGGGAAGGGAAGGTCGGGTTGTTGAGTACTTGAGAGGTATTTGAGCATGTTTGAGTGAGTACCGAGATGAGGCGCTTCAGCCGCGCGGTCCGTGCGCTAGTGTATGTATTATCAAAACTAGGGGACATTTATGTACTCAAAATAGTATTTGAAACAATTCTGCGTTCCTTTCATGACCGTTTCGTTGCGTCTGGTAAATGGTTGTCTAGATCGTCGTCTTCAAGACCTTGAACGCATCTGCGCGTGTACCGAGGAATCGCTCTTCAGCCGTCTTCCAATTGATCACGTTCCAGATGTTCTCCACATAAGCAGCCTTGCCATTAAGGTACTAAACACATATTAGCTTTTCACTCCCCAAACCGTCCTTCGCGGAGGAGGTGCACAAACTTACCTGCAGATAGTATGCATGCTCCCACATATCCACACCAAAGACCGGCACTTCTCCCTTTCCTACGACGGGGTCTTGGTCTTTCGTCGTCACGATAGCCAGTCTCTGTTCTTTGCCCGTCTCGATCTTAACAAGCCATCCCCATCCGCTTCCCTGTATGCCCAAAAGTGCGGCTTTGAAAGCTTCGCGGAATGCAGCTTCATCGCCCCAGGTTGCTTTGATTTGCTTTACCAATTTTGGCGCAGCGGAGGATTTTGCTTCGGCTGAACTGGCAGGTGCGAGGTTCTGCCAGAACAATGAATGGTTGATATGGCCGCCGGCGTTGAACTTGATGGCTTGTTGGAGAGATACTTGAGTGGTGATGTCAGAGGTATGAACTGCCTCAGCCTGGGTCTTGAGAGCCGCATTGAGATTGGTGATGTAGGTCTGGTGGTGCTTGGAGTGATGAAGCTCCATGATCTGCTTCGAGATGTGCGGCTCCAGCGCCTAGAGTATGTGAGCAAATTAGTTATGAGGGGATAGTGCCGCACTTACATCATAAGCGTAGGGAAGCGGAGGAAGAGCGTATGTAGATGCCATTGCTTCGAATTGGAAAGGTTGTTGTTCGGACGCGAATGTTGACGAAAGGAAGAAGGGGAAGAGTATGATTGAGAGACCTGAGAAACCCCGCATCTTGTATGTATGGTTTGGTGGTCGGTTTTGTATGCCTTGCAAATGTGAAACCAACAAGGTACTCTGTATGTCCGATGTTCGAGTAAAGATAGAAACTGCCTCAATTTGACTCGATCGCACTCTGTTGGACCTGGAGCGAGCGCACACTGCTATGAGACTTTGGAACAACCGATTTGAAAGGTGATTTAATGCACAATCGTGTTCAAAATACCTATACGTCTTTCTTCGTAGAACGTGTAGGTAGCGGTGAAGTTGCGGGTCCGTAATGGACGTAATGTAGGAGAACGGCAATCGGAAAAGACAAGCTGTCGCAACGCAAACAATGCTAGAAAGCTACGAGCAGATACGAAATGATGTGGCTTCAACTGTCATGAATTTAAGACGCCAATGGAGGAGGAATGATGATGGATTTCTGCTAAATCCGACTCTTCCCGCCAGTGTGAATGCTAGTCTGAAAATAGATTAGTCTATCGGCTCGGTCCGCACGCTTGAGAAGCTATTGCAATAACAGGGGAGAAGGAAGTCTTGGACAGATGTAGCCGTGGATGGGACAGTTGATGAGAACCTTTTGAAAATTGGTGTTTGACGACTGGACACAACAGCTGAAGTCACGGGTAAGACTGCCTTCCGGCGATTAGTGGCTTGGCAGCAACTGCTGCCTGTCGTCGGTCGATTTGTCTCCTCATCAATACATCGGAATCTTCATCTGTCGCCGTTCAAGATCCGTCTCAAACGATGTTGAGCCATCGGCAAACCAAGTGAGACCTGGTCACGAGAGTCAAGATTTTCAGAGTATCGAGCCCCGTCTGCCCGGTGCCAGTCTTCTCTTTCTCTCCATCCTGCCACATCTTTCATCGCACCTATCTGTCTTTTCCTTTTATTTCAAGTTAGCATGAAGAGTGAAGAGATGCGAGATCGATTGGCTGGGGTGAACACCGCTTGAGACCCCACCAGTCGGCAAGCTTCGAGTCACGTGGAAGCGCGTTTGTATGCGGGTTCTTGCTTCGGTATCACGGCGCAGTATATCCAATTACCTCGCATTACATACTTTCACCCAGGCTCGCACCGACTGCACTCGGTCGCAACCACAGCAACACTGTTGCCCAACTTAGCAAACATGGCCAAACGCGTATATTCGCGGTTTACCAACTTCACACCGTCCGACAATCCCGACCGCCAAAAGCGACACAAACACAACTTGGAGCATCGTGACTCTGAAGCAATGACAAATCCTAAGAGCAACACCGCGCGTTCCAAGCAGCACAAGAAGTTTGTCGGCCCAGTTTCCTTTCACCTCATGGATATCGACATGGATGAGTCGGAGGTACGTAACAATATCTAGGTCCGCATTGTGCGAGGGTAGAGCCCGCGACAAGTTGTTGCTGCTGGAAGAGCTTTGCTGACCGTGTACTTTGTATTTAGACACCGTCAACACGTTCGCTGAAGAAGAAGAAGAAGAATCGGAGACGCCCTCACGAGATAGACGTGGACGCAGACGATGCGCCGCAGACAAGGACGTCCTCTTCGGACCCCTCCAACACCGTTCCAATGCTGTTGAAGGATAAGGCAGACACGAAACATTCTCGCGTGCAAGCTAAGCATGACCGCAAGCACAGCAGCACCATCAAGAACGGATCGTCCCCAGGAACTTCCGCCGTCCGGATCGAGATGGCAAAACTGGCATTTGAGGGGAGACCATATACGGCTACGAAGACACCACACCCCTTCAAGATGATCAAAGGCGGAATCATAGAGTCGGCCTCGAAACAAGCAATCTTGTATGTTCCGCAAGACTCCGAGGAAAGACAAGACTAACGGAACCTTGTAGATGGTCCCAGAACCAGGACCAGTCTCCCCTGCTGCGCCTACCACAACATGTTCAATCGCTAATCTACGACCTGGTTCTTGGGAATAAGACGATAATCATCAAGTACCAGACGTACCGCATCGAGAGGCGACGCCAACGAGTTCTCAGTTGTACTCCAGTCTTCAAATACCACAGCATCGTCCTCGATCATCCAACCATGATACCATTCCGCGACCAGCTGCTAGCGGGAGTCACAGAGTCGAGTGGAATGACTCTTCTGAATGGGGTATGCCGGCAGCTCTACGTTGAGACATCGGCGCTACCGTACAAAAATCGCATCGCCTTCTGGTCCCACAATATCATGTTCAATTTCCTCTTCATGGAGAAGCGTCTTAATCGCCGCCAATGCGAAGCCATCACCGCAATCTACATTAGGGAAGACACGCCAGCACCGTGTCTCCTGAAGATGTTGCCCAATTTGAGTCGCATCCACCTCAGCGCTTCTGAACACGCCGAAGAGGGAGCATACCGCGTTGTCCGGGACGGAAGGGAGCCTGTTCTGGAGAAAGCTGTACTGGCACGCCAGCGACTTGTAAACAAGTACGGCATCTACTAGCTGCAATTCGTTATGCAGTCGTGATGGTTAGTCTCATCTGTGTACCAAACACGCATTCAAATGGTTGGTACGGGCCTGGGATGCGACTACGTGAAGGATATGGCCTTTCACGAACAAGTGGGTAATTTGTTCATGCATTCATGATCACTGACGGGTCTTTAGAATCCAGTTACAGTGGTACATACGGATGGTTTGGTAGTTCTGTATACCAAGTAATACTCACGCTCAAGCATGAAATTTTCAATGAGTAGAGCGATGTGGAAATCTTTCTCCGTCCATAACGCATATGTTCTCCACCAGGTATAAATGTTTATAAATTACCCGTTGTACCGTTACTACCCGTTATCTCTACGTGTGAACGTCCAGGTCACACAGGATGCTATGTGGTAACGTTTTCACCCTTGTCGTAATTGGCACCACCAGAGAAGCTTAGTGGAAGGCTTAGTTTACGCCTTACACGCGCCCTCTGACGTCACTTATAACGGCAACATTGCCACATAGGGACCAGGCTACATGATACACTTCTACTCGAGCTCAGTCTCACAACAGCTACAGCAATCTGGACCGCATCATCACTTCTATTTACGTTAGGCATTAGCAAACCGTATGCAACCGTGCAAGGGTTGTGGAGCAAAAATTTGGAGAAGCTCATGTCAAGAGATCGACGAGATCCCGCATTATGGCTGATATTCACCAGGGTGTCCATTGGCCACTAACCTCTTCCGACCATCTCGCCGAGATGCTGTCAACCGATAAGGCAAGCCATGGCGACATGTCCATGAAAGCTGATTAGCCGCAACTTCACTCTATCCGACGACATCTGATACCATGGAGAGATGGCACGAGCGGTGTAGATCGCAATACCAGTTCCGTTCTTATCTCTAGAGTAGCGGTTTTGGCCTTGGGCCTCGAGCTCGGGAGCCTGATAGTCTAACGGAAGCCCTTTTGCGTTATGTGTACGCAATTCGTGCCACTGTTACTGATGGTCCACCTAAACCTCCCCGGAGACCGAACGATAGGTCGCGTGCATGTTTTGTGACAGTAGACGGCCGGCTCGGCTCAAGGGCCCTTGACCTTGACTTACCCCTCCCCTCTTGCTCCTTCGCCTCGCATCTTCGATTCTACTTATACCCGCTTGCTATACCCGCTTCCTTTTCTTGCGTCTTTTTTCTCTCTCGGTCCTGGCAACATGGCGGACATTATTGATCTTGAGAGCGGTAAAGAGAAGGGAGTATATGATGAGTCTCCCACATCACCCCAGTATGATGTCGGCAATACGGAGGAGCACATCGAAGGAACGAAATGGACACGTTTGAGGGACAGCTTCAAGCGCAATCCGAATGCGAGGGTTGTGACAGACGCCGTTGATGAGGAGGGAAAGCCTTTGCCTGATCAGCCGCCTGCCGAACCGGCACTGAGCATGCAGTTGAAGAGTCGGCATCTACAGATGATTGCTATTGGTGGTTCAATTGGTAAGTAACAGTCCTAGATGTAAAAGAATCATGGCTGACAATTTCAGGCACGGGCCTCTTCGTGGGTTCGGGCGCGGCTCTTGAGGCTGGCGGTCCGGCATCTCTTGTGATTGCCTATGGACTTATCGGCATAATGCTGTTCTGTACAGTTCAGGCTCTCGGTGAGCTGGCCGTAGCTTTTCCAGTTGCTGGCTCGTTCGCGGTATATGGTAATTCGTCTTTGCGTCGTAGTGAGGACATTGACTAATTTCATAATCAAGCTTCGCGGTTCATTGATCCCGCATGGGGCTTCGCCATGGCGTGGAAGTAAGCATCCACCATTGTATCTTATCAAGAAGACCAGCTGACAGTCGTAGTTACGCCTTGTCATGGCTCGTCACACTCCCACTCGAAATCGTGGCTGCCTCCATCACGCTTTCTTTCTGGTCTGGCGCACGCGATGTCAATCCAGCTGCGTGGGTCACCATCTTTCTATTCGTCATTATCTCGATCAACCTGTTTGGCGTGAAAGGGTATGGAGAAGCAGAGTTTATCTTCTCAATCATCAAGATTGTCGCCGTCGTTGGCTTCATCATCCTTGGTATCATCATTGATACTGGAGGTGTTCCTGGACAGCCTTATATTGGTGGCAAATTTTGGTACGTTCACCCAAGATGCTCTGTCTGAGATGCCGGAAACTGATTCTTTTAGGCACAATCCTGGAGCTTTTCACAACGGATTCAAAGGATTGTGTTCGGTCTTCGTGACTGCTGCTTTCTCCTTTGCTGGTACCGAACTTGTTGGGCTCTGTGCTGCTGAGACCGCGAATCCAAGAAAAACGCTTCCGACTGCTGTGAAGCAGGTTTTCTGGCGGATCTTGCTGGTAAATGGACCCCTTTTCTACCCTTCACATTCTAGTAATATGTCAAGAGTCTGGCCACGCTTTTTCAAGATTCATCTTTCGAGAATTTTGCAAGCATTCGACCCAGTACTGTAAATCGAGACATCAACTGACCGCAACAGTTCTACATGATCTCCCTGACAGTTGTTGGATGCCTGGTCCCCTATAATGATGACAACCTCATCGGCGCGTCTTCCACCGACGCCAACGCGTCTCCATTCGTCATCGCCGTTCGCAATGCCGGGATTTCAGTAGTCCCCAGCATCATGAACGTCGTGATATTGATCGCCGTCCTCAGCGTCGGCAACTCCTCAATCTACGGTTCCTCACGCACCATCGCCGCACTCGCAGACCGCGGCCAAGCGCCAAGGATCCTAGGCTACATCGACCGCTCCGGCCGACCGCTCGTAGCTATTCTCTTTTCCTCTGCCTTCGGCTTCATATCCTACATCGTTGCCGCCGGCGACGACGCCCGCGGAAAAGCTTTCACGTGGATGCTCGCCATCTCCGGCCTCGCCGCTATTCTAAACTGGGCATCTATCTGCGTCTGTCACATCCGATTCCGACGCGCCTGGTATGTCCAAGGCCACAGTCTCGACGAGCTCGCTTTCCGCTCACAGGCTACCGTTTACGGATCCTGGGTTGGTGCTATCTTCAATGTACTCGTTTTGATCGCGCAGTTCTGGACCGGATTTGCGCCTGTGGGGTATGGGGAGTTGACTGCTGGGGAGCGCGTTGAGTCGTTTTTTGAAGCGTATCTCGCCTTTCCTATCATTGTGGTTTGCTTTATTGCGTTCAAGCTTTGGTATCGGACGAGTTTTAAGAGGGCGAGGGATATCGATGTTACGAGTGGGAGGAGGGAAATGGATCTTCCCCAAATTTTGGCCGAGGAGAGGGCGGAGCAAGCGCAGTGGCCGAAGTGGAAGAAATTTTATAAAATCCTTTGTTAGACCTAGAGGGTGAGGCGAATTTGTAGATGGATTGATTGAAAATATATAGACATGTGGTAAACGTCCGACAACATTTTCTTGGTATTCTTTCTGGAGACTGTTGCAAAATGTTCGACGAAGTACTATGCATTGATGGGAAACAGAAAGACTTGCTTCGCTGCACATCTCGAAGTCTCTTACTTAAATGTCGAAGAAGCATTCGAGGCAGCTATGGATCTCGTTTTAACATGGTATGTGGCGGATACTCCGCCCGAATTTGCGCCACATGAGCGATCTATGCCATCGGTTCTCAGAATAGCGGACATGGGCTTATGTACTTTTGAACCTGGCCGTCGTTACTGGATGATGCCAGCCACCAATTCTTCTGCGCCTTCGGGGCTTTTTCTGATATCGCAAAGGTTGTGTCTTTCTTTCTCTACCTAGCGAATTACAAACAGGAAAGAGGGGTTGTCAGTCCCTGAAATGGTAGGTTAAAGCCGGAAAACGGTTGGCCTTAGCGACACACGGGATGTGCTTCATGTGTCCGTTTCGTTATGTTCGAGGTAATATCATAAGGCTGAGCCGGTCGGGTATGTGCTTGTTTGTCATGCTCAATTCTATGGAAGCTATCTTGATTGTCTTTCTTTCTTTCTTACTTCCTCTTTTCGTTTCTCTTCAAAGAAAAGTCGCGTACTTCTACACTGAACACATGAATACTTGGTGTTGAGGCTCTTTACGCTCATGTCGTCGAGTTTAGGTGTATATGTACCTATCAATCCAAGCTGTCCCTCAGGCGGCACGTGGCGAGTGCATCCACCATCTCTTAGCCAGGCAGCTTTCCCAGCTAGCTAACATACATCCGTAGGTTCGCATGCGGCTCCGGGAATCGATTCTTAGGATGTTGCGCCGCGTCCGGGTTCTCGTACGATAGTCCATATTTATGTCCCCAGACTGCCGTCCGTCCTGCAAGCTTCAATGCCACGGTTTATGGTATGTTTCCCGATGGCAGTTGTTCTACGGGTGGACTTTTCTATACTGTAAGATACACATCTTGGTACATGGGATTTACATTACTGATAGAACTATACTATAGTGTGCTTCTGGCGATTCTACGTTCATGGGTTGCTGCACATCTAATTCTTGTCAGAACAATAATGTGTGTCCGAGTGGGAATATTCTTCCAGCCTTCATGGATTCACCAACTCATATTGCGGCTTTTATTATTATGTTGACGGCAGGGACTTTGACGAGTTGGAGTACGAGCACGTCTATGGAAGCGAGTTACACTGTGAAAGTTAGTCAGGCTGGAGTAATTCCTTCTAGCTCTCTTTCTACAACTCCTTCTACAACCCCTACGACAATTTCGAGCAGCACCCCCAAACTGAGCTCAAACACAGCCTCAAAATCAACTACAACACCTGCACCAGCTACAGAAAGTAATCAAAAAAGCAATAAAGAAAGCGGTACCAACATCCGTGCTATAGCCGGAGGCGCTACAGGAGGAGCTGTCGGCATCGCTCTCATCCTCGGCATACTATTATACACCATCCCCCACGCAAAGAAATCCCGCAAAAACCATCAAGACACCACGACATAGCGCCAATCAAACCTCTCAATCCTAACGAGTTCAAAACCCGATATGAGAAACCCACAAAGTAATCAATTCTTACCCTTATAATCCTCCCCCTCTCAAGCCTCACCACTAACACCATCTCCATAGCCCCACCAATCTACACCACCCTCGACACCCTAAACCCCGCGCACAGTCCCAATCATGCATACCACCACCAAGTCCCACCCACCCATTTCGAATTATCGAGTGAACCAGCGAGGCCGGGTAATACTTGGAATTCGCCAGCGTCAGCGCCGGATCATGGGTACTCGGAACTTGATGGCACGGCTGTGTGGATACCTGGGGTCGTAAGCCCGGCTGCGTCGACGGGGAGGCCGGGGAGTGGAGGTGGTGGGCAGGTACATTGGCCTAGGGATTCGTGGCAGGGGCGTCGAGTTGGGCAGGGTGGATTGGTTGGTAGGGTTGAGGTGGAGGGGGGTGTGCCGGAGTTGCTTCGTTGATGTTTTCGAGTGGGTTGAGGGGGTGGGGATGTGGTATGGCGTGTATGTGGTAAGTATGAGTTCTCTAACTGACTGGCTTTTTTTTCGTCTAGAGATCCATATCGTCGTGGGAAAAGTGTTTGGTGGAATGATTACTGGGGTGTTTGGTGTCTGATATAGGCGAGTCGTGGATGTTGGAGGGCGTCACCTTGGAATTGGCAAAAAATAAGTTTTTTTTGGGTATGTTTCCTCAAGGCAACCTTTTTAGTGCGTAGCTTTAGATAACCAGTGATAGAGATTTTGCTTAAATAGTTGATTACATAACAGGCGTACAGTCATGTGTCAAAGAACTTGCAAAACATTCCCAAGAGTTTATCCAAGACCTGCTACAAAATTTTGGACCGAAAGACTTCAAGTAGAAAAATACGAACGCCATCTCTTCTTTTCAAAAACAACCATTCCTCAACGCGCCAACGGTACCATCTCAAAGCGCCCCTCATGCCTTTCCACATCCCCTTCATCCGTTCTCCACCCCACTCTCCTAACCAAATCTCCACCCTCCACCTTCTCCCCTGGCACCACTACCTTCTCACTCTCGACAACAGTATATCTCTTACTAATCTGGCCCGTAAGGCCAGCTTCGGCTCCAAGCCAATAAATACCAATCAACTCCACCACCACAGGAACCTACCACTCAGTCAGTAAAAGCCACGGGACAAATGCCGATCCGACAGAATGAGGCAAGACTTACCCAAGTCGCAAGCGCCAATATCTGACCAAAACTCCACTCATGCTCACCATCATTATCCCCCGCCAACTTGCCGAGTTCGTACCTAAAATACATGAACAAGCCCAACACCGTCCACATACCAGCAAAGCACACAGCACCGATAACATACAACGAAGAACCCCTCACCCTCGCAACCCGGGGATGACTCGCCTGTTTAAGAAACGGCATCCTCAAAAGATTCAAAACAAAAAGCCCATGAACAATCAGCACACCCAGAATAACACAACACAACACCAACAAACATGTAGCATAAGACTCCAAAAGCTTGGGGTCAGCACACATACCCTCCCAGTTCCACTGCGAGTACTGCGCGTTCTCGACGTCCGAGTCCTCGAGGAAGCGCTCGGATTTGGGGAGCGTGTAGTACATGGCCACCATTGCTGCCGTCAGTGACATGATCAGGCCCCAGACTGCTCGCCGCCATTGCACGCGTCGGAGTTCCTCGGACGTGGCGACGTGGAGGAGGAAGGCTGGGATGATGGCGAAGAGGGAGAGGAAGGCGGATGAGACGGCGGAGTATTTGGTGTATGGTGCCTGTAGTTCAAAAAGGGGGGAGTGTGTTAGTGCATGTTGGCTAAGAAGTCGGTCATGTAGGGGTATCAATAGAATCTGTAGACCGCGGGGGATTTGGGGGGGTACTTACGGGGTCATAAAGCAGTTTCGCATACGTCTTAATAGTAGCCAGAAGCAAAGCAATGCAAAAAACCAACGACGTATCCAAAAACGTCCTCGCCGACTCCTGCGCCGCCTCGAAACTGCGCTGAACGAAGAACCGTCTCGACAAGGCCTTGGGTAGATAATCCCGCTTCTCCGCTAGAAGCAGGATGGAGAGGTAAATCGTCGCGAGACCGGCCTCGACCCAGAAATTCACCACCATCTACGCGGTTTATAATCAGCCATCACTTCCAAAAAAAAAAAAAAAAACACAAGCAGGATTCGACCAGATAGGAATAGAATAAAAGCCCACTCACCCCCCTCCCCGTCAAATCCGCAAACCCCGAATAACTCAAACTCCGACAAAACTCCTCTCCACACCTATGCATCGCCGTATCCGCCATCAAGCTATACACGCTCTGGCTTTCATTGCGTCCACTCAAGAGCCAGAACGCAAGACTATAATCCGCGTCGTCGACACCATCGCTGATATTCGCGCTGGCGCCAGGGTGTTTGGAAAAGTAACCGCTCCCGACGAGCCCGTCGTAGAGAAGGTAGGTGGTTTGCTGGACGGGCACGTCGTCGGTGGTGAAGATTTTGCTGGCCCAGCGCGCTGCGAGGTTGCAGTTTGTGAAGTTGAAGTCGGGGGCGCTGAGGGTGGGGGGGAGGCGGGATAGGTCCATTTTCCGTTTTTTCTTTCCTTAATTTTTTTTGGGGGGTTGCGTCGTTGAGTCTGGTCTGGTCTGGTATAGTCGTCGTCGTCGTTGTCGTTGTCGTTGGGGGTGGCGTAATCAAGTGTGCATAAATGAATCTATACACATATATATACACAACACCCAAGAGTTACAAATATCAATATACCTATGATATATCTCAGCAAAGAAAAAAAAACAAAATCCAGCGAGCCCACTCCTCGCGCGCCCAGCCAAGCCAAAGAATATATACACTCCTATACCGCCGATCCCCAGCGTCTACAATACCCACGGATATTTTCGGTGGGTTAGGGGGCTCGTCATATCGATTACCAAGGCCACATGAGGGGCCGAGCATACGGTATCTGGTGTGTGGGTGTGTGGCTTCCATACACAGCCTTGCCATCTAACGTGTATGGTGTGGTCGATCGATCCACGGAAAATGGGTCAGGGAGACGCTTGGCGTTGGCTGTGATCATGATCATCGGGGAATTCCTAATGAGGAAGTATTATGGGGATGAGGGGGGTTGGACGAGCACGGGATTAGATAATTCTTGCAGGGAAAAGAAAGGAAATCGTGGTCTGGAGGGGAACGTGGGGTGCGGGGGAGGGAGGGGGGAGGGTTGGGTTCTCGATTTCGTTGCTACGTTTTGCTAGTGTGTCATGGATTCTTGCGTGTAAGTATCACAGCATCATACATCCATTCCTATGTCCCTTTTTATTTAATAATGCTCGTATTATGTACACTTGTAGGTTACAATTAGCCAAGCTACTACAACCAGCGAATTAAACTCTTCGCGTAAGATAAGCTGATCTACAGAGAAAGAGGGAGAGCTTTCGGAGCCTTGTTTACCCGCGTCAATCTCTATATATAATCTCTATCTACCCTTTGTAGCAATGTGCACCATTCCTTCCCGCAAGTGTCGTTTTCCGGATAACACGGAAAAAAGGCAGTGTGTTGATGGGTGCCACGTTCGTTGCCTAGGGGCCAAGACTCCAAGTGAACGTAATATCTATTAAACATCCCTGACCCATTTTCCCCAGAGCAGGACCCAGTTAATAGCATGGATGGATTCCACGTCCATGGAATAATTCCATGGATAGCTGGATTCCATGGAGGACTGAGGGTAGCGATTATTAAGTAGTATAACTAATATAATAGGATAGGTTAATTCTAGTAAGTTTGCACTACTATACGTTATCTTTTACTACACTAACGCTATACTTTGTATAGATAAAGACTAGCTAATAGGAGCCTAGCGCTTGCTTTATGGAATCCTCCATTGATTCCACCGTCCATGGAATCCACCAATCCATTTGGAGCTGAAAATAGCGTGGAGGAATTCCATCCATGCTATTCTCTGGCAGGACCCGCGTTCTTGAAAATGTCGCGCTGTTCAAGGGAATTAGAGAGAATACATACACGCCACAGTACTACAGTATCGTACTACGTCCTTGGTTTCCGTACAATTCTAACACTAAACGTCCTAAGAGTATACAGAAACTCATGGCGCGATACAGTACTACGTCATAAGTTTCTGCATAGTTTTTAGAACACTAGAAATCTCGCTTACTACTACAACCTCTATCTTTAACGCCTACACTACAACGTCTATACTAAATTATAAGCTCTATACACGACTATATATGCCTTAATTACAGCTTAAGCAGAAGTCTTATACACACCTTATTTCGAATGGTAGATAGCTGACTTGGGGAGATTTCAAGTGCTCTGAAAACCGTGCGGAAAGCTATGACGAGGTACTGTACTGTATGCCAAAAGAATTGCCACATCCTATTCCTCCAGAGAAAAAAAAACAAGCCTACGAAAGCGTTGCCAGACTCCTAAACCCTACGTCTCCAACCCCAATCTACCCAACGCCAAAAGAAAAAAAGAACCCCACCCCTCAAACACTCCCCCCACTCCTCTCCCCCCCAATCAACCCCGCCAACCTCAACAACTCCCTATCAGCCTCCACATCCCCAGTCCCAAGATTAACCCTCCTCCTAGCCTCGGCCTCCCTCTCCTCAAACGCCCACTCCCTCCTCTGCAACTCGGCGACCTCATCCCCACCACACCCCCAAACCTCCAAAGCATCGATCTCAAAGCGATCCTGCCAACTCCTGCCCCTCCTCCCGGGAAGTCTAGAAGACGAAAACGCCCCCCCGCCCTCCGCGAGGTGCGTAAAGATTCCGAACTCAAGCGCGTCGTCGAGATGCAGAGACACGGGGCCGAGGTGGAGCGGGGGATGGGCATGCGAGGAGTGTGCGTGGTGTGCGGAGGATTGTTGGGGGACCGGGGTGCCGAGGCCGAGGCCGGTGGGGTGTGTGGGGGATTTGTTGAAGTAGATGTAATCGGAGCAGTAAGTGGAGGCGGAGAAGATGTCGTGGGTGGGGGAGAGTTGGAAGAGCGTTGTGCTTGCGTCTCCGAAACAGGTTTTATGCGTGAGTTTCCATTGCGTGGGGATGTATGCACCGAAGGTTATTGTAGTGGTGTCTGAGGACTCGAAGGGGATGCTGCTTGGATACCGTTTCGGTGGGAGCATGTCGGAGAGTGTGCGTTCTCGTGCTCGCGAGGGCGTGGGTGGGAGGAGGCGTCCAGATACTAGGAGGATTGTGGGGGCTCGCCAGTTGAAGGCTTGTTTTTCGAGGGAGCCCATGCTGAAGCCGTGTTTGCTGCCGCTGTAGAGTGGTCGGAGACGGCGGAAGAGATCGCTTCCTTTAATGAAGAAGGATAATTGGCTTAATGTGGTGAGGGTGAGTATCTCTCCCGCTTCTCGCAATATAGGCTCTGGGTCGCCTAGTGGTTTAGGCGGAGCCACGACGGGATGGTGTTCGACAGTGGGATTCTCCGCGTCGGGCTTCCGTTTCGAGAGATCGAAGTCTTTGGCGAAGAGAAAGTGCTCGAATAGCGGATTCAAGCCGTCGAACAGAAAAGGTAGACATTTCGATATTACCGTATTGAAGGTCCGGTAGTCCACCCCAGGGTTATTTTCCACTCCGAAAGAAGACAGGATAATGTTCGCTGTCTGTCTGAGCTCCCCAACACGTTCATCAGACAATTTCCCCGCAAACGCAGACACACTTTCCTGGGCATCGATGGGTGCAATGAGAAGCAAGAGCTCGATAAGCTTCAAAAGATTGTCCGTCGGTATAATCGAGTGATGAACATCCGAATGTTCGCCATGCTTGAATACCTCAACAGCATCCATAGAGTCGAGAGCCGCCAGAACCAACTCATCATCCTCATCCTCATCCTCATCCCCCCCGTCCTCAGGCGTATCAATCGCAAACCCCAAACTACTACTCCCACCATTCGTCCCCTGCAACTTCTCCTCCGCCTTCTCTTTCTCCTTATCTTCCACGCTCGACCGTACCCCCTTGTCATAAACACTCAAACTCCGATACAGCTCCCTAAGCCATATCTCCCTCCCGCGCTTCTTGATCACCGCGCCATACCGTTCCGTGAGTATGGTGACCACCTTCAGCATCGCCTCATGTGTGAGTATAGCTGGGGCCTGGCTCGGGAACGGAAACGCGCCGAGATAGCTCGCCATTTGGAACATAACGGGGCCTACACCGAGGGCATCGGGGAGCTCTAGGAACCGACATAATGTTGACTCGGACCAGTACTTGACGCCCGATTCGCTATCGGCGAGCGAGCGGAAGACCGAGTTGAAGCAGTAGAGTTCGAGCGGTGTGTACGATTTTTGCGCGAAGCGTTGCGCGAGAGTGTGGTTGAGCTGTTCTGTAGATATATATCAGTATCAGTTCAGGGTGTTGCGCATGGATACCTGGAATGTGGTCGGGAGAGGGACAATGAAATGGGTTGCTACCTATAGTCGGCTGTGAAGCTGTAGAAGAGGTTCCTTGACCCATGATGTCGATAGTAGCGCGAGATATACTTGTATGCGTGATCGTTAGCTGCCATGTACAAGTCTGGTAGAGCTAAGGTGGTGAGCTGCCGCGACTCGCGATGACGGCATATCACCTCGGCTCGACGCGTTCGTTAAATCTACTGACTTGGAAGCTCACGCCACTTCGACAAAGCATTCTACAATCTGCAGATTTATAGCCAAGTCTGAGTCAGAGAATCACGGACTTACTATTGGAACACATCATATACTTGAAAGCTTCCAAGCTCGACTGTGTACGTAAAAACACCACAGGAAACTTGGCATTACACATCGTGCAGAGAGAGGACGCGTAGAAAGTGCAGTGCAGTAGGAGAGTGTATTCATCAGACTCTCTGTATTCCTCTAACGCCTGTGATGCTCTGATAATGCATACATATAGTACACCTTCCATCCCCACTCCTGTTCTCTCATGTATGCATCCACACCGTCCCAATCCACACCTCGTCCAACCCATATCTCCGTCGCATACAGCAAGTCCACACTTTCGCTTTATCCTTGCCTAAACCCAGTTAGCCCAACCCTCACATTTCCACCCCTCACCCTCCCCCAGGACCGCACTCACCTCTGCTTATGTTTCGGATTCTTATCGCAAATAATATACACATACTTCCCCTTCTTCCTCCTCACACTCTTACACCCATCACACAGTTTCTTAACCGAAGAACGAACCTTCATTCCCCGAACCTGTCCTTGTCCTTGCACCTTCACACCCGTCCCATTTCCTAGCCGCAGGCCATTGACCCTCGCAGTGAGACTCGTCACGTTGTGTGTGCAAGAAAGAGTTGGCCGCAGAGCAGGCGTCGCTGTGTGTATTGAGCGCGCAACGGGACGCAGAGTCGTGGTGGTGACGGAGGTGAGTGTTCGGCGGAGAGGGAAGAGGATCGTTCGGGGGAGCATTGTCGCGGTGATTTCTCGTAGATTTACTACAATATGGGACGTGTGCGCGCGATGCGCAATTGAGCCGGTGGGACGTACGTGTGGAGCAGTGATGGTGTGGAGATAATGTTCAATTGATCGGAGCTTCGGTCGGGGAAAATTCCGCCAAGACTGCACGAGCCATATCTCGTGACCTTGACATTCACTCTTGTCACTGCACAGGTCGCTAGTGGTGAGCATCAGGGTAGCAAACAAGTCTAATTCAAGAAAACACAAGATTCCTTTGTCTCCACATTGTGCATGGCTTCGCTTCGTCCTGAGTAGCACATACTGACTGACCTCCAAGCCAAACGCCATCGCTGTGGATAGTCCTTGGCAAACACTAGCCTGATGCCCAAAATATTTACATTCGTTCAGTCATGACACAGGGGCTACAACATTACCAGTCCGATTCCACCCGAGTTCTTGACACTCGGCGCGGCGCGAGCGTCGATGCCGCCCTTGAGCGGTGCCGCGCGGTAGTTGAAGAGGTAGTAGTGCAGGTTACCGTCGCCAGCCCCGAAACGCTGATCTTCAAGGAAGTGGGGATTGTCGAGGAGGGTGAGTGCGTTGAAGACGTCGAAATCGGCCTGTTGCTGTTAGCTTCGTTTATAAGTGGCAGAAGATATATGTGCTTACCTTTTTGGCCAAAATCAACGCATCCTTGATCAAGGTATTCAGCCTGACCTTCAGCGCGGCCTCGTCGTCCTCAAACGCTGTCTCGGTCGCGTAGTAGAACAGATACGCAGCCTTGATACGGTCGTGCTTCTTATGCCCGATCACCGTGCTCTCGAGGTTGTAGAAAGAGAAGAAGTCGGTGATCTTCTTCGTCTCCTCGTCCTCAATAACGTAGCTCCACACCACCTGCTCCTTGGCTGCCTCCAACGGGAACCAATGATCAAACTCTTCCTTGTTGAACTCTTGCGCCATGTCCATGCGCTTGAGGTACCGCTGCAGCAGGTCGAGCACCGCCTCCTTGTCCCTGGCTTCCAGCTCGCGCAGACCAGGGGTGGAAGTGGCCTCTGGCAGTTTGTATCGAACGACCTGGCGCTGCTTGGTGCTACCGTGAGGGAGGGGGGAGAAGCCGACATCGTATAGCTTCTCCCAATTGAGCGCTCGGTGAAAGTACCGACACGTCGAAACGGGCGTAGGCAGTAGGTTGCCAACGGTGTAAACGGCTTGGAAAATGCCATTGACGTAGCAGCGGCGGGTGATTTCCTTGATTAGTACCGGCGCCAGGCGTTTTGACCGCAGTTTCTTGTGTACGCAGAGAAAGTTGATTTCGGAACAGTTCAGCACATTCTCGCGAACGCGCAATTGTATGGGGATCCCGGATATGAAGGCGACGAGCTTGCCTGACTGCGATGCGCGGACACCAACATGCCATTCCTTCTTCCAGCCGGGTGCCTTGAGCGCCCTAGTATGATGTTAGCCACAGTCGCAAACTCCTAACAAGTGGTCCTACCAGTTCAGAAAAGACGGCGAGTAGCGGAACCGGAACATGGCCTCTCCGTCCTCGACATAGTGGTTGTGCAGTAGGTCATACACCTCATTGAGCTGCTGCTCCTCCTCGAGGTCCATTGTGACCCACTCGAAGCCCGGATAGAGCTCACTAGGCTCCTTCTTGACCCTGTCCATGTCGATTTCCTTGATCGGTCCGTCCACAATCTTGTCCTTGTCCGAGGCCATCTCTTCGAAGCTCGGAACGGGCTGCGTCTTCCAGAACTCGTAGCTAGCCATGTCCTTGACGTTCTTGGCCTGCGGCGCGAGACCCGTCATGATCTGGTTGATGTTCAAGCTGCGCATCAGCTTCTCCATGTCGGCCTTGTTCGCCGTCTTACCCTCCAGTTCGCTCTTGAGCGCGGGGTTGGCCTGGAGGAGCATGCTCATTTGGTCCTTGCTCAGATGCTGGCCGACGGACTGATCTATCGACGTGATTTCCGGCTGTTTGCCCTTGCCCGCGATCGCATCCTTGATCTTCCGCTTCTTGCTCCGCTTCTTCTTCTTTGTCGCTCCCTCCGCCCCCTCTATGGCCTCGGCCGGCTCATCGTCACTCTCGTGCTCCGACTCGTGCGCATCCTGTGTACTCGATTCGGCGACAGCTTCGGCAGCTGCTTGGGCAGTCGCGTCGGGGTCGGCAATCTTGGAGGACTCCTGAGGCATGGCGGGGGTGAAGAATGGAGCGTGGGTGAGGTTTCGCTAGTGGTGTTGTGGTCAAGGTGGTTTTTAAGGCTACAGGGACAGTGTGGCTGATGAAGGTGGGGCTTGGAGGGGCAGGAACCATCTATGGACAAACACTGCGTTGTCTATATTTAACGGTCTTAGCTAGTCTACGTGACTTCTTTAGGAGAATGGTAAGCGTTGGCAGTAGATTTTTAGAATTGACTTTTGAATCCGTAATAATTTCTCCATTAAGCTTCTCGGTTACGCGCGACATCTTGGAGGGGTACATCTGATGAGCACCATCGATTGACTAACAGGGCGCCACGCTTTGACGTCATTCACCACAACACCATCTTTGTATGTGGTACATATGTAGATGGTAACGTTAGCGTGATGCTAGAAGCATTCTACACGAGAATGCAAAGTATCACTAACCAACGCCACCCCGTCCCAAACAAGAATGGTATAAAACACCCCCAAAAGATCGTCACCAAACCAAGCAACACCCAAAAAACACCCCGAAACCCAAACCCTAGAAGGACAAAAAAAAGCCCCTATACACGAAACCTCTTCCCATCAACCCCCCGCTCCGCCCCCATACTCCCATCCATCTCATACCTCGGCTCATCGTACCCTTTATGCTGTGCCTCATACACGGCCTCAGAATTCCCCACCTCTGCCGAATACGCATACACCATCTTATTCCCACCTTCCGGAACCTCGTACGTCGTACTATGCAACCCCGTCTGATTCTTTTGCTTCTTTCTCCGCAGCAAGAAGAACCAAGCCAAAACCGCCGAGGCGATGAGAATAGCGACGCCAGCGATGGCGATGCCGACGACGGCACCGGTGCTGAGACCCGAGGAGGAAGAAGGGGCGAGTGAGGGTTGTGCGGGGGCGTTGGTGGTAGGGGTTGTGGATGCGGGTGGAGAGGAGTCGGTAATACTCGATGTTGGTGAAGGAGATGGTGACGAGGTTGACAAAGTTGACGAAGTCGATGAAGATGAGGAAACCTATATCAATCAACCAACCAGTCAATCAAACAATCCCACTTCCCCTCCCCCATCCCTCCCCCAGTCATCCACATACCTCGAAATTCGCAACATCCTGCAACATCGTACCCGCCGAACTCCCCGCACTCGGATTGATCTGGATATCCCACAAGCCGCCCGACGCACTAGGTTGCATAGCCGGCACCGTATTAATTCCGGACAAGGCCAGAAAACTCCCGTTCCCCAACAAGCCATTCGTAACCAAATAACCCTTCCCATCCGCCGACTTCGCCAGCGTCCACTGCTGTCCCACCGCACCGCTTCTCTTCAGCATCTTAGGATCCGACCGCGAGTCCGCCGTGAGTCCTAGCTGCCAGTCGCCGCCAAAGTCCCAGTTGCGGATGAAGTAGCGGCCGCCTTGGTAGTACAGTTGCCAGTTCTCCGACGACGTGGTGACGCTGATTTTGGTCATGTTGATGGCGCCGTTGGAATCGCGGTGCAAGCCTGCGGATATTGTGTTGTTGGGGGAGAGCCCGTTGGCGTTGGAGAATCTGTAGTAGCGGTTCTCGTCGAAGTCTCCCACCACTTGTCGCTGTACTACTAGTTTCCCCTCCATGACCGAAATTATTAGGTAGTGACCGTCTCTTCAAGTACTTGGATTCGGTGGAAAGAAAAGAACAAAAAACAAAAGAGTGACTGCGAAAAGCAGATGGTAGAGTAAGAAAGTAAGAAAGGTAATCCCCGGGGAAACTAAAGAAGATGGAGGTCTGAATGGCGCGGGGATAAGTACTTTGGCCCCCCTTCGGATTCCATGCAATACATGCATGATAGTAGCCACCAACATACACAGACAGTCTGATACGATACGGAGCATTTCATCCAACCTAGACCCGCGTCCTACTTCTAATTAAACCTCGTAACTTGGCATAAGCGCTGGCTTCATTGAGCAACCTCGCGAACGGGGCTGAAGGGAAATGGCCGAGAGAATAGGCAGGCGCGTAGACGCATTGACTCCAAATCGACAGCGATTCTTCTCTAGCATAGATGTAGTAGATATATGTAGATACCACCCGAATTTCGACGTTCCGAGCATTGCAAAACGAACGTCCTCTGAGTTTTTGCCAGGCTTCCATCTAGGCCTAGATAAATCGGTGGTTGCAACCACACCGTTTTCTCCAATAATGCTTGCAGATCGGTAGAACTCCGCGCATGCTCTCAAGGTTGAGTCTAGAAATGATTTGGGGTCCAAAACCGCGCCTCGCTTGTAGCTTGTTGACTGCATGCAATACGGTCTTGTTGCCCCAACATACTCGTCAGTGATTGACAATTAAAAGCCTTGCAACATTGCCCAAAAAATTACCAGGAAAGTGATGCTGGATTTTCGACACATGACTGTGAATAGATCGGTCCAGTTCATCTTCAGTCGTGCAGCAGTGACGCGAAATTGTGCTCAAGAGGGTAGTGTCATGCAACGCCGAGTACGATATATATTGTACGTGTGCTAGGAGCGCTTACGCTCCAAGCACCAAATGCCAAAGATTGTACATTAATAAGAGTATGAGATACGGCGGTCGGCCAACGTGGCACGACATATGATAGGAGCAATCCAAGTAGCGCCCGTTGCCCCAATCCGATAAAGAGTCGCTAGAGAGCTTCAAAATGAAAAATGGAAAGCAAAGCCGGGCCTAGCAGCATTACTTCGTGGTCGCATATACAATGTTTGACGAGGCAGGAGAAGAGTAGAACGCGCAGTTTCGCAATGCGTATCATCTGTCCGGCGGTTCATGTGCGGTATCCTGCCGTCCTTCGACAGGTGTGGGCTCGATAGTGATGTGTATGCTCGGGAGTCTGTCCAACGTAGGAAGTACCGGGGCTCTGGTGTTTATTGGACTCTCGTAGTTTGGAGGGCTCTCGTATGCGGGGGCGTCTTCGTGTGGGATGTGCAGGGCCGGAACAGGTGTGGTGCCACGGCTTCCTGATCGCGACCGTAGATTGGTTAACGAGACGACTTCGAATTCGGAGTGGTTATCGCTGTTGCTACGGGACTGTGTAGCCTCGGGGAACTCGTAGTCTTCGGACCCGCGGGAGGATACGGAGAGGACTGAGGAGGCGGAGGCGCCGCGCTGGTGGTGTGTGTTCAGATTGTTGTTGCCGCCGGCTCGCGAGCCGGATATGGAGGCTGCAGAGTCGAGCAGTGGCCGATTGTCGCTTTCTGTAGAGTTTGCGCGTATTCGAGTGCCGTCGTGGCGTGCGACACCAAGATCGCCATATTGTACGGATGATACTCGTCGATCACGGTTCATGCCTTGGTGCTCCGCTATCAGTAGCTGCGACCTCGATTCCTCTGCCGCCTGCTCTGTTCTTCTCCGGATGTCCGCTAGCGCTTGCTGGTCACCTCGCATTCGGGCTTCCCGTCGTGCCTCTCGCCTCTCTTCTCTTTCTCGTGCTTCAGCGCGGCGGGCCACTCGGATCTGGTATAACGACTCCATCTCCCCTTCCCTTCTCTCTTCCTCATCATCGTTCGTCTCGGGAAATTCCACCACAGTGTCAATCCCTCCTCTTTCGCCTTCCCTGCCCAGTATCCTCTCATTCTCTCGCGCAACGGGTGCATATGCCGGCAGTGTCATGACTGATCTCACTGATGTGTTGCGATCTACGCCTGCATCATTGGCGTTCTGGCCCTCCGAAACTAGTGCGCCACTCATCTCGCGATCCCGGTTGTCATTGTGCGGGCCGTTCCTGCTCAGCTCGTTGCCTTGCAGACTTGTGGAGTATTCGCCCCGACTCGATTTCCCCGATAGAAGCTTCCTCCATGAGAATAGTGAGGGTAGTTTGTCTTGGGGGGATCGTGGTTTTTCGAAGCGGCGCAGCCGGAGCGAGAGGATGTATGTGATAATGAGAAGAACAAATATGACCATGGCAATGATGCCCACCTATACAAGTCTCCATGTTAGTCACCGTCTCATGGCACGCGGGCAGAAGGCTCGCGGCGGGGGAATGGCGAGTGGGGAAGGAGCGAAACGTACCATCAAGAGCGATTTGGTGGGTTTGCTCATCCGCTGCTCCAAGGCGTCGGAACGCGCCTCCAACACCGGTAACCGCATCGTCCTGGCCTCCCACTCAGAAGTTCCCTAGATCCAACAGAAGTCTTCTAGATGGCATGCGACGTCTGAACTACAGATGTCAGGTCGTAAATGAGATCACGGCCTCGCGTGAGAGTGGATCCCAGGCCCGCTAAATCCGGCGCTCCCGTAGTTGTGGTTTCGCAAGGCAAGTCGTACAGTTCTCAAGCAACGTCGTCCTTGGCCCAGCAGTGTACAATGGACGTATCCAGTGAAAGTAGCGCATGCAAAGGGGGAATGCGGAAGCAAATCTTCTTACAACTCCACAGCGTGTAGCCGTCCAGGGCTGAGGTGCCTGCGCCTAATAAGCTTGGCACTGCTCATCAGCGGAGCAGGGATGACAAACCGGGAATCAGTGTGGCTGAGGAGGCTTAACGTGTGAATTGCACCCCTCTCATGTCGGTTGTCTTTCATGTCGAGGCCTGGGACATTGCATCCGTGGCCATTGTTGACGAAAGCGAGGCTCAATTGCTGTCCTGCCTATCTTGTGCACTGTTATGTATACCGAAGGATCTGTGCTATTTTTAGTTGTCCGCTTCCGCGTCTTAGCGCGCATATGATAAATGCAACGACCATGTGTAGAAATGACATAGAGCGTGCTTCCCTGAAGCCCGTATCGTCATTTCGAAGAAAGTGTATACATGTAGACATGTATGATACAGAGTTTACATTTTTCCCTTCCCATGATATGCCTTCGTAATCATTCATACTCCACTATGCCTACCAGACCCGGCAAAGCACCATGCCCCCGAGCCTTCTCTCTACGCACTCTCTCGCCTCCAAGATGCCCCGATCCGTAGTCAAAAACAGACACTCTCCTGGATGCGTCAGGCCCTTGATGTAGCCAGAGTCCCTCGTCCGTGTGATCTTGGCCAGATCCTCACTCGTCAGCCATATCCTCCTCGTCGGCTTGCTCTCCAGCTTCATGTTCTTGAGCACCGGCTCGTTGTTCCAGTACTTTAGTCCCAGCCATAATCGCTGTTGTGCAGGGTTCTGCGGTACCTTGACTCTCGAAACGTGCTCGTCGCGGCCGAGTGGGGGGTTTCTGTGGGAATCGAAGGCCGGGAAAGCGTTCCAGGGCTCGTCTGCGAGTTTTTGTGCGAGCTCGTCGTGCTCTTCCGGGCCGACGGTAGACTGGAGGAGAAAGGGTCGTGGGGGCGTTTGGCCGCCCAGAGTCACGCTTGACAAAAAGCCTTCTCGTTGCAGGCCGAGGCCGAGTTTGACATGCATTTTTGAGACGGGTATTGACGTCAGGCCTAACCGCGCCTTGGAGGCATTTTGTAGATGCGAGCACACGTGTGCAAGGTTGACGAGGGACATTGTGCGCGGTGGAGTACGAGACGGGGGCCCTCGAGGGGCGAGGCGGTGTGCGTATGCGCAATTTTCGGGTGGCCAGAAGGAGTGCGGCGCGGCGTGGGACGTCAAGTGAATGCGCCGGCGTCAATTGATGCTGGTGATGTCGCTGTCGTGCGTCGACTGGTCTCTTCCGCGGCTCAAATTTCTCGGCCTTCCGATCGGCGAGTCGGGGAGCTGGGACCTTTGGGCCAGACACGCTTACCCGCTTTGGGCGCGTTGGCGTCTTGACCCCACGCTGGAGGGCGCTTCGAGGGGACTGAAATAGAACGACGGGCGTCTTGTTGGTTGGTTTTCTTTGATGGTCAGATTTGTATATAAAAAGATACAGAGGCTCTCAACCCTATTTATTCTTCGCTGCTCCACGATCTTCCCTGTCTCTAATCTCTAGACGAACTCGAGCTGACTTGGCCGGGCCGTCGCATCAAGCGTGACTCTATATTGTATTGTATATCCAGCAACATGCCTCCACAGCAGGGCGAGGTGTCGCTTTTGACCCTGTGCGTATTCATCCGAGGTTCCCAAAGAGGAAAACTAACATGTAGATAGCTTTTCCGACGTCCACTACTACTTCTCTCCTCCCACATACCCCTCTCCGCACCATCGTTTCGACAAGGGCTCCTACGTGTACCTCTACCACAACCCCATACAGCAGCGCGGTCGCATAGAGATCGCCAACCATGCAGGAACACCCGAGCAGGACGCCTTTGCGGGCCGTAAGTCGAGCCCACCATGGCTGCACGCGAGAAGCTTGGACTAACCTTGGCTTTTGATTAGAGCTGGACACGGTCAGGGTAGAGCAATCATACAAGCACCCGTGCCTCTTCACCATCACCGTTGACGCCTTCCGAAGCCAGAATGGAAGTGCAAATGCCAGTCCACACCAGGACGTGTCTCAATGGCATCTGCCGGCGCCGGATCCGAGCAACAATGGGAAATACATGTACAGGCTGCACACCGTGGACATATACTTCTGGACGCCAGAAGATGCGAGTCTCTTCCTCGACTCACTGAGAAGAGTAGCACAACCACACCAACTCCAGATCCTCGCAAACCCCCATGCAGCCCCGTCACTATCCGAACACAAGAACGACGCAATGAACCCGCTAGTGGCAAAGCTCGAGAGAGCAGCCGTCTCACACTCGAGCAGCCCTAGCCACAGCGGTGTACAGTTATTCCCTGGCCCGCCTACAGCACCGGCACCTACATCGAGCCCATCGGCCGTCGATCCAAACCAGAACTATACCCCAATGGCATACAATCCAGCCGCGCCAGCCGCCCCCGAACCCATCGCCCATCGCGAAAAGACACCACCCCCGCCTGACGCCGGAGACGGTACCGGCCTAGCCGCAGCTGCCATGCACGATCAAGTGCAAGCTCATCAATACGGAAACCCGCTCCAAACAGCCTTCTCCCCACAGCCCACCTCCTCACAACCCTATGGCGCACTTCCCGGTCCTCCTTCACGCACCTCCACATTCTCCGGCCCCCCATTAGCACCCCAAGGAGTCCAGCGCTCAAACACAGGCGGTTCCATTCCCCCTCCACCCCAAAGCCCACCCTCCTTCGCACCTCCCCCATCGGCACCTCCCCAATACGACCCACATGCCTCGCCCAGCCAACCCGGTATCCAGCGCCACTCCACAGTCCCAACGCAACAATACGCCAACTATCCCACCTCCCCGGGCTTCGCTCCCTCCGTCCAATCCCCAGGCCACCCCCCAACAACCCACTCCCCTATGCCCTCGCCCTCCTACGCACCGCAACATTACCAACCTTTGGCTTCTCCGCCACCGGGTGGCTACGCACAATACCAGTATGGTAGCACGAGTTCTCAGGCTGGTCCCGCTGCCGATCCGTATGCTATGCATCAACAGCTCTATAGGCCTACGGGACAGGAGGCTGTGACTGTCGATCACGAGAAACCTGGAGGCAGTACGAGAAGTAGTAATATTGGAAAGAGGGCCGAAAAAATGGAGAAGGGAGTCGGGAAGTTTCTGAAGAAGTTGGATAAGAAATTTTAGATTGGGAGTGTGTGGTGGGTTGATGATGGTGGTGGTGAGGCAAGACTGAAACTGCGATTTTCTTTTTTCTCTTCTCTTCTGCTGCGGGTGCGCATGTATGAATATATACCCCCCCTTCTTCTTCTTCCTCTTCTTCTTCTTGCCCTTCTTTAATGAGGCTTCTTGTTAGTTAGTTACTTAGTTAGACGTTCGTTTTTCTTTTTCCGCTCAGTCATGTCTGACTGTCACATTTTTTCAAAAAAGAAAATGCAAACCCTAAAACTCGAATTCGAACTATTTTCATACTTTGTTTTTTTCACAGGACTGGAAATGCGCGGCGATGGAGACACGATCCAGGGTGTCCTTTTCTATTCTTTTTTTGCAAATCATCCTTTTGGTTCCCATGCACTGCACCACTGACTGGGCGAATGCTAAAGGGTATCCATCTATGAATCGTGTCGAGAACTAAATAATATATACATATACATACATACATACAAGGAGAAGGAAAAGTAGGTAAGAAGGAAAGAAAGAAAGAATGAAAATCGAGTAAAACAAAGTAGACAAATCAAAATCAACATCAACATCAACATAATCTCCAACCAAATCGCACCCCTTAAATCCTAAACCGTAAACCTTAAATCCGAAATTCGAACACAAAATCCCATCCCATCTCTTTCCAATCCATCCCATCCCATCCCATCCCCAAAAAGAGGCGCTCACGTCCTAGTATCATCAGCAAACTGCCACCCCCCTCTCTCCCTCCCGCCAGCAAACCCACGACTCTGGCCCCGTTCAGGAAATGTTTGATTCGGGCCTCCTTGACCTTGACCTTGCTGACCTCCCTGCTGCCCTTGCCCCTGCTGTCCCTGCCCCTGCTGTCCCCCTCTCAACCCACCCCCACCCCCATTCCGAATTTGACTCATATCAATCTCCCTCCCATGCACGAATCGATATCCCTGATTCTGCATCCCATTCTGCATCCCAGCTCCAGCTCCAGCTCCAGCTCCCCACGTATACTCCGGACTCGCTACCACGGTACTCGCTGCTCTACTCCTTGGTGTAGTCGAAACATTACCATTCCCAGTTCCAGTTCCATTATTATTCCCATTAGCGTTCGCTTTCATATTTCCATTACCATCACCGTTCCCCGACCCCGGGGACCCGGGACTCCTCAACGGACTCCGACTCGGTATGCGCGGGAGATTAGGGGTCGGGCGCGTAGCGTACTCGGTTTCGGTTTCGGTTTCGGGGGTGGTGGGGAGGGTCGGGTGGGGATGGGGATGGGGATGGTATGGAGAATACGAAGGCGAAGTCGAAGTGGAAGTCGGAGTTGAAATCAGATTCGAATTTTGGTTTAGAGTTTGGGATTGATTCTGATTCAAAGGCGAAGTATTCTCCATCTGGAAACGGAATTGGTTGCGCTTCGCGGATGCGAATTCTTCCTGAAGACCCTTTTCGTTGTCGCGGCGTTGTTGGTAGTCGAGGGCGCGTGGGAGCGAGGGGTGGTTGTGGGGGTAGTGTGGAGGGGATTGTGATTGGTGTTGGTGAGGATGTTGCTGATGCTGTTGCTGTGGTTGCCGTTGATGAGAAGAAGAGGAAGAAGAAGAAAGGCTCAAATGGTCGATTTTCTCGCTGATGCGGTGGATGTCGGATTGCAGGTGTGCTGTTGTATTGTTCTGGGGGGAGGAGGAGGGGGGATGGGAAAGCGGTGTATGCAGATGTGGTGAGTTGCGATGCGGGGATAGTGGGCTCGACAACGTTGCGCTGTTCCGTCTGCTATGATGGAAGCCTTGAAGCCCCGGACCGTGACTGTGAGTATCCTGGCCCGCACCAACAGTGTTCAGCTCCCTCTCCCCCATCCCTGCGTTGTTACTTGCTGCACCTACACCCACACTCTCGCCATGCAGCTCCACAGGTACCCCCGGAACAGGCGTAGGATCCCAACTCCTCTGCCAGCACCAACTTCGCGTCTGTCCGGGCTCGTACCTCTCAGCCTCGCCGTTCGTGACCCACTCCGGCAGCCGCTTGAGGTCCGTATTGAGGAAATACCGCACACCGTCGGTGTGACGCAGGGACTGTACATCGACGGAAAGCGTGGAGAGGCATTGCAGGATGCCGTAGAGGAGAATCCAGCGCCCGAGACGCGCTTCGCGGGGGGTGGTGGTGGGTTTGAGTTCGGTAGAGAGCTCGAAGCGCTCGAAGGCGTCAATGAGGGCGCTTCCTGTGGTTTGATTAGCAGACGAGTTTGATGGAAGGGAGAAGGAGAATGGTGCTCACCAGTGAATGAATCGTCTAGTTTCTCGATATTGGTGGCATCGCTGTATATGATGGAGAGCTGTAAATGCGTCTTCGCATCCTTCGCTGGCTCGGTCTTGCTCTTCTTCAAGCCAAACAGACTCTTCTTCTGAACAGCTGGCTTTGACTGTGGCACCTCTCGCGGGAGAAGCGGGTACGGGTGTGGGATATGGAGGTATCCGTGTTTATTGTCGAAAGTCACCAACATATCGGTCACTGATAGGTCCGGTCGATCGGCCCTAAAATCCTCGGTTTTGCGATTCACCATCTGCCACTTCTTTCCTGGCCGCTCTTCGCGTGAGTCCCAGGCTACGTCGCGGTTGACAAGGTAGTCGTACAGCGCGCCAAAATCTTGTTGTAGTTCGAGCACCATCTTGCGGTTCAGCCAGGTCTTGCCCTGCACAGGAGGCCAGTTGCCGTAGATGCGGGTGTAGTAATTGATCAAGAAGTGCCGGAAGGCTTGGTAGCTCTGGTACACGGGATGATTCGCCATCTTGGTGGGATCGAACCATAAGTCTTCGAAGTCGAATGGACCGAGTTTCTCTTCTGCTTCGATGACGCGGAGCTGTAGCTGTTTAGCTGCAATGCCGAGATTTCTCCTCGTTGCAAGGGAGAGTCGCCGGAATTCGGGAACCTCTTCGAGTTCGGGACATAAGACGCCAGTGAGGTGGACAAAGGTCTCTAGATATCCTTGCTTCCACTTGACGTTGTCCAGTTCCGACCATGCGAGTAGACACATGGATTGCTTGATACTACGTCGCACGTCATCGAGCTTATGCTGGGTCAGATAGTTTGTTATCATCTGAACACTGCGCTCGTTGGAAGAAATTCTAGACTGGTCGTCATGGTCAAGATCATACATGACTTGGATCTCAGGCTGGAGGCCAAGTAGCATTTCAAAGAAGTCCGATCCAACGATGGGCTTATCGTGAAGCATGGCTAGGAAGTTCCTAATGGCGACATGGTGCAGTCTCTGGCCCTGGGGTGTTTTGATATGGGCGGGGGCTGCGAACCATAGTTCATGAGTCAGTTGTTGCTGACTTAGCTGCGAGAACGGTGGAGGCGATGAATCCAAGTACCCCATGTCGGAATCGGGGGGCGTCGGTGCGGTTACGCTTCTGGGCACTCCATAGTATTGCTGATCGATCTGGAACGGCGGAGGCGATCGTCCAGCTGGAGATGTCGGCGCTAACATCCGATGTCCAGGTGGCTGGGGGAAGTTTGGAGATAGAGCCTGTGGCGATAGCGATGACTCTGGACTACCCGGTAGCATCCAGTCATCGTCTTCCAGAGCATCGTCGTCGAGGCGACCGAAGAGCAGCGCGTTGTTGAGCCATGTGGAGCCCGCACTCTCTAACACATCGATCTCTGCGCGAAGCTGGGGAATTGGGCGCTCCTAATTCGAGATATAAAGTCAGTAAAAGTTATATCAACTAGACTTGAACAAAATCTGCACCCCAGAGCTACATATACAGCAATCCAGTCTATGACTAGAAATGACATACCTCGTTGATCTGCTCCTCTTTGAAGTAGATCAGGACAGTGCCGGTTTGCATATGTTCATCCTGACTTGTTAACATTCGTCTCGGCCATGCGGTCCAAGACTTACGAAATCGAAGCCAGCATACGGCTTCATTCCCTGTTCTCCTCCCGACCATATGCGAAAGTTCATCCAAGTTTTTTGGTGCGTAGGCGTAAAAGCAAGAGATGTCTCGGCGCGGAAAAGTGGCGGAACGGGTGTTGCATTCACCGGCTTCTTGATCGGCACGCCTCCACCTCTTCCTCGTGGCGCTTTCGTCTCTTTCCCCTTGGCCGCATACTTCGTCTTGTCCTTCCCCCTCATAGACGAATCATCCGACCTAGACGTCGATCCACTGATCGAGGTCCTTCTGCGTGCAGGCGCGTTGGATTCTTGGGAGCTTACAGTGTGAAAAGCCGGTCTAGCATTACTACCACTATTGGAGCTGGTCTGAGAAGCATGACTCGCCTCGCTTGAGATGGTAAGCTGCCGCGTGGGTAGGCTGAATTCGCGAGAAGCATTTGGGGGTGCCGATGGCCAGCGTGCAAAAGCGTCGGTTGGCCTGCGTATTGTTTCCACCGGAGCTTTTTGTTTGACTGCTGCCTTTTTCTCTTGCTTTTCAATGTTCTTTGCGACAGCCTTCCGGCTCCTGGCTCCTCGTGCCGACATTCCTGTTCATATGCGGTGCGAATTCGATGTAGGTGAAGACTGTGGTGTCGCTGCGCTGCTTCGTTGGCGAGATGTTGGCAAGATTCAGCCCCAACAATGCAGATCAGGCAGGAACAAGGACGAGCAAGGCGGGGTGAATAAGACAGGCAGCTTCCTAAGGTACTCCGAGGCACACTGTGCGACGAATATATTATCAACTACATATATTGGTGCTGTGGGCAGTTTGCGCGACCTGGTGCGTCTGAAAGGCTTTCGGAGGGGAGCATGTGGACGAGCAAAGTCGCAAGCGCGTCCGGACGTGAGTGAAGATGAGCAGCAAAGACGGTCGTATTCAGCTGTCTGAGATGGAAGAATATCATATATTGGTCTATTCTTACGGACCCTTGCGTGTGCATGTGTCCCGCAGGAAGGGTGTGAAGGGGCCCGAAGAGGTTTGGCAGCATGTGGAGGACCGGTCTCGATAAGACATCCCTGGAGACACGGCGTAGTATTCAGCAAACGGTTGGCTCTGTAACAGCCACAGCAAGGGGAATTGCTCAACAAGTGGTGATGGGTCGTAAGACGGGCTGACTCTGTCCAATTGCTGTTGTGCCGGGCCTCAGCTTGCGAATGCGAGACGGAGCGAGCTGGACGGAGATGAAGGAAGAGTCTTGTACGGCGCAGCGAGGTATATAGGGTGATGGGTACTTCTCGAGGCTCGGCCTTCAACCTCCAAACGCATAGCATCTTGCTTAGCGACCTGCCTAGCGACTTGCCTGAAAGGTAGGAGCAGCGGTAGGGATGGATGGCTAGGTACATACTACAAGGTACCACACTGCTGGAAGACGGCACAGTCGATGGAGAATCGTTCGAGAACTCGCGTCGAAGCAGGGCGACCCATTCTGTCACCCGGATCCCGGCATGGAAGCAATAACAGCGTCCGGTGTCTTTATCATTTCCTTCTTCGCGATTCGCGCCTAAATCGTTGCGGTGAAGGGTGACAGGTGGAAAGTTGTGGGCAGCGGGCGGGCGCTAAACACCCGCCTCGTAATTGGAACGACAGGAAAGCCGTCAACGTCAACACCGCTCCAGGACGCATGTCAGGCCTGAGTATGTGCGGCGGCGAGACGCGTCCCCCCAATAATCGTTGTTTCGTTTCCAGCTTTTCTGTGGACACGGCGACTCCAGCCACACGATAAACACGTACCAGCCTCCCCCGCCATCTTCTGGCCAGGGCACCCCTCCACGCCGTACAGCAATAAGTACAGCAAGCTCCCAGTACGACGGCTAGACAGCTCATCAACCACACAGGCCATACGTCACTAGGCATTCCTGCATGCAGCGGCCCGACTAATCGACGGACTCACGCTTCATCAGAGCCACTGTTAAAACCCTTCCGCGCCTCGGGTTGCGCTTCTGTAGCCAGCCGATAGGTCTACCGCATCGGTCTATCTATCGTACTTTTCCCTCTACCGCTACAACAACTCCTCATACCATATCGCGCTCCATCGGCAGCTCGCCCACCATGTCGATCTCCGGGCTCTCCTTCATCTTCTGGAGGATCATGGAAATCATCACCTTGATCCCCACGCTGGGCATGCTGGCCTACTTCGTCGACTTTTACAACACTCGCGGCGCACTCACGCCGCAGTCCGTGCTCGTGCTCTTCATAGTATCGGTGCTGGGCGCAGTGTGGGCGATCGGGACGCTGTTCCTGTACTCGCGCGCCAGACACTCTGCCGGCTTCGTGGCCTTCATCGACATCCTCTTCTTCGGCGCATTCATCGGCGCCGTGTGGTGTCTGCGCGGCATCGCGAATGCAGACTGCACGCACTGGAACACGAACTATACGTACAACGTCAACCTGGGCCTCTTCACTGCCGCCGGGACCGTCTTGGGCGTGGACATCGACAAGACGTGCGCCATGCTGAAGGCGTGCTTTGCCTTTGGCATCATGTAAGTTCTCCTTCTTCCACCTCCCAGCGCAAGCAATTCTAACGGGGAACAGGAATGTCATCTTTTTCTTCCTGACCGCCATCTTCTCCCTGCTCGTGCACCACCACTACGGCGACCGTGTGGTCGTCAAGCGCGAAACCCACTACTCGCGCCACGGACACCGCAGCTCGCACCGCTCGCGCAGCCCGCGCCACTCCCATGCCACCCAGAGTCGCCGGAGTTATGCTTAGCACTCCGATGCTGTCGGTTGACTCGTGGGAACTACTATAGTATCGTGGATATCAGATCGGCTGGACTGCTTTCTCAGCTTTCTGCTGGTGGGCTATGGACTTGTCGGCAGCGAATACGGGTTTAACGACTCTCTTACTTGGTATATGCTTTACGGAATATGCGAATGTTTTTGAAAATGCTTGGAAATAAAATTAAATGGACTGTGGGGAGGCGAATGGGGAATGTTTATACGCGGATGAGCGATGGCGACATAGTTACACGACTTACGACAGCTTCACTGTATCATGACAATTAGATAGTTTGCGTTTATTAATGAATGGAATACCTAATGACCACAAAACTACACCTTTTTCCATGAATTCTCAAATTCCGTGTCATTCCTCCAGCTATCCTTCACCTCCCTTCCCATACCTCAATGCCACCATCTCACGCGCATGCTAGACATAAACAATAAACATGGTATTAGCTCTCCTCACCTAGACAACGGCTCTTGTGTACATACAATAAATACTACACTGTGGATCCCGTTATTTTAGACCGCGGATCATGTATCTAGAGTTGCGGTAACCCTGTTTGCGCATCGCAAGGGTGGTAGATCAAGTACGTAATATATTACAGGGTGATGGGAACTCTCTTTTGACTTCATTTGCGATGGGTAGTAGGAATATCCGGGAGTTTGGGGGAGTTTGAGATTATTTTAGGGGGAGTAGGGGTTTAGGGTAATTTGATATGGTGGAAAGTAGATGCAGAATCATTCTATACTATAAGAATTATAAAATTATATAAATCTCTGGGGAATCTACATAGTTCTTACAAAAAAACCTCTACTAGAACTCTTAGGGAAGTTGTTGAACGCAACTGCCCTATCGCCGATAGCTCCGCCAGGACAATTGGCAGCAGCGGAGGTCTTATGTTTGTTGAGATGACAATTACATAATGAGCTAGTGTTATTCTAGATAGTCTGGCCTTTCGCCATCCTTACTTTTACAATATTACACTTCACTACTTTTGTTCAACAAAAGTGAGTTTAAACTTTTGATGTGACTACGATACGAAACATATAATGTAGAAGCATGAACAAGTTGCCTGTCGCGAGGAATTACAGTACATCAAAAAAAAAATGCCAGCGATATGAGGAAAAAGAACACGAGTCCAAGGTGCTGTCGAATACATGAGATGAAGTCGTGTCGATCACACATGGTCGACCATGGACGGCGCCAAGCCCGCTAATTAATCCGGGGCAGGTACCACCTTCACCAATCGCCTTTCAGCAACGCCGACCTCACCTCAACATCGTCCCTTATCAAATCCCATACGCACAATCAAAATAAGCGGTAAAGATGAACCAGAAGCAGAATCCGCCTGCTGCGATGGCAGGTCAGCCGGGGCCGGCGGAGGTTGCGGCTTTGAACTCTTTGCGACAGAAACTCCTACCGCTTGTCTATCAGCTGGATGGTATGAAGAATGAGATGGCAAATCCTATTAAGCCGCCAGACTGGTACGTAGAAGTCTGAAGTTTCTTGCATGTGCGACTAATCTATCAGTCGTTACCTTTGAGATTCATACCCTTTGATTATTCCTTTCGATCCAAGAGCTAAAATGTTCATCCACAACACTGTCATTCGGACACCAATTTCATACATCACATAATAGCGCTAACCCGGACCAGGCCCGCAATCCAACGCGCCACCGCCAGCGCAAACAGTCTCATATCATCCATCCAGTCCCTTCTCAATGATGACCCCGACACCACAAAGATCTTTGCCTCCCTGCACCCCTATCCAATCTCACCTTACCCCATCAGCGACCCTTTACTAGGCAACATCGCCACTACCCACTTGCGCAAAGGGTTAGAAGTCCACGAACAAGACTGGGTGACCAGTCGACTTGCTAAAGCGGCTTCTTTCGCGGTCGTGCCACCAGAATGGGAGATTGAGCCGTGGCAACCCAAAGATCCAGATGCCGAGGACGATGAGGATGGTGCAGATGATGGGGAAGATATTGCGGCGAAGAAAGTGAAGAGGCTTGTGGGGACGTTGAATGAGGATCAGATTGCGGAGCTTTGGGCTCAGAGTGCCGATATTGTGGAAGAAGAGATGGCGAATGTTGACCCTCAGCCTGGTGAAGATGACGACGAGGAGGAAGAGGATGAAGACGAAGAGATGGAGGGCACGGATGAAAAGCCGGATGCGGGATCAGGGAAGGGGAAGGAGAAGGCGGTTGTTGCGCAGCCGTTGATGCCACTGGAGGTGCTGCACAAGTTCATGACGACAGGCGCCGTGATGGTGGAACCTCAGTTCCAGCCGCCTGCATAGAGAAGAGTTGGAAAGGATATGCATGGTAGCGGAGTTTTTGGGTAGGATAAGCCTCCGTCTACATTGGAGTACAGGCGCTCTGTGATCAAGTCAACGGGAGGACGAGAATTATCAAGATAACAAAACAAGCTTTACCGATTATTTCTCAAGAGTGTATACCCGGGTATAATGGCCTATCCAACGCCTTCCTACCAATCTGCCTGCCACCCTCCAATATACAGTACACTCACTGTGGCTGCAGAGCATATATCCTCACTGGAAACAGTTCCTTGGGAAATCCTCTCTGCAAATCTGTCGCCACGAGCTTCAACCCAGCCTCCTTGAACAACTTCCTGAATTTATCATCCGACCGCGTCACGCTCGAGTCTTCATCGTCGTATATATCCTGCTGGTGAATGTCCGTACTCATGTTCTCCTTCACCACGATCCAGCTCTCATTCCCCTCGACCAATCCATTTTTACATCTCTCAAGGTAGTCGACAAGCTGTACGTCGGTGAGATGTCCCACACACCACTGATTCCAGATCAGATCATACGCGCCAACCTCAGGCGTCCAGTCCTGCAGTCCCAGGTTGACAACCTCGCCAACCTGACCCCTCCCTCCACGTGGGTCCGCGCCATCGCCGGCCCACTCCCCGCTCTTCAAGCCCTGCACAAGCTCATCTGTGAACTTCTTCACCGGCTCCACGACATCCACGCGCTTCGCCACCTTCAGCAAGAACTCCTTCGTTATGCGACCCACGCCCGCGCCACAGTCCGCGGCCCTGTTCAGCGGTGGCAAAGCGTCTCTGGCGGGTATTGAGGATTTCGTGCGGCGGAGCTTTATGAGGAAGTTGGACGAGCCTTGGAGGTCGATGCGCGAGGTTTGCGGGTACCCGCCGAGCATGCCGGTGGTGTCGGCAGAGACGGAGTTCCAGTACGTGATTGAGGCGGCATGGTCTATGAGCGCGTCGGGTTGCGAGGGTGATGCGGGGAGGGGTGGACCGGCTGCCATGTCCATCGTGATACGATAAATGCGTTTGTGGGGAAGTAAATCCACTCGTCCGGTGCTGTGTTGTGGCGATTGTTGCTGGGTCAGTGTAGACTGCCGCGGCATCGGTTTCTTTTTTGCCGTGGGTGAAGGGAAGCTACTGCGAAGTCGCCTTCGAAATGGCGGGGTAGCTGCACCCCACGATACTGAGCTTGACGCGTCACGACATGACTGATCATAATTGGTTGCTGATTCTAATAGGGGGGTTTCCGTAGTTCGATATCAGTCGTTCGATATGAGTTGAGACTAAAAATCGTCATAGTGGAGCTACTAAAAGCTACTAAAACTGACATAAGGCCCGTGCATTTGCCACAGTTGTTACAGCTCAAAAAAGTCACCTTTTTCAAAGGCTCATAACTCTACGAATACTTAGTAGAAAAGTGAGATTAAGGTATCATTTTAATCAGAAAAAGGAGCTCTACAACTTCTCTATACAAAGTTTTTTATGTCATTTAAAAACCTGTCTTATATCGGGCTCTACATTTCAATGGATTTTATCATCGAAACGTGCCAAAATAAGGTTCAATATCAGAAATCTGGCTGCTGCTTTAAGACACTAGACTGATATCGAACGACTGATATCGAAGTTACGGAAACCCCCCTAATGCGTCTCCCAGACAACTGAGCTCGCGAGGCGCGTTGACAATCGCAGACACAGTCCCAAGAGAAATCTACAGGCGTATATGGCGTCTCCATGTCGCCGTTCTGCAATCGTGGCTCAATGGGGTAAGCCTAGCCGACGCGATATCGACATCAGATAGCGGGGTCAACGGCCGACCGGCGAGTAACAGTGATGGATCAATGCCGTTGATAACCCACTGACTTTTCTCTGTTTCTCTTCTCCCCGGTGGAAATGTCTTCTCTCTACTCCCACTTTCTTCGCGCTTCAGCATCGTCGCGTTCCTGCTTTTCCCATTCCGTCTTCCAAAAAGCTTTGTCCCCGCGTCCCTACACCTTCATTAAGAGCTTCAGTAGCCACCACTACAAGATGTCTGACCTTTTTGTGGAGCTCACGGCGCCGAATGGCCGTAAATACAGCCAGCCGAGGGGTCTTTTCATCAACAATGAGTTTGTGGCGTCCAAGTCTGGAGAAACAATATCGTCTGTGAACCCGGCAGACGAGGAAGAGATCTGTACTGTTTACGCTGCCGGAGCAGAGGACGTCGACATTGCAGTCGCTGCCGCGCGCAAGGCTTTCAAGGACCCATCATGGCGGGATCTGGACTCCACCGTTCGCGGCGATGTTCTGTACAAGTTCGCGCAGCTGATTGAGGAAAACAAGGAAATTCTTGCGACAATCGAGACTTGGGACAACGGGAAACCATACCTAGTCTCGCTAAACGATGATATAGGCGAGGTTACCTCAACCATCAAATACTACGCCGGATATGCGAACAAGATCCACGGCCAAGTCATCAATACGTCGCCCGCGAAACTTGCGTACACACTGCGAGAACCCCTCGGCGTTTGTGCTCAGATTATTCCATGGAACTTTCCTCTCGCGATGGCTGCTTGGAAGCTGGGTCCTGCGCTGTGCACAGGAAATACCGTGGTTCTCAAGGCTGCCGAACAGACACCGCTGTCGGTCCTGTACCTTGCCACCTTGATCAAGGAAGCTGGCTTCCCACCAGGAGTTGTGAACATTCTGAATGGCGAAGGACGCAAGGCAGGTGCTGCACTGGCTCAACACATGGACGTGGACAAGATCGCTTTCACGGGATCAACGGTAACTGGGAAGGAAATCATGAAGGTACGGAGTCAACAAATGTCGCAACGGACGCAATGCTAACGCATACAGATGGCGGCCGTGAACATGAAGAACATCACGCTCGAGACTGGTGGAAAATCACCGCTGGTAGTCTTTGATGACGCGGACCTTGATCAGGCCGTCAAATGGGCACACATTGGCATCATGTACAACCAAGGGCAGGTCTGTTCGGCCACGTCCCGCATCCTGGTACAGGAAGCCGTCTACGATAAATTTGTGGCTGAATTCAAGGACCACGTATTGGAGACATCTGTCGTCGGGGACCCATTCAAGGACGAATCTTACCAGGGGCCGCAGGTGACGAAAGCGCAGTTTGAGAGGGTGAAAGCGTACATCGAGACGGGAAAGTCAGAGGGCGCCACGTTGATCGCTGGTGGCGAACCGCACAAGAACGTGAGCGGAAAGGGCTTTTTCATTGCACCCACCATCTTTACCGACGTGACGGATCATATGCAGATTTACCGCGAAGAGGTGTTTGGTCCATTCGTTGTTATCAGCTCCTTCAAGACGGAGGAAGAGGCGGTCGAACGTGCCAACGATACGAGCTATGGCCTCGGGGCGGCACTGTTCACAGAAAACATCACCAAGGCTCACCGTGTTGCACGACACATTGAAGCGGGCATGGTGTGGATTAATTCGAGCAATGACTCGGACGTTCGGGTTCCGTTTGGAGGGGTCAAGCAGAGCGGTATTGGAAGGGAGCTTGGCGAGGCTGGTTTGGAGGCCTACACCAACCAAAAGGTACGATGACCTGCTTCACAAGTGTGCATAGATGCTGACGATCACAGGCCGTCCATGTCAATTTGGGCACGAGGTTGTAGGCGAGTAAGAATTGGGGGTGTGCACTTTGGCCACGTGTAGCGTCGGTACATGAATTTCGAGGTCGCCAATCGAGGCAGGTCAGCTGTTCGAATCCCATTCCGGGACGAAAGTTCCAAGGCCTCGTCCTCGGAACGGTGCTTGGCGCCATGGCTGGGTATTCCGAGCATGTTTAATTGTCGATACGTCTGTAGACTCCGTGTGTACTCTAATAATGACGGGACCCCCTTTGCGGGCATGTTTGTGCTGTAGTCTTAATATTGTTAGTGCAACCTGCAGGTACGCGAGTGAGCCAAGTGGAGCTTTGGGAAGGAGTACATGGTTGGGCACCAAAAGTCGTAAACCGCGCAAAAGTCAGGCCGGACGGCAAGGCAGACTTGGGACGGTAGGTATATAAGTAATCCGGAGCGGTTAACTGTTCTATGTTCTACGCAGGCTGGCTGCTCAGTGCTGCCGTCGACGTTCGGCGCCGGATGAACCCACCGGCTCGCCACGGATGGGGGAGGGTGCGCGCGCGTGACTCACGGCGACAAGCTGGCTGCGCTCGGCACAGACAGACCGTCCGTTTGCTGTGGGATGTGGGTTGGATATGACTAGTAGTAGTGCACACCAACGATAGTTGTCGCGGAGAGACGTGTCGATACGCCAGGCTTTGTGTGAATCGGACGCTAGCTGCCCCAACCGCCCATGCTCCTTGGCACCATCCGTTCTAGACAACGAGCAAATCACCAGCTTCCTTGCTCTGCCGGTGACGCCGCTCCCTCACGAACTGCGAGCACTCCTCTGTCTTTTTACCTTCCTCCGCCAGTCCACGCTACATCGCGCCGCCGCCGCTGCTGCAATCGCGAACTAGCCAACATCCTCTGTGCACCCTGCCTGCTCTGTGCTGTGTGCTGTGTGAATCTGGCCCGCCCGCGACCCTGCGCGATCGCCTTATGCTCGCCAGCCTGTGCCGCCGCCTCGTCACCGAACATTCGCAGCATTCACCGGTCTGCGTCGCCCGCGTCTGATTCCACGACGACGCCCGTTTGCCACTTCCCAGCACGTCAATCGAGGCCTACGCCAAATTAGCTCCTGCGGCTTACGAAGTACATACACACTACTGCTTAGAACCATTCCGCCCCGCCGCCAACGACAACCACGACCACCACCACCACCACCACCACCACTATCAGCTCCATGCGTGCCGCCTGCCATCCTTGAGTCCGCCGAGCAGCTTCCCAGCACGCCTCGTGAACATCCATCGCTCTGGCTCGCAAGCAGGTCCTCGAGCTGTCCCCTCCCGCCGCCTCTCTGCTGGCCTCGCGACGGCAGCACCCCGCAAAGCAGATAGTGCACGCCTCGACCGAAGCCCTCTTTCTCGCCTTCCTCTGCCGCTTCCGACCCCCCTAACGTTCCCAATACGTCGCCCAGAACTGCATACCCTCACTCTCAGGTCCGCGCCTGCCGATCGCCTGCCGATCCACGTCACCTGGGCAGGCACGACGCTGTCCTTCAATCCCGCGACGTCGCGCCACTACTCCCCCCCGTCCTAGACTAGACATACACGAACACACCCCCCACACCACCGACCCTGTCCTGGCACGCAGTCCAGCAGCATGGGTAACCAGCAGTCCAGCAGCAAAAAGGACAAAGGCGACAAAGGCACCGTCGATGGCGTCACCCTTGAGCGCGAGAACTACCGTTCGTTCGATAGGACAGACACGAAGGAATCCACTCGCTCCGTCCGCAATTCCATCCGCTCCAAGATACCGCTCGGCGGCAAGAACGACAGCCCGAAGAACTCGTCTTCCAACGTAGCGGATACCAACGGCAAGATCGACAGCCCAGATGCCGCATCAAAGTTCAACAGCAAAGGCGGCGTCCGGTCTCGGCGCGGCTCCACTTCCTCTGCGCAGGAAGCTGCGACTGACCCAGCCACCAAGGCAGACGCTCTTTCCGACAGCCCGCAACCACCGCCGTCGCCAGTACACGGTGCTACGCTTGGCACGGGGCACTCCGCTGTGAACAAGGCCCAGCGGACCGGCGAGGTCGATCACGTCTCGGATGCGCCTCCCACCGGCGTGCCTCTGCCAGCAGCCAGTGCGCAGCCTGGAGAGTCCATTCTCCAGAGAAAGGACCAGCCCATCCCCAGAATAGAGTCCGCGCCGTCTACCAACGAAGGTTCCGGCTCGCCTGTAGAGATCAGTGCGCTGAAGACCATGGATCTGGACGACATGATCCAACGGCTGTTGGATGCGGCATACACAGGCAAGGTCACGAAGACGGTCTGCCTCAAGAATGCAGAGATCATGGCCATATGTTCTGCTGTGCGCGAAGTCTTCCTCAACCAACCTGCCCTACTTGAACTGGCACCGCCAGTGAAAATCGTCGGCGATGTTCATGGCCAGTACACCGATCTCATCCGCATGTTCGAGATGTGCGGCTTCCCACCCAACTCGAACTACCTATTCCTGGGCGACTACGTCGATCGAGGCAAGCAGAGCCTGGAAACCATTCTACTGCTACTATGCTACAAGCTCAAGTTCCCGGAAAACTTCTTCCTTCTCCGCGGTAACCACGAATGCGCGAATGTTACCCGTGTATACGGTTTCTACGACGAATGCAAACGACGGTGCAACATCAAGGTCTGGAAGGCCTTTGTTGACACATTCAACACCCTTCCAATCGCCGCTATTGTCGCCCAGAAGATCTTCTGCGTGCACGGTGGTCTCTCGCCAAGTTTGTCGCACATGGACGATATTCGACAAATTGCACGCCCCACCGACGTTCCCGATTATGGACTACTCAACGATCTCCTGTGGAGCGATCCAGCTGACATGGAGAACGATTGGGAGTCGAACGAACGAGGAGTTAGTTACTGCTTCGGCAAAAAGGTCATCATGGAGTTCCTTCAACGGCATGACTTCGATCTTGTTTGCAGGGCGCATATGGTTGTGGAGGACGGCTACGAATTTTTCACAGATAGAATCTTGGTCACGGTCTTCTCAGCGCCCAACGTAAGTTTCCCGCTTCTTTTGTAAAATTAACCTGCTAAACCAATCTAGTATTGCGGTGAATTCGACAACTGGGGCGCTGTCATGTCCGTATCGGGCGAGCTGCTCTGCAGTTTCGAGTTACTCAAGCCGCTCGACTCGTCGGCGCTGAAGCAGCATATTAAGAAGAGCCGGAACAAGCGCCAGAGCATGCTGAACTCACCAGTACGTATTCATCCCATGGCACCAGCTCCACGTCACAAACTTGGTCACACTTTTTTTGGTATAGTGTATTCAAATGTTTGACACGGACTGGCACCACAGCTCAATTCGCAAATCGATCAACAACTGACACGTCCTAGCCAGCAGCCCAATACCCCCAGAGTTACTAACGTTGCCCTAGGGTAGCGATGGTAATGTGGTGGCGGGTCCCTCGATCCTTGGGGGACAGAAAAGCAAACAGAAACAGATTATCACGGATGATGAGGCTACCGACGACGTGGACCCTGATGCAGCTCTCGAACAGGCCGAGTATTCTAGACTTTACGAACTATACGGATCAGCAGATTTACCGGACAAGACGAGACTCAGAAAAAAGAGCCGACGTGAACAATTACGGACATCAGGTGACGCATGCGGTATTGCCGGTTCTAGTTCGGAGACACCTTTGGATCGCGAGTCGTCCCCCGACTCTCATACGGCTGATTCTGGTACGACTGACTCTCATACGGCTTTACTTGACGATAGTACCTCGGAATCAGATGAAGAGTCAGCATCCGAACCTGATGATCCTAACGAACGAAAAAAGCGGCAGAAGGAGAAGCGGGCGCTTTGGGAAGCTACTCTGCCAGAAGTCGGCCCGCCTATTGTTGCGGAGGCGCCATCCTGGCACAATAAGACGAGGAAGGAGTTTACCGCGGATGACTGGCCGACTGTACACCAGGCACGTGACAATCTGCTGTCATACACATTCATCGAGGAGGGCGAGGACCCGGAGAGCTGGATGGAACAACAACTCAGGCTCATATCGAAGAAGAAGCTCAAGCAAGCGAAGAAGGAGGCCAAAGAAAAGGCTTCTAAGAGCGTACCCCTCAGCTGATAGTCTGACACTTTCCTTAGACCGTGCCTCCAGACGTTTGGCGCACGACCTTGTGCAATGGACCAAAAAATCACAAGCTGTCTCTTCGCTCGGCCGTGGCCCTCGTTTCCTAGCATTTTTGCAGCTCGACTTTCTCCTTCACATTTCCTACGGCAACATCATCGGCGTCGGCGTTTATTAACGAGAATTGGGCTCACACCACTCTCGCGCATATTATCACCCGTTTTTTCTTTCACCGTCAACAAGTTTTTTGGTTCTCCTTTCCAGACTGAATGAATGAATGGGACCTTGCTCTTCACATGGTGGGGGGTGGGTGGTGTAATAACGTGCGTACTTTGTATAATACCTTTCGGATGGCCCTGTGCTATATGGGCCTGTCTAATATTTTACTTGATGGCGATTACTTTCGGGGCGTTTGGGTGTGGGGAGGTTGTGATTGATTGGTATTGATTGTCATGGATGGATGGATGGGATGGGATGGGATGGGAGGAATGGCATGGCATGGCATGGGATTGTTTGGTTGGTGCGAGTGAGTATGGAGTGTGAGTGAGGTAGGAATGAATTAGTCGTGTTAGCGTCAGTGGATCTTTTTTTTTCTTCTCCTCTTTCAATGATATTGACTGTTTCTGATTGTGTTGGGGTGTGTGGCGTGATGTGCTTGTGCTTGTGCTAAAAGTAGCTCTCTCCCTCGCTCTCGTCTCGGCCTTGGTATTGGGATTCGGCCTGGGCTCGGTCGTTTTGCTTTGATGCTGATGCTGATGTCGGGTTCGGGTTCGGGTTCGGGCTTGGGAGGGGGGGAATTTGACCGAACGCTGGGTTTGCGGGTTATGTGGGTGGATGGAGGGAGGAAGGGTGGCTAGGCGTGGTGGATCGTGGTGAATGGTGGGTTGTGTTTGGATGTTGTGTGTGTGTGTGGGGTTTCTTGGGTTGGTTTCTTGGGTTGGTTGTTTGGTTGGTTGTTTGTTTAGTTAGGGTAGATACGCGAGGGAGATGAGATGGGATGGAAATAGATCGGTTGTACCTAGTCTAGGTGTAGAGTAATGTATGGTATGTTCCCGTGAGGAGGGAAAATAAGGCCGTGGCCGTGGCCGAGATAGGCGATAAGGGGTAGGGGGGTAGGGGATAGATGGTTGGAATGAATGGTGTAGAGTGGGTTTGGGGTTAATTAACGTATTTTTTTGTTGTTCTTTTGGCGTGGTGGTGGGGTGGGGTACGAGATGGATAACAAGACCGAAGATAGATTGAGCAACGTATGTATGTGTGTAGATGTTGGCGTGATGGGGGAAATGAGGAATTGAGGCTGCGCTGAGATACGTAGGTAGGTAAGGTTCTATTGTACTAGGGGGGAACTAGGGAGGCGCTGTGGGATAGGTAGGTGGGGTGGTTTTTATGGCGCCGGTAGGTAGGTAGGTACTTTGGGTATGGTGAGGGGGTTGATGTTTATTATTGTGAACGAAGCCTTTTTGGAGGGGATGCATGGCTTTTTATTGATCTCCTCTGTCGAAGCTTATCATTTCTACTGACGTCAGGTCGTATATCTATACATCACCATCTCCGCAACGGTGTGGTGTGGTGTGGTGTGGTGTGGTGTTGAGACCCATCCCAATTGCCAGGTTCGCCTCACCCACGTGCCCCTCCACAAAAGGGCCTGTGGTAGCGTCTTGGTGCAGCTGTCAAATCCGGAACCGTCGCACCATCTATCTATGGTACGGGGTCCTATCCATGCACCATGGTACCACTACGGGGTACAGAGAGACTAGGGCTAGCATAGCGCAGCGCTTCCTCCCCCGCCCGAACTCTTGCCGGACCGAACGCTTTTATCAACGTCCGTCTGGACTCTCTGGGTACGATGTCGCAAGCCCGAGAACCCACTATCTACACTCTTTCCCCCCCCCCCCCCCGCCTTGCTTATTGCGTGGCGAATGGGTCTCGTGGGTGTTGGTGGTATGGTCTACCCCGTCGTGTATTGTACGGGGGGGAATGGAGTTGGAGCTGGAGTTCTAGATGAGGCTCGTTCGCATTCGGATATTCCGCGATATTCCGCCCCGCGGGCATATCTCCTTGTGTTGGTTTGCATTGCATTGGATCGGATCGGATTGTCCGTTCAAGCTGACCTGAGCTGACCTCATGTGCCAACATCCGCCCAAGACGTCGACAGGCGGACTGACAGCGGCTGTCCCGTCAACCACATGTGCAGCCATGGGGAGGACCACGCCCAGTTCCAGCTCGCTCAACCTGGCTGAGCGCACATGCATCGTCGCTTGCAGAAACCGCCGCGAGCAAGTCGCAACACACACACATACACATCTACGCCTGATCCCTTTCCCCTCGCCTCTTACCCTCTCCCCTCTTCTTACGTGTTTCACAGTGGCCTGATTTCGCTTTTCGCGGAGAAAGCACTCGTCTGCCCAGAGTTTTGCGTGTTTTGGAGTCGCGAAAGTGGGCGAACAGGAGGGTCGGTGGGCCTCTGGAAACGTTTTGCTCCGATCATTTAGATCATGGGGGATGCGCGATGAGGAGTGTCGCAGATGTTGCGCGCCAAGTTGTTTCCAAGAGTTTCAGAGCCGGATTTCGACTCTTGTTCGCGGTTGATAACTGTGAGGCCCCCTTGTCCGGCTGACTGGCGAATTGCAGCAATTGAGTGATGCACGATAGGCGAGGTGGTCGAGAAGGACCTTTTGGCTGGTGCGCGATGAACGGTGATGGGCGGGAAGGCTTGGTTGTTGGACACTGGGCAATCTCGCCGTCGGAGTACGTATGTATGATTATGCGGAAATGTTGCGTCTCCGCGCCAGGCCTCGTGACATTGTTCAGAAGCGTGACGGTACAGAGTTTCTCGGCCGGATACAGGGGTCAAGCATCTGTCACAATCTCTTAGTATACATGTACCTACCTAGCTACGACATGGCGGGGGTAAACATAGCCGACGGGTTCCTGGCTCCTTGGCTACGTCCAGCCTAAGGCAGCAAGCGGCTATGGGGTGCATTCGCAAGTCCTCAGAGTGAACCCCTTCATTCCCACCACACGCTGTACGGAGGTGTTGGACTGTATGACTTGGCCTGGGGGCGTTACTTGGCTACACGCCTTGTATGATGTTGTACTCCTAGGCCTTACCACTTTGCAGGCGAAGGCCGCTGGGTATATCTATACTTCGGTAATCAGCTCACACACGGCCTTTCTATACCCCCATCTTTCGTCTTCCCTTTCTCCACAGCCCCATTTCTTTCATTTGCGACGCTTTGGCACGTCCGAAGGCCAAGCCCGCCTTCTTTTTCTTCTTGTTCCTAATTCTGTCACTCCAGGTAGATCCTGTGTCTGTGCCCCCTACCGTCTTTTGCGCCGTAGATCGCCGCCAACACCGATACCCATTAAAATCCCGCCTCCCTCGATTGTTCATCGTCCACCGCAACGTCATCTTCGCTTCTCTCGTATACTTATACGAGTAGATCAGACGTGCTTCCAGTCTCTACCTACCTTTCATAGATTAATCTTCTATTTTCTTTTCTCTCTTCGTCATGCTTCTCAAGGCTCTTTTCGTTGCCGGTACGGCTTCGGCGTCATGTCTTCATGGTCTCTATAGCCGCTCTGAGACCGTTGAGATCTCCGAGTTTGGATACGAGCATGACAATGGTCCTCTGGTCTGGGCAGGGCTGAAGGAGGAGAACGAGGCATGCAGCACGGGATCTAACCAGTCACCCATCAACATCGGTACGTAGAATATCCGGTAGAGAAAGAGAACGGTAACTAATATCCCCCAGACTCCCAGATCAAGCAGGCCACTTCAAAGCCCATCCTCAACATCCCCCAGCAAGCCGTGGAATTCGAGAATCTGGGCTCCACTGTCGAAATCGTCGTAAACGGCACCACTACTTTCGACAACAAGCAGTTCCAACTCGCCCAGTTCCACATCCACACCCCCTCCGAGCACCGCATCAACCGCGAGTACTCTCCTCTCGAGGTCCACATGGTACACAAGGGAGTCAGTAAGTAATTCCTTCTTTTCTACCAACCCATTATGCACATTATCACGGGCATAAACCGGTTCGCCGGTTATGCATTTACCCACCCCCAGACATCCCCACAATCCATCCAATCCCACACCACGTCACCCCCCTGCATCCTTTGCACATCACCATCTCTCCCACCAAACCAAACCAAACCAAACCAAACCCCAACCTCACTCCCCCCAAACAACCCCACTAACCCCCATCCAGCCGACCCCACCCAAATCGTCGTCCTAGCCCTACTCTTCGAACTCTCCACCACCCCCTCCGACCCAATCATTGCGGGAATCACCCCCCACCTCCCCGCCATCAGCTCCCCGGGCACCAAAACGGCCATTGAACATGGCCTCGATTTCTCGAGCGTCACCAACCACATTGCCAACGCGTCGATCCTGCAATACACGGGCTCTCTCACCACGCCGCCTTGCTCCGAGGGCGTGACGTTTTTGCTCGTGGAGCAGCCGCTGGCGATTAATGTGCCGGATTTCAACGCTATTAAGAAGGTTGTTAAGTTCAATTCTCGCGTCACGCAGAATGTGCTCGGGGAGGAGAATATTATCGTTGTCGCGGCGCTGTCTATGCAAGGGAATGCGTCGGCGGCGCGTACGGAGTCGGTCGTCGAGGTTGAGGCGGCGGAGACTACGGGGAAGCCGCTGCCCGGTCAGACTGTGACGGTTACGGAGATCTCGGGGGCTCCGGTTGCTACGCCTGTTGTTGCGGTTGTGCAGAGGCGTGGCGTTGATGTTGAGAGTGATGAGGGGGAGACGGAGGTTGAACTTGAAGGTGAGCAAGGCGAAGCTGAGGTCGAACTTAAGCATGAGGATGGAAAGCTGGGGTTGGGGGTCGAGCTTGAGGGTAAGGACGGGAATGAAACCGAGGTTAATGCCGCGCTTGTGCGTCGCGGGATTGAACTCGAGAGTGACGAGAAGGAGACGGAGGTTGAACTTGAAGGTGAGCAGGGCGAAGCAGAAGTCGAACTTGAGCACAAGGATGGGAAGCTGGGATTGGAGGTTGAGCTTGAGGGCAAGGACGGAAATGAAACTGAGATTAATGCCGCGCTTGTGCGTCGCGGGATTGAACTCGAGAGTGACGAGAAGGAGACGGAGTTAGAGCTTGAGGGTGAGCAGGGCGAAGCAGAGGTCGAACTTGAGCACAAGGATGGGAAGCTAGGATTGGGGGTTGAGCTTGAGGGCAAGGACGGGAATGAGACGGAGTTGGAACTCGCTGTTCGTAGGGCTCCGGCGCCTGTTGCTACGCCTGTTTCGGGTCTTGTGCAGCGCCGCGTTCCGAGGAATGCTTTGTAGATTGGTAGTGGTGTGGTGTGGTGTTGGGCTTGAGTTGAGCCTCTGGTGTGAGAAGAAGCTAGAGAGAGAGGAGTGTGTTATATGCTAAGCATTTTCAGGAGATTCTGGGTTTTTTGTTGTTGTAGTGGTTGGTGTGTAATATTTTCTTGTTTATGTTTATTGTATATCATTCCTCGGATACCCGGTATATATATTGAAAGGACTTGTTGTTATACCCCTCTTTTTGAAGTTTTCTCCGTTTCAATGCGGTTAATATACCATCTTCCATCTCATAACAGACAGTCGCGTACCCAGCCTTAACTCAGACCCGACCTCTACATAACGCATTCAGACTTCTTTCCATTCTCAACATCTCAACACTGTCGCCGATATATGCTTTACACTGTAGTCGAAGCCTTGTGTTAATTAACCACACGCACAACAATAAACTAAGTTTTTTTTTCCAATTCGATTAAAAATTGTAAATGTCCAACTAAACCCACGCGGGCCTTACTCCAGCATAGAGATACAAACATCAAGTTCCTCAACACCCATCACAGGTAGAACATGCCTATACAGTCGGTATCCAAGGAGGGAAAGCACAAGCCCTAGACATAGGACTGAGAAGTGCAAACCAAAAAGGTCCTCAAACAAGGCCCGAGAATCCAAGAATACCGTGGCCCTTCTGCTGCTTGCCCTTGTTCCTCTTCCTCTTCTTCCGCTTCTGCGTGGGCTTCTCCTCGTCACTGCTATCTCCCATCTCCTCATCGCTGTCCTCATCAGAGTCGCCCAACGCATGCTTGGCATCGTTCGTTCCCTTCTCAGCCTCTTCAACCTCCTCAGCCTCGCGATCTTCTGCGCCCTTTTCGCCCCATACTTTGACCGTCTTTCCACCCCCACTGATCATACGTCCATCTGCATCAAAGCCCAAGCCAATGACGCCCTCCTTCTCGAGCTCGTCGTGCGAAAGCTCTCCAATGACCTTGTTAGCTCCGATCTTAGCGAAGCGAATGATTCCGTTGCCGAGACCAACAGCTACAATCTTTCCACCAGGGCCAACACGGTCGGGTAGCAGGGCCAATGAGTCTAGACTCTCTCCACCTCCGGGCGTCCTGTCGACGACAATGCGATCGTCCTGGTCATCCCATACCCCGCGCTCCCAGAGAGTGAGAATGCCACTCGCGCCCCCGACTAACACTTTCTCGCCAACACTTGTGCCCTTCTTGGACAAACCAGTCACCATGACCGAACTCAGCAGCTCCTCTTCTTGGTCCTCACTACGCACCATGACTCCGCGCCGCAGATCTGTGACTGCTAGTGTCGTGCCTCCTGTCGTGACCCATTGCTTGCTCAGTCCACTCGTGCTCTCGGAGGTTGGTGGTAGCGGCGTGAGGGAAGATATGTAGTCATCATGGGGGCGGTGTGTTTGCTGGGGCTTCAGTACAGCTTTGGGACCGAGAGCGCGTATATCGTAGAGATGGAGCGCTGAGGAGTCGGTCCCGAGGAGGAGTGTCTGTGGGGAGAGGGCGTGGATAATGGAAGGCGCGTCAATTTGACCCGATCCGCTGCAAACCATTAGTCAACCATCCAACTCGTAGTCGGACATATTACGTACGGATCTAGTGGTACGGCAATTTTCGCGGCGACCTGGCCTGTCTGCAAATCTGCGACCTTCACGATGCCGTCGGTCCCTGCCGAGTACAATTGCCCCCCGTCATGACTATACGCCAGCCACCGACAGCTTCCCTTATGTCGCCGTGTCTTCCACGCCGTCTCAATATGCCCGAACCCGTTCTCGGAAGCTAACGTCTCGTCGGCGTCGCTGTCGTCGCTCGTGCCGGCCGGCAGTCGGTAAGTTTGCACATGGCCCGAGGAGAGTCCTACCGACACGATTGGCTCGTCCGGATGCACTGCCTGAGTGAACAGGTCATGGTCTAGCGGTATGGCGCATATGTTTTGGAACATGTTGACGGGGCGGTGGAGGGATGGTTGCGCCAGGAACGAGAAACACTTTTTTGTGGAGCAAAAGTTGCGGGGCAGGTTTAGCCGCGTTTGTCTTGGCGCGCTCGGGACCTGGCATTGCACCTCGGGAGTGGCCTGCGACCTCACTCGATCGACATCAGATGCTCACCATCACTTTAGCATGTCTTGATTTTGCTCCTGTTGTTCGTACATTTGAATTTTCTTGTAATATCTTCTCCCCACGCTTTTCATCTCGAACCTCCCCCGGCTTTTCACTCGAAAGTGACCCAGACGTCTGAAAGCTACCGGCGAGCTAATGTACAGCCATGCAAACATACAAAACCTCTCATTATGTGCTCATGTACAGCAGCAGCCGTTTGGAACCTTCCCTCATCAGCATAAACAACGGGAATGATCATCTGAGGTACATACACATGTGCAGTAACCGGTAAAGCCTTCGCAGGGACACTCCACACACGGGTTCTTCACTTCGTTGCCATTGACGTCCCGGGACAGTTTTGTGGACCGCTTTAGGCTGACCTATGCGTCTCGTCAGCCATGAACAAAAACCAGGTCTATCAAATCAACATACCGCTGCTGGCGAGGCAATAGCTACTGTGGCCACAATGAGAGCGATCAATGCGGATAGCTTCATAGTCACCCAAGGCACCTTCAGTTTCGATATCGTCGACAGATATACCGGTAGAGGTACGAGTAGGAAGAGTACAGCTTTATTATCGTACGACCAACATACACAAGTTCACCAAGCACAAAAGAAGCCCCAACCCAAACAACGGCACAGTGTCGTTCTTAAGAAAGAAAAAAAGACCGCCAATCCCTCTAAAATTAACCCCTTCTCGACACCATCTCTGCCCACCTCTGCACTACCAAGGTCCGCTTCCCCGTCCTCGTGGCTGCTGCAATCTATACCAGAACAATCTATCTGCGCTTCTGTGGTCCGGAACTGCACCGTGCTGGCGAGATGCAAGGGTTCTTTTACCCCGGGTAATATGGTGAGAGTTGAGCCAGAATGCTCCATGGGTCGGCGAACATGACACTTAGATTGTTTGGCTAACGTGTATGGGGGCTTGGTCGCGAGGTTTGATAGTTAGCTTTTTTTTACCGGGCTAGGGATTGGTGGGAGGATGGTGCTGGTTGGTTGGTTGGTGGGGATTGGATGTGGGAAGAACGTTGGTGTACGACAGAGGAGTCTAACACCATCCCTATGTAAGAATTAAATAGACCGAATTCATGAACTGGGTTTTGAGCTGGTTGGAATACGCATAATTCATATCCCAGATTCTTGGCCTTGTCGTTTCCTAGATACGGAACCACAACGTCGTCACGAACACTTCTGTTCACACAACTCATGGACACCTATTCGCTATGGCATACCCCGACGATGCGGCAACATCAACGATAGACGCGTATCCCTCTCCGTTACAATACAGTAATCTTACAACAACACAGTGCATTGCCTCAAGAGAACGCACTCATATACCCAGCCCTACCAAGACTTCCCCAAGTAAAAAAAAGCACGGCATACACGGAATAACAGTCCAGACATCACCCTTCATATCCGCCCGTTTCCGTCAGGCATTTCTCAAACAACGGTCATGCTTGCTACCAACTACTGCAAAGCTTAGCTTCCGTGTACACACCTACACACTACCATGGCTTTTCGTATCAGTCTATCTCCCACATGCCTAATGTACTGCATACACGATGATTTGCATAACATCCGCTACTTAGGTGCATACTTCCTCGTCCTCACTTCACCCATGCACATTATACGACATCAAGACGCTAAACGTTTGAGTCCAGCTATTCTACCGTCCTTGGTCGCCGGACACAAGTCTATCCGGTACTCCAAGGACCGGGAACCAACAGGGTCGTTTATAGCGCGCAAAGGTCTGGCCAGGACTATTTGATTTGGAAGGCTTGAGGGGGGTTTTCGTATACATGTGGGTCGAGGAGCACAACGTGTACAGAACAGGTGTGATATGGTATTGTACAACTTTTGATATTCCTTACTCGATGCTAATTATACTGAACTACTTCTCCAACGACTCGTAACAGCCATCTTTCTCACTTAAACGCCAAGTCATGCCCGGGTATCTCAATCTACACGCCCTCCTAAACACCGAACAAAAAACACAACCAACCAAAGAAAGCCAACAGTCAGAAGACTCCAACCTCCGCACCACTCATACTAGTCATACAATCAAGCAATCCCATACCCCCAATCCCCCAACCCAACCCACCAACTCCTCAATACCCAACCTTCCCAACCCTCTCTCACATCGCCGTATTCCAAAACCTCAGCCCAACAATCCTAGGCTGACAACTGCTCTCCTGCTCCTCCGTCCACGGTAAATAACTCCAGCGCTTCCCGAACCGAAAAGGCGCGTACGTTGCATAGTCTTCTCCCTTGACCTCTAGCGCGCCGTTCGAGCGCACAACAATGCACTCACCGGCCCCGAACTCGTCTGAAGGTACGACGCTGTGGAACTTGCGCGGAAGCCCGGTGTGCGTGGCAGGTCCTAGGATATAGTGGCCCTGAGCGGCTGGCAGTGGCTCTGGGTACGATGGCCAAGTCGGCGGCGCTGCGTAAGAGCGTTAAAGTCCGGATCGCACCTTACCGGATTTACTTCACTCGCAGGTAGCTAGGGGAGGGAGGGG